>CM056051.1:13425131-13740509 GCA_029574335.1 Rana kukunoris | reverse complement strand
GCTGCTGGTTTGAATATGAATTGAGGTAAAATAAATAAAAACGAATGGGTTCCCCCCCAGGGGCATACCAGGCCTTAGGTCTGGTATGGATTGTAAGGAGAACCCCTACGTTCCCCCACAATCCATACCAGACCGTATTCAAGCACGCCGCCTGGCCGGTTAGGAACGGAGTGGGGACGAGCGAGCGCCCCTCCTGAGCCATACCAGGCCACATGCCCTCAACATGGGGGGGTGGTGCTCTGGGCAGGGGGTGCCCTGCGGCCCCCCCATCCCAAAGTACCCTGTCCCCATGTTTACAGGGCCTCTTCCTGACAAACCTGGCCATTGGTTGTCAGGGTCTGCAGGTGGGGGGCTTATCGGAATCTGGGAGCCCCCTTTAATAAGAGGGCCCCAGGAACCGGCCCCCCACCCTAGGTGAATGAGTATGGGGGTACATCGTACCCCTACCCATTCACATGAAGGAAAAGTTTCAATAAAATAAACACACAACACAGGGTTATAAAAAATGTATTAGTCAGCTCTGGGGGTCTTCTCTGCTCTCCGGGGTGTCTTATTCTGTGTTCTCCACTCTCCACTGTCGTCTAGGCACTCCCCGGTTCTTCTCCCACTTGCTCTCCGGTGCCTTGTTCGGGGCTGGCCACTGCTATCTTCTTTGTAGCTCTCTTACTAGCGGCGGCCAGCCCGGTCTTCTTTACTGACTTCTGCCTTTTTCTTTTCTTCTTATGTTGACTCGACGCTTCCTCCCACTGTAATGCCGAGTGTGTGAGGTGATGGCGATATATATAAGAAGGCAGAAGGCGGCAAAGAGGACCGGGCTGGCCGCTGCTAGTAAGAGAGCTACAAAGAAGATAGCAGCGGCCAGCCCCGAAGAAGGCGCCGGAGAACTGGGGAGCGCCGTGATGACAACAGAGAGCGGAGAAGATGGAAGAAGACCCCCCGGAGAGCGGAGAAGACCCCCCGCAGAGCGGAGAAGACCCCCCCGCAGAGCGGGGAAGACCCCTTCTGACTAATAGATTATTTTGTAAACCCTGTGTTGTGTGTTTATTTTATTGACACTTTTCCTCCATGTGAATGGGTAGGGGTACGATGTACCCCCATACTCATTCACCTAGGGTGGGGGACCAGTATCTGGGGGCCCCCTTATTAAAGGGGGCTCCCAGATTCCGATAAGCCCCCTCCTGCAGACCCCGACAACCAATGGTCATGGTTTTCGGGAAATGGCCCTGTCCTTATCAACATGGGGACAGGGTACTTTGGGGTGGGGGAGGCGCAGCGCGCCCCCCTGCCCCAGAGCACCCCCCATGTTGAGGGTATGCGGCCTGGTACGGCTCAGGAGGGGGGGCGCTCGCTTGTCCCCACTCCTTTCCTGACCAGCCGGGCGGCGTGCTTGGATACGGGTCTGGTATGGATTGTGGGGGAGCCCCACGCCTTTTTTTCGGCGTAGGGGTTTTCCTTACAATCCATACCAGACCTAAGGGCCTGGTATGCCCCTGGGGGGGAACCCATGCCGTTTTTTTATTTAAAATTTGGCCTGAAGTTCCCTCTCATGATTCATTTTAAACGCTGTGGCTAGAATTGGCGGGAATCCAAGTCAGGATCCCCCGTCGCTTCTATGACGGCTTTTTCCCATCGCGGCGAGTCGGGTCGGCGCTGGCTCCCGGGTGGTCAATCTCACCAAGAAAGGGAGCGAGATTGACACAATATCACGGTCACCTACTGTAATAACACCATCATTGATTTTTAAATTGTGCAGCTGGCTATGAACACACACATTTTAAGCCACATCTCTGGCACAATCATACTAGTGGTTTTATAGTAACCTGTCACGAGAACAACATAGAGGTTGTCATCGCTGACCTCTTTCTGAAAAATACCAGTTGATAGGCTGTCCATCCTGTGTCCTAGCTTTGACATTTAGATAAGTTACTGACTTGGAACTAGTATGCAGATCAGGATGATTTAAGATATGAACTTCCTTATTTGCATACTTGTTTAGTGATTTTAACATGAACCCAAGGCTGATATAAAATACACAAATAAACACTCCTTTGTATTTAAAATAAACCATTTAAAAGTGTTTTTGTAATTTTTGTAATTATCAAAATTTGACTTGATTTCAGTCTTTTGCAATCCATTAAACAGCAGTGCTTACACTGGAAGAAGAAGGAGGGGGAAAAGGGTTGGTAAGGCTGATAGCCAGTCAGGTATATTGCATGCATATGAGTCGACAAGGAATATGCTAACATTGGGTGAGAGCAGAGTGAGCAGAGGAATAGGTTTATCAACCTGCTACTGTTTTTTTCACTGTCCAGCTACAATTATGTTTAAAAAAAGTATACTGTATGTAAAGGCAAAACGTTTTTGCAGTTTTGGATAGATTGTGAAAGGGCTTATCCACGTTCCAATTTTATATTGCGATCTGTGTACCCTCTGGGCAGTCTTACCACTCTATTGGTCCTGGTCACCGGTTTCATCAGGCATTGGTGTATTTTGATTTTGTAAAAAAAAAATGAGAAGACCGATGTGGGGATAAGTTCAGACCCGCCGTATGGAGATATATATAACCAATGGCATCTCCAGCTTTCACAACCATTCTCATAGAGCTAGCAAGAGACCAAAAGCAGAATGGGGGTGAGACGCAATGTGTTTCTGAGGCCCCAACTCCTTTTTCTTAGCCTTAAGAAGAAGGAGGGGCCTCGTAAACGCATTGCGGCCTGCCCCCGCCCTGATTTTGGTCTCTTGCTAACTCTGTGAGAATGGGTGTCAAAGCTGAAGATGCCGCCGGGTATATACATCCATACACCCTGTTTGCAGCTTGCAAGATACTTTTATGTAAGTTTATCTGAATAAAATGTTACTTGTTTTTTTATTACACTGACACAGATGCCCTCTTTCTGCTGTTTTTTGTTTGTGTCTGCGGTATTTCCTATTTCCTGCTTAGGAGCTACCAGTGATTGTGTGTGCTATCCCCATCCACTTGTGGATTCATCCATACTGCGCACTTCTCCATGATATTCCTTACTACTATGGACTGTATGGACTAATTCATTCCTAATTTGTGTAGCGCTACTCCCGTAGGAACTGCTTAATATTTGTTTGGTTCTTCACTCTGCCACTCAACCCCAAGAACTGTCTCAACTCCTATGGCACACTTGCTTAACAATGGTAGTGTAGAACCCAGCAACATAAAGTGACACCATAATGAAACAGCATATAGTATATTTACAGAGACCGTGGGTTCCGTCACTTCATCAGTTGGGGCAGTAAATAGAGACTCACACAAGATATCATTAAACACGTTTACTATGATGAAAATGGTGAAGAATAACATAAAGAAATTATGTGAATAACAGATGAAAAACACAAGTATTGATTGGCAGAAATATTTTGTTCAAAGCAATAACGCACACAGCTGTATCCAATAGCAACCTGATAAGGGTATATGTGAACAGATGCACATTGGAATAGATTCTCAATACTTTAATACCTGTATTAATGCACCCCCCCCCCCCACTGAGTCCATAGCTCACAGACCACTGCACGCAGAATACCCAACAGTGAACACAGTAATAAAAGTACAAGTTCCAACTGTATGTTGCTAAATGGCTCCCCCTAGAGTGCAGTTCAGAGTGATACAAAATTGTATAGCAGTAAAGCCTTGTGAAAGAATAAAGTATTGAAAGTTTCTCCAGTTGCTGTTTTCTTGTCTTCAGCTAGCTTAATTGTTCTGCATTGTGAGGTGGTGCACTTATATGTAATCCAAAATAGCAATGGAAACAGTAACTGTATGATATATTGAGATTGATTTCTTCGCTGCAAACTATTCCCACTTGTAATTCCTTCTGTGAGTGAACAGTACATTACTGACCTTGCAGCATGGGGGGAAAGGAAACAGAAAACCCCAGGATCCAGCTATAGAATACTCAGGTGCAATAGATCCACAGCCGTGGAACTACAGGTCTCAGCAGCAGACTGTATACCAGGCAATACTACAGTCACTACATGGATAGGAAAATGCCTTCTCACCACTCTGGATGCCAGCTGGCTGTGGACTCCATCTGTGTAGATGGCACCTCTGCGCCGTGCTGCTCCTCCCGGTATGCTGGAATTCAGGTGGCTTCAAAAGCTCTGAAGCGCTGGCTGATTATCCTGCTCGATCAACAGGGCTGCTCACAAGGATTCTTCTGGGGCAGGTGATCCGCTCTCTGCTATAGGCCGCAGGCTCTCCCAGCCCTGGGCACACACACAGGCCTCTTGCTGGTTGTTAAATGGTGTTCAGAGAAAGAGAAAGCAGGCCATGCCTGTCCTTTTATCTGCTTACCCAGCAGGCTGTGCTGTGACTTGGCATTTTGGGTTTTTAGCTTGGCATTATGTCTATCCTGTCAGCCATTTCAACACCCTTGACATGGGGTATACTCGAATAGAGTGCCTCAATATCAATGGCAGCCAAAATTGCTCCCGTTGGGACAGTAAGTCCCTTGATTACCTTCAAGAGGTCCAGAGTGTCCTTGAGGTACGATGGTAGCCCCATAACATGGGGACGGAGTTGACAATCAACGTATTTACTGGCTGTCTCAGCGTGACAGCCTATTCCTGACACTATCGGGTGGCCTGGGGGGTTGGTCATGTTCTTATGCACCTTTGGTATTGAATAGAATGTTGGGGTGACAGGCCACCTTATTTCCAAATATTTAAAAAGGTCTTTGTCAATTAAGGATCGTTGATATGCATCCATCAGGATATGCTGATATTGTTCTCTTGCATCAGTTGCACTTTCAGGTGGAACTTTTTGGTACCATTCATGATTGCTTTCAAACCATTCTTGTAACCATTATGGGATTAACTACAGTATAAGATCCATATGTTCTATTATGAATTAAGTAGCAAATTCCCTATGATTGTTCCATCTAGTGGTCAACTTTATATGTAACAATAGCTAATATCTAACTTTTAATTCCTTTAAATATGCATGTTTTTATATGCCAAGCCAAGCAATGTATATTATAATTTAAATTCGCTGCTTTTTATACATGTGAAATCAAGCATTTTTTGCATTCTATATCTAATATATTGATATTACTATCTGCACGGATAGACACAGCATGTGGCGCCTGATGTCTATTTAATTGTAGTCGGCCATCATCTGGGAACGTACCGCTAGGTGGAGCTGTTTGGCTAGACCTTATGGTGGGAAGGAATTTAAATCTTTCTTCTTACACTTTGATCTGCATATTATGCGGACTGCGACACATGCGTGTTGTGACCGTATTGGTCTAGTCACGCCGGAAGTGATGTCAGGGGTCAGCAGTGACCCTTCACTTCCGGGTGGACCCTACTATATAAAACGCTGATGCCAACGTACAGGTAGCAGACGCATCCGGCGGACGTTATAGTAAGGCAGCTGACTGTGGGATCATACAGCGGGGAATCCAAACACAGCACTCCTAAAAGGTAAATGACCATTAGGACCCTCAAGCTATAAAGCAATAAAAATACCCTCTGGCCCAGATTCACAGAGCGATTACGCCTGCGCAACAGGAGATGCGCGTGCGTAAGTCTAAATGTGCGCGTGCGTTTCGTTGCGCGGCATCCCCAGAACGAGATACGCAAAAAACTACTTTTTTTTGTCCCGCGTAATTTCGTTAGACTGGCGCATCCTTCCGCGCAAAAGTGCGCTAGACACACCATTGATTTGCTAGTCAAATATGCTAATGAGGGACTTACGGGGATCCACAAAACAACGTTGGGGCAGCGCAGGCAACGCAGTGTGCGCAACAGCAAAATGTCCTGTCTAAAATTAGAGCATATAAAAGCTGGTCTAAAAAGAGAAAAAAAGTCTACTTGTCAGATAAAGCAACACTGTTAGTGAGGAGTTCAGCAGTCACACGTGTTGCCCAACAATCTGTATGCCAACATGCCAGGGGCATCGACGCGCATAGCTATATACTACTGACTTTAGATGAACAAAGAAGGATGAGGGCACTGAGGAGGGCACTAAGGAGGGCACGGGAGATGTTTTATTTTTTTTTTTTATTTGCTTATATAAAATTTACAATTTAATCTAATCTAATACAATATTATTATCTGATACAAGCCCCTCACTCTTCACTTGATATATCACACACGCATAGACATCTTTGGCATGAGTGATTCTGAGGTGTCTCGCATCTTCAGATTCACCCCTCATGTCATCCTGGAATGACCACAACCTTGCAGGAGGACATCAGCAGCCCAACACATGGCACCACCCATGACACCCATGACAGCTACATATCCAATCAGAGCACCATCCCCACAGATTTCGAACAGAACATGTATGGGGACAGCTGGCTGGTTGGTGAGTGACATGGGAGTCAGGCATGACTATCCCCTCCCGTGATGCACACCTCACAAGTGGCACATGCTTGACTAACATCCTTCTGTCTTTTCCCTTCAAGGTGACTCTGCATCTGCACTGGTACCCCATCTCATGACCCCATCTCATGCCAGCTCACATTATGCATCTTTGCACGTTAAACACACACATTAATCATGGCACAATGAGAATGCATGCATGCACACCACTGTGGTCCCTAGCACATACACATCACATCCTCATCAAATTGGATTGGCACCAGTCCACCATGCTGGACTTGTGAGCAGCAACGCCATGCCAAGGCTCCAATTATGTCACTGTACATTCATACATCATTCACACGGACCTGGGGATCACTTCTCCCTGGTCCTGGGGAACCCTTCTCCACCAAATAGAGGGTGACACCCCTTTTCCAGCAGGAATGTCACCCCCACATTCACACAGCATTCACAACACACAAAAAAAATAACCAAAAAAAAATGACCTGCCAAAGCAAAAAATTTCCAGCAAAAAAAAAATGAAAAAAAAAAAAAATCTATTTAAAAAAAAAAAAAATGGGGAAAAACAAATTAGTGCCCTCTGCGTGAGCCACGCCTGGGGCGCCCCCGGCCACGGCCCCGGCTTCTCAGGGGAGACTCATGGGGAGGGGTAAAACCGGGGAAGGAGGAGCAGCCCCTGATCTCTGCCCACCTGGCGGCCTGCCCTCCAAGGCCACGGCTATTCTGTCCAGGGCAGCACCAAGTGTTGCCGTGTTGGCCTGGATAGCCAGGGTAAGGGCCCTCACATCCTGCCCAACGCCTGCTGATGTCGTCTGCAGTTCGTTCAGGCAGGTTGTGAAAGCCCGGGAGTGGGAGTCCAGGTTCCCCAGCATATCCTTGATGGAGGACAGGCTCTCCTCCATCCGCACCAATGTCTGGCTGACCTGTCCCAGATGGCGGGTCTGGAGGAACTGGTCCCTTCTCAGGGTGTCGGGCAGGAGATCGGCCAACCCCCTGGTGGTCTGGGATGACATCCTGCCTTCAGCTGATGCTTGTGGCCGGGGAGAAGGGGAGGCCCTTGTGAGGGGAGCCATGTTGGGGGAGGAGGGGGGGGGGCTCCCCCTTAGGGAGGCCTGCCTGCTGCCAGGCAGAGGGGAAGAGTCCTCAAAACCCAAACGTCCAGTGCCTGACATGGACTCCTCCTCCTCATGATTCTCCTCCTCCTCATGATTCTCCTCCTCCTCATGATTCTCCTGCTCCTCTTGAACCTCCTCCGCGGACTCCGGCCTTGTTGGGGGGGCCTCATTAGGCTGCTGTCCTGGGGTTGGTGCGGTCAGGCCAGATGGCCCTGCACCCTCCTGCACATCTGTGGATGACACAAAACATTCACAGGTTGGAGGATCCACACACTTGCCACATATTCCCTTTCACCCCCTCCCCCACACATGCTACACACCTGATATTAAAAAAAAATAAAACTTACCTGGCACCACGGGCTCCGGACTTGAGTCAAAGCCGGGCAGGCCCGCAACTTCATGCCGATGAAAGGTCAGGGCCACCGCACGCTCCTCCGCTGTCAGGCTAATACGGCATGGTGGGCCCCCTCCTGTGCCCCTGGCATGGGCATGCATTCTGGCCAGCTTCTTTTTGACCAGACGCCGGAGGTCATTGATTTTTTTGTCAATCCTAGACCTGGTCCGTGTCTCCCCCTGCCCCGCTGAATTCACCTGGTCAGTGATCCTATCCAAAATCTCCCTCCTCCTGGCCGGGGTGGTGTTGGCACTCTGTGGGCCGTGGAGGAAACACCCATACTCGCTAATGGCCCGGGCAAGAATCTGTTTTTCCACAAGTGTAAAATTCAGCTTGCGTTTTCTCTCACTCATCCTTCCAAAAAAAATCAGTCCCAGTCAACAAAATTCACGCACACAAACAAGCACAACCAATCAAAAAAAAACACACACACAGAGAGAAAACTACTGAGCAAGAAAAAGTCACCAAAAAACAAAACAAAAATACAGCAGGAAAAGAAACAAACACAAATATATCAATCAAACAAACAGTCTCTCAAACACTTATCAAAAACCACTTTCAAAAATCTACTAACAACCACTTGATCACACAGAACACTAATCTGACAACTACAAAACACACTGCAATGAACAACAGGACAAAAGCACTTTGTTAAATGGGAAGGGACAAAGGGATGTACTTTTGCAAAGGAAGTGCGTTTGTGTGTGTCTATTTATGCTGTCTGCGTAGTTCACAACGTTGCCCTAGTCCATTTCCAATTTCACTGATTGCGCCGCTCCCGAGTTGTGAGCATGCGCACAGCGGAGCTGACATGGTCTCCTTCAAGCGCGCATGCGCGAGCCGGCCGGCCCTTCATTTGCATGGGGTCACGGCTCATTTCAATGTAACACACCCACGTCCTTCCCAATTTGTATTACTCCTCCTTACGCCTCTGAAAAAACGTTACGTATGCGCAATTTCCTGCGCAAAAGCTACGAGAATAGGGTGATTACGTGGCAAAATTGCGCAAGTCTAACGTAAAGGCGGTGCGCTACGCCGGTCCAATAATGCGCAGATGTACCTGAATCTGGGCCACTGTGTTTTGCAAAGTGTAAAACTCCTTATGGGATATGTCTAAGTGGGAGAGTGGGCTGTCCTATATAGCAACACTTTCCTCTCCTTTTTAAGGAGTTGACCTCGTATATCCTATACTTCATTTTCCCTATTTTCTCCTAGAGCATTACCATCTGCTGGCCCCAGCCCTCCTCCAGCATCAGGCCTCATTTATATATATCCACTTATCTCTGGGTGATTACTTATGTGGAATAGCATCTATTAAACTAGCAGGTGCCATAATAATTACCAAAAACAGTTGAGTTGTTCTGTGTTGGATTATTCTAATGCAAACTAATTTACTATCATTATATAAATTACTTTTAGACCCTGTAAACCACATATCCCTATAAGTGTGTATAGGGTCCAACAGCTCCACAGCAATTTGATGGGTGTGACTCCCATCAGTTGTATGTTCTTTTGCAAATGATCGTCGCTGCTTTTGATGTCCACGGGTCGCCCTATGCAGTCTCTATAGAAATCCGACAGAATAGGTGAGCATATAAAAAATCTAAACTAGATTATCACTAAATGTATAATTTAAAAATGTTATTATACCCTGTAATGTCTATCTATACTAGTAACAGGCCTTGTGCTTTGTTTTGTATATGATTAGATGAAGACATAGATGGATGCGGCACCCTGACGACGCCTAATTGTGAAACATGTTGGCGACCAGCACTATCTCCGTCTAATTATTCTGTCATCAACATTCTATCAGGGCAAAATTTATTTTATTATCATATTTTAATTTATTCAATACAATTTGTATTTTTGTATAAAAACCTTGGTGTTATCCATGCTCGCCTATAATAGACACAATCTCCAATAAGGTCCTAGTTACTCTGAGTTGGCTAATACCCGCTCAGTTTATTTTCTTTAATTTTCTTTTAACACTTCAAGGACTGGAGTACTGTGTCCATTCTGGAAACCGTATTAGTAGTCTTTATTTTTTTATGACAAGTTTCTTTACCATATAAACTACACATTTTTTTCATGCTATTCACTAACCACTGTTTTTTAGAATATTTTATACAGTGTGTTTTATGGCATGAAAATGTCAATTGGAAGAGCATAACTAATATTTTATTGTACTAAAAGGAAGGTGTTCGTAGGAAACATTCCTAGTAGACCAGTTCTTTCAGGAGATCTTTAACACCCTGTTGGATTTTGAGAGTAGGCAACGTCATCAGTTTAATTTTGTCACATAATCTTAATATAGCACATTTATCCTTTTATAATGTGACACTAACCCTCTTCTAATGTGCCAGTTATCACTGTTAATTTACATATGATTAACTTATTCAATAATCTGCTACTGTTTTAGGTAACATCTTGCAGTTTTCAATGATTTTTATTATGTTTAATAAAAATTATCCTGTTGCAATCCAAATGCCTTTGGACCTAAATTACCCTTTCTCTATTCTAAAGTTTGTAATAATGCC
Source organism: Rana kukunoris (assembly GCA_029574335.1). Lineage (NCBI taxonomy): Eukaryota > Metazoa > Chordata > Amphibia > Anura > Ranidae > Rana > Rana kukunoris. The sequence goes on along the minus strand of CM056051.1, from coordinate 13,730,109 downwards.
ATCTAGTGGCAAACAAAGAATAACATAGTCATAACTTGTTCTAGCAGTCAGGATTCAAGGAATTAAGATATTTCATTGCCTGAAATTATTTTTTGCCAATGCTAATAATTACCAAAAATTACATTATTTACCGAGAATAATATGCACATATTGTCTTCTAGTACATAGCAGGAAACAATAATATATGTTGATAATTCTAGCACCAGGCCAACTTGGTAAACTAATTGACAGAGGAGCAATAGAAAAAAATAAATAATCTGGGAACATCTAAAAAAAAACATTGAACTCATTTTTTTAAACAGGGGATGAGTGGAGATTTTGCACAATATATTACTTTAAATAGAGTGAGATGGTGTACACCATAAAGCAAACTTATAACGCACCTTGGACACCATTGATAATAGGGTAAATCTAAACACAATTCTTTGACCACTATATAGAGATTTTGTATTTGTCAACATAAATTACTAAAGTCAATTTATTTCTAACAATACATAATTTAACAGCAACATCATTTGAAAAATAAATCAGGTTTCTTGTGTTCAAATAAATTCATCTGAGTGGCACTGTGTTCCAATACAAAGGGCAGGATTAGACAACATTGCCTGTGCACATGAATCTTTGGATATCGAAAAATATTCATCCATCAACTTGCAAGCACGCACGTTTTCTTTTTACTATGGTACTCTAGTTTTCCCTCAACTTTCTATTTTAAGAGTTCTGTGACTGGGCTGATCCTTTGTAGGACCAATATGGTTCCATCGTTGGTAAAGCGGTTATTATCCCTGGCTTGTTGACATACGTGCTCCTTCTCTGGCCTTAATACATGCTCATATAATCAGTCTACTTATGCTTATTTAAACATGTAGTCCCTATTTTCTAGTGTTTATATACATATACTACCTGAGGTCTCTTTTTGGTCAACATAGCACCTGGGTTGCAATGTCCATTTGCCTAGAGAATTATAGGTTATCTAAATAGATAGGCCAGCAGTAGCTGGTTGCTTCTAGTCATCTGCATGTCATTTATAGTCTGTATAGAGTTGCCCGGATCTGGGGTAAATAGGGAAGAGTCACTCTAACTAATTTAGTTGTGTGTTTGTAATTTGAGCTTGAGCAACTGATCTCTGTAAAAAAAAAAATTTAAAGTTCCGTTTAGCATGCTAAACAGCCTAGAGCTCAACCTGAAAAATAAATGTAAAGTATTCAAATGCAATATTTTTTTTTTAAATTTAAAAATGGTAGAGTCATTTAAACAAATATATTTTAGCCCTAAGTGTAATAAATGAAAGGATTTGTAAAGTCTCAACATTTTTCACCTTAATGCATTGTTTGCGTTAAGGTGAAAAACCTTCTGTGCTGCAGCTGCCCCCCAGAGCCCCCCTTTTTCTTACCTGAACCCGATCGTTCCTGCAACGAGAATGATTCCAGCCGATGTCTCGGGTCCTCATTGGATAGATTGATAGAAGCTGTCAATCAAATCCAGTGACACGTGAGTTGGGAGGTGGGGCCAAGTCCTGCTGTCTGTGTCAATTGAGGCAGCAGCAGGACTCGGAGCGCACTGGCATGAGTGCCCCCATGGAAAGCAGCTCTCGGTGGGGGCACTTAATGAAGAGAAGGATCCCAGAAAAGGAGGATTGGGGCAGCTCTGTGCAAAACCCTTGCACAGAGCAGGTAAGTATGCCATGTTTGTTATTTCAAAAAAAAAAAAATTAACCTTTACAATCACTTTAAGAAAATAGTTAACTTAAACTTCCACACTAACTTTTCCTCTTGTTGGAGAAAATTGGAGGGGGGGCTACAATGGACTATAGTGGTAACATAGAAAAGGGGAAATAAACCGTCTTAATATAGAATATACAATATTCTGTATTGAGAATATTCAATATACAATCCCCCTGTTGCTGGCTCCTGCTGACACATTCAGGGACTTTAAAAGACTGGAGGCAGTGGTGAAGTTCCCGATTATATGATCACTGTGATTAGCACTTATAACGGTCACATGAATAGGAGCCTGCCCACCGATATTGATTGTAAACTGTGATTTGGAGTTGTTGTTGACAGTTGTCACTGTGCTGAGAGTATGCAATGAGCACACTCTCAGCACGAAACAGTGAAGGTGGGTGATGCAAATATGCGTATAGACGGTCTTAAGGCCCACCTTCTCTGTATGTTAGCTGGTCATAAGAAGTTAAGTACACTCAATGCTGATGCACTTCTATGCACTACTGTAAATTGCATATTGTTACAGTTATTTGTGATTTAGAGTGGTAGGTATAGCCAAAACTTTTAATATTTTGAATAGAGTACCGGAGGGTTCGAACCCCTTTCAAGTTTTTTTCACGTCCGTGATCCTTTTGGAGAGATTTCCCCTCTATGTTTGTCCTAGTGATCATTGTCACTGAATGAGAAGATGAGATGAACTTCAAAATTTAAATGTTGTTACCAGAAGAAAAGGTCAAATTATATTATCCAGTGGGAATAATATCTGTTGCAGTGATAACTGCCAAAGAGGAGAATCCTTGTTTTGTAGAGGCCTCCTATCATTTTCTGTTGTATCTTCAGGGAACTTCCTGATGGAACATAGAGAACAAAAATACAAAGACAGCAAAAATGTTAAGAAAAGTTTCAAAGTAAAGTTTTGACTATACAGACTCAAAAAGCTGAACTGAGACATTGCATGTCTTTTCTGCAATGTAGATCCTGCCTGTTGGCAAAAAAACTAAATATTATTGTATGTAGGGTGCTGTTGACACTGACCCTGTACCCCTTGTGGCATTTTCAATCAATAAAAACTGCTCAGTTACATAGGAGGAGACTTCAGAATCTTTATTGTTAGTCACAGATCTCCTTGGCAAGGAGAATTTTTTAACCACTTGCTTACTGGGCACATATACCCTCTCCTGCCCAGGTGAAATTTCAGCTTCCGCCACTGCGTCGCTTTAACTGACAATAGCGCAGTCGTGCGACGTGGCTCCCAAACAAAATTGACGTCCTTTTTCCCCCGCAATAGAGCTTTCTTTTGGTGGTATTTGATCACCTCTACGGTTTTTATTTTTTGCGCTATAAACAAAAAAAGAGTGAAAATTTTGAAAAAAAAAATCAATATTTTTTTACTTGTTGCTATAATAAATAGCCTATTTTTTTTTTTTTTAAAAACTTTTTTTTTCCTCAATCTAGGCCGATACGTATTCTTCTACATATTTTTGTTAAAAAAAAAATTGCAATAAGCGGTTGGTTTGCGCAAAAGTTATAGCGCCTACAAAATAGGGGACAGAATTATTATTTTTTTTTTTTACTATTAATGGCGGCGATCTGCGATTTTTATTGGGACTGTGACATTATGACGGACACATCGGACACTTTTGAAACATTTTTGGCACCATTCACGTTTATATTACGATCAGTGCTATAAATATGCACTAATTACTGTATAAATGTGACTGGCAGGGAAGGGGTTAACACTAGGGGGTGAGGAAGGGGTTAAATGTGTACCCTGCATAGTGTTTCTAACTGTGGGGGAAGGGGACTGACTGGGGGAGGTGACCGATCTGTGTCCCTATGTACAAGGGACACAGATCGGTCTCCTTTCTCCCTGACAGGACGTAGATCTGTGTGTGTCCACGTCCTTGTCTGTGTAACCGCCGATCGCGGACGCCAGGCGGACATCGCGGCCACCAGGCACGCGCATCAGCATCTCAGTGATGTGGCGGGAATGGGCGTGCCCCCCAGTGGCTGGAGGCCAGAGGCCGTATATAGACGCCTCCCGGCAATTGGGATCCACACTGCGGCCGTACAAAGTCGTACGGCCGGCAGCAAGTTGTTAAGTTGTCATAGTATTGTTTGTTTATTGCCTCTAAAGTGATCCCTGTCGCACTGAAATAATCCTGTATCCTTAATACAGTCTTCCTCAGGCTGTAAAATACCAGATTGTCTTCTCAGCTAAAAACTGAAAGTATTTTGTAGTTCTGCAAATAACCCACGGTGTAAAGTTAAGACTTGTATTATGGTTATATAGGTTATAGGGTTACAGATTAATTGTGTGCAGCACTAACAATTATGTCATAATATAAAATATTATGTTGGTTAATTATTGTTGCTACTACTGCACCTCCTGCAGCACTTGTTTGCTATTGCAGTGGAAGGGGCAGCAGGACATAGAGTTTGCACTGAAGCCCTGAGATTTCAGATGCTGAAAAGGCTGTTTAGCTACTAAGTACAAAGTGGTATGCTGAAAATGAATGTTAAAAGGTAATTCTCTGGGGCGTGGCTTGCGCGCGCCATGAAGATGGACGCTTGAGCCGTAAGCTCCGCTGACCTGACCGGACCGAAGCGACGAAACAGGGCGACCACCGCTACAGCTGCCATCCAGTGTCAGCCCGATCACCCGCCAGCTACTCCGCCGCACCGATGTCCCGCAAAAGGGCTCAGGAAAGGGGGCTAAAGCAGCTGGAGGCCTTCTCCTTCCAGCCGTGCTGCAGAGGCCAAGATGGCGCCGACGGAGCGGCTAGCAGAAAATCGCTCTCCTACGGAGAGTCCCCGGGCCTGCATCCACAGCACCCAATGTCAGGATTCCACCCTCACATGCCCAGGATGACTCCCCTGCTACTCCGGTGACGCAGAGCCCAGCGAAATCAAAGAAGCGGCTGGATGCCTCCAACCAGGCCTCAGACACAGTGAGTACAGGCCTGCATAACCCCTCTGCAATCTCCTCACTGCAGTCCTCCATAGCTAAATTCCCAACATCTGGCCAACCAGTGCTGGACACCACTATGAAGGACATGCTCATGTCACTACAGTCTTCCCTTATGACTAATCTGTCATCACTGATCAACAGATTTTCGTTAGAAATGAAACACATGGACAATAGGGTACAGTTTATGGAGAACAAGATGGAGGAATGCACAGAGACGGTTAATGACCTGGTAGATGCATGCAATGATCAGAAGGAGGACTCTGGATCAAAGCAAAACTCGCAGATTTAGAGGACAGATCCAGACGCAATAACGTCAAAGTCCGAGGGATCCCTGAATCTGTCCAACCCAAAGACCTGCACAACTTTGCAACCACGCTATTTTCCACTATGCTGCCGGAACTCTCCCTGATTGAATTAACGATCGATCGTATACACAGAATCCCCAAACCACGCCACCTTGAGGCAGACGTCCCCCGCAATGTTCTACTTCTCGTGCACTTCTACCAGGCAAAGGAACAGATCCTTATGAAAGCCAGAGAATTATCTCCGCTCTCGACTCCATACTCTGACATCCAGCTATATGCCGATTTGTCCCAATACACACTGCAACTGAGGAGACAACTAAAAACCATAACCAAAGCCATGCACAACCACAAGATTGTCTACAAATGGCGCCACCCAGCGACCATCTTGGTCACACACAATGGCGTACCCCACACCATCTCCACCCTGGAAGGAGGAATGAAGCTACTACACGCATGCATGGGGCATCTTGCCTGACCCCCCTCCTAACCGCCCGGATTCCAATGGCCCTCCTAATCCGTTTACGTTCGGGTCTGATCGGGAGAAAAAGAAGAACAACCACCGTTGATTAACCCGCCTATACTACTACTGCATACAACGTATGACCTGGTCCGTTCTGGATATGCGACTGTACACCTGCTTGCTGAACTTCCCCCATTACTAGTCAGCTGCTCTCCTGAGCAATCTTTGCTGACGAATTTGTGCTTGTTATATTTTTCTTTTTCTTTTTGGTTCCATAGTTATAAACTGTTTTTATTTCTTCATACCTCCTTGCTCATATTTTTATACGCGAGTTTATATCTCATTGATACAGCAACCAGACTCGGATAGCTCTGACACTATTTTGTAATCTCATTGAGGTTTTGTACTAATACGTTTTGTTTCCTAGAAAGCCCAACAACTGAAACTCTCCTTGTACAGAAGTTCTTTTACCCCCAACGCAGCTGCTACCATCCCCTGCCGTCTGCAACGTCACAACAACCACCCACAACTGTGAGTAACTACGTACACGCTACACCACCACCTATCCACAATGGGGATCACCATCCTCTCCCTTAATGCTAAAGGACTGAATCACCCTGTGAAATGCTCCTCTCTCTGGAAATCTGCAATTGACTACAAATGTGATGTGCTTTGTGTCCAGGAGACACACTTTGCTTCAGGAGCCCCCCCCAAGTGCCAACATAGACAATTCCCCCACATTTTCCAGTCGTCCTTCTCTAAAAAACAGCGAGGAGTTATGATTGCAGTCAGGAACACTGTTGCTTTTCCACTTGCTAACCTCAATTATCGACCTGCACTCTTAACAATGTCACCTACACTCTGGTCTCAGTCTACGCCCTAAATCATGGCCAAATGCCTTTTCTCAGAAAAACTTTGCGTGTAGCCCGCAAAATCCAACAAGGCCATTTGCTGATCTGTGGGGACTTTAATATGGTACCGAATTCCGCAATGGACTCCAGTGCCGGAAACAAACGCTGTTCCTCACCTCTAGAAACTTTTATTAATGCTAATGACATGTATGATGTTCGGAGGTGTTGTCATGCAAGTGAAAGGGATTACACGTTCCTCTCGCCACGTCACAACACCTACTCACGTAATGATCTGTTTCTAACTGACAGTAGATTGCTGCACAAAATTTTAGACTCCTCTATACACACCACCACCTGGTCGGACCACGCCCCTATTAGCATTACAATCACCGATGATGCTCGTCACCCTAACTCCTATATTTGGAGGGTTAATAACTATTTACTTAAAACACCATGCCACTCCGCCTCCATTTAACAAAAATTGTAAGACTACTTTTCACTTAATCGGGAGTCAGTGTCCGACCCGCTGGTGGTATGGAATGCACACAAGGCTGTCATTAGAGGTTAATTTCTTCAAATGGGGGCTAGAGTTAAAAAACAAAGAACCCAACGCATAGACAAACTAACGACTGAGATAACCACGACTGAATCCCTAAACAAACTAAACCCCTCCCCACTTTTGCAATCTAAGATATTCGCCCTTCGTAACGAATTGAGGGCCCTCCTTCTTGATGAACATGCTTACGCTTATAAGTTGTTTAGATCTACCTTATACTCGATGGGCAACAAGGCAGGCAAGGCCATGGCTCAACGAGTTAAAGGCCACAGGGCTAAGACAAAAATCCCCTTCATACACCATCCTCACACTAACGAAAAACTCCTCAAACCCCAAGACATAGCGAATGCCTTTAGTACGTACTATGCAGATTTGTACAACTTAAAGGTGGACCCAAATACAGCCCAACCCTCACCTAAGATGATCCAAGACTTTCTAGACCCTCTAAACCTCCCTTCTATAACACCCCAGCAACTGGCAGACCTAAACTCCCCCTTCTCAATCACTGAAATTTTGTCAACAATAGAAAAATTGCCCAATGCCAAATCTCCAGGACCCGATGGTTTTACTGGGGAATACTACAAACAGTTCAAAGATATTTTAGCCCCTACACTGTGTCAAATCTTTAACTCAGCTGCGGCCTCCACATCGTTTCCTACCGAAATGCTCAAGGCATTGGTGGTGACATTGCCCAAACCAGACAAGGAACCCACCACTCTAAAAAAACTTTAGTCCCATCTCATTACTTAACCTTCATGTAAAAATATTTGCAAAAATTATTGCCAATAGATTAGAGGATTTGCTGCCTACCCTTATCTCCCCCAATTAATCGGGATTCACCAAAGGGCGTCAAGCCTCTGACGCCACGAGAAGGATGATTAACATTATCCACCATGTAGAAACTACAAAACCCCGGCACTACTACTATCCCTAGATGCCGAAAAGGCCTTTGACAGGGTCCACTGGGATTATATCTCAGCGGTCCTGTCAAAATTTGGCATTACGGGTACAATCCGCGATGCTATAATGGCCCTGTACTCCAATCCCACTGCGCAGGTCTTCTCTGCAGATGCTCTCTCCACACCTCTACAAATCTCCAATGGTATGAGACAAGGGTGTCCCCTATCACCCATAATTTTCAATCTTGTCATGGAACCCCTAGCAGAAAGAATAAAGTCTAATCCTTCCATTTCTGGCATCCCCCTAGCAGACCAGGAACACAAAATAAGTCTATTCGCGGATGACTTGATCCTTATAGTCACAAACCTTACCCGTTCTGTCCCTGAGATCCAGAGGACGCTAGCCTGGTTTGGCGATATCTCTTATTACAAGGTCAACGAAACCAAATCTTACATACTGGACCTAGGTTTAGATAAATCCACTAGTCAGCAAATCAAACTCCAATTCCCATATGCTTGTCCTACCTGGGTATCCAACTGACTAAATCTACCAAATCGTTGTTCGCGTCTAATTACCTACCGTTAAGACTAAAACTACAGGCTGACCTGGACAGGCTGGCGTCCTTTGAGTTCTCATGGATGGGCCGACTAGCGGCGTTCAAAATGTTCCACCTACCCCAAGTATTGTATTTATTCAGGACTATCCCCATCCCTATACCACTTAGATACTTCAAATCTCTACAGACGATCCTGTCCAAGTTTGTTTGGAATAGCAAAAAGGCTAGATGCGGACACTCCCAACTGATTAAGCACCGTCTAGCTGGAGTTTTAGGGTACGTCGACTTCCAGGACTATTACAAGGCCTCTATTCTAGTACAATCAAGGGACTGGTTCACAAACCCCTCCCCATCAACAACATGGGGACAGATGGAAGCATCCTCCATCCCGGGTAATGATATACAGACCTGGTTGTTCGTGTCATTATTAGGCAGAACTCGCTTCGCTCAGATGTCGCCCCCCATTGTAGCGACCATCAAGGTCTGGTCCAAATACTCAACTCTTACGAGCACCTATCCCAACCAATCGGCCTGGCCCATTCCCATTGACACGTTGAGGCATCTCATTAAATCCTCTTCCTATACAGAATGGAAACGCAAGGGTATTGCGTACATCTCAGACCTTATTGACGAGGGTAAAACTAAACCATTCTCCATGCTTTCAAAAGAATACCTCCTCCCACAAACTGATAGATTTCTATATATTCCCACCCAACACTGCCTTGCCACGCTCAAATCTCTCTCGTGGAAGATACCTCAGATAGCCTGGGTCTTCCTTAAATCCCCCACTACTAGGCGGAAAGGAATATCCCTGTTCTACAACACCTTGCACCAAAAGATGGCCTTTACTAGCTCGACAGCCCTTATCCACTGGGAAAGAGACCTAGGACAGGCCTTCTCGCCTCTCAAATGGGAGAAGGCTTGTCTATCTACTTACAAAGCCACATGCTGCTCCTCCCTGTGGGAACTCGCATTCAAACTAACTCACCGGTGGTACCTGACCCCCGATAGGATGTCCAAGTTTAGCACAGCTTTGTCCGCCTCCTGTTGGAGAAACTGTGGACAGAGTGGCGACTTGCTACACACATTCTGGAAGTGTCCCAAACTCAAACCTTACTGGCACTCTGTCTTTAACCTTATAACTACAATCACTGACATTCCTCTAGAAGAATGCCCATCAATGGCTCTTTTGTCCCTTGACATTGACCGGCTCCCTAACCCAATGCGGCACACTATAGTGCATATACTCCTGGCGGCTCGCCTCAGCATCACAAGGAAATGGAGGGACTCTGACCCTCCCACGGTGATGGATGTTATCCGCACAACACACATGAACACTACACTTACGAGACAACTCTAGCTCTGAAACAGGGGGACAAACTGAAGCAGTTCCAACTATGGCAACAGTGGAAGGACTGGACGACGTCCCCTTCCTTTGTCAAAATGTTTAACTTTTAACGCTGATGAATATCTTATTCACCCCTATGTCTAGTTGCTCACCCTGTGACCCACAAACGGAACTCGGGGGGACGGTCCACCCGAGCACAGTCTTGCACCCTTAGAGGGGTGCTCGGGTGACGTTGCTCCTCCCATACCCCCAGAAACTGTACACAATACCATAGGCTCTTGTATAAACTCTCGTTGTTCCAATAATTTCAAGTATTGTATGGATGGTAGCTCTGTAGATGTTGCTGCACTACTACTGAGGTTACGATGACAACTTCTATGTCATTAATAGTTGCATATGTCTATCTTGTGAAATGTTTTGACTGCTTGTTAAATGTATGCCTTATTCTGTTCCATGAAAAATATTACAATAAAAACTATATTTAAAAAAAAAAGGTAATTCTCTTAACTGACACCTACCTCTTCCCTGAGAACTTCTGTCCACAGCATTGATCCCCAGGGACCATGGGGTCCCATTAACATTTGCTATAGGGCCCAAAGCTCTTTAGCTATGTTCCTGGCTATGTGTACCATGAGACACTAATGGACCTTAGCAGTAGTTCGAGAGGGAGAAGCAAATACAATAATTTTTAAGATTTAGTTTTGGCTTCTCTGCACACCCCTTCTTATGCCGCGTACACACGATCACTTTCCGGCATGAAAAAATATGTAATTTTTCAGTATGTCCAAAAAACAACGTTTTTGCAACTTCATCATTAAAAACGATGTTGCCCATACACCATCGTTTTTGAAAAATGATGAACAAAGAGCAGTGACGTACAACACGTGCGACGGCACTCTAAAGGGGAAGTTCTATTCGCCTTTGGGCTGCTTTAGCTGATTCCTTGTTAGTAAAAGACTATTCACGCTTTTTTGTCTGTTACAGCGTGATGAATGTGCTTACTCCATTATGAATTGTAGCATTACCAGAATGAGCGCTCCCATCTCATAACTTGCTTCTCGAGCATGCACGGGTTTAAAACGTTGTTTTAGCCCACACACAATAATTTTTTACAACTCAAAAAACAACATTTTCAAAAACGACATAAAAAATTGAAGCATGTTCGATTTTTTTTTGTCGTTTTTCAGAAGACAAAAACAATGTTTTCTCCACCCTGTGTACTTGTCAGTTTTACTCCTTGTTCTCACTCCTCCAGATGTACAGTAAGTGAGTTTTTATTTCTTTATCGTACATCACGGGACACAGAGCGCATAGCCATTACACTTGGGTTATATGGGTACCTTCAGGTGTGGACACTGGTGTAATCAATTTCACAGGAAGTTTCCTCCCTATATAACCCCTTCCCACTGGGAGTGCTTCAGTTTTTTCGCCAGTGTCTTAGGTGTTGGTCACGTCTATCTGTCCCTCGGAGGTCTCGGGACCCAGGATAGCTAGCCGGATCCGTCCGAAGTGCTTCAAAGCCAAGGTGTACGGTACCCGGGCCCTGCTGGAGTGGGGTTTTGCCTATAATGCCTCTCCTTGGAGGGCTGGATTCTGGGCTCCAGTGCCTTAGTCTCTTCCAAGAACTAAACGCTACTGATGCCAGGATGCTATATAGGTCCAGATGTGTGGGTTCCTTAACACAGGACCCCGGTCCCTGAAGGTCCAAGACAATACCCACGGAGATGGGGGAAGGTTGGGCCTCTTGCATTTTGCAATACCCTGCGGCATGGAGCAGGTAAGAGGGAACCTGCGGGACTTGGTTCGACAGTAGGTATCCCCCTGGGGGTTCTGGGTCGGCTAATGGTATGCTTGTGCATCAGCCACTATCTCCACTATGTCTTTTGAGGCAGGATGAGATGTACTAATGTTTACCCAGATAACATGTAGGTATATGTATGCTTTAAAGATATGTATTTACTACTCCCCCCAGATCTGCCTGTTAGCATGATACTGCAGCCCCACGTGCTATAAGGAGGAAATGCTGGCAAAACTCCTGTTTCTTAGGAAGCCTATGGGGACAGCTTCCTCTATGTGTGCACTACAATAAGATTAGTGTCTTGCCTGGTGTCTGTTGGGTTGCTAGCGCTGGTCCAGGCTTCTCCTCTGCTTTCTGCTTCCTCCATGTTGGTTTCAGCATGGGGGGGGGGGGGGCGCCTTTTACAGCGTCAGCGTGCGTGGGGGGGGTGGGCCAGCAGCGTCAGGTCTCAATTAAAGCAGCAAAGCATTTCCTGGCTGGTCATTCCCTCCTAAAAGCAGAGGAGGCTGAGGACACAGAGCGCGCAGCTGAGCTATTTCTGGCTAACAGTGACACCCAGTGGGGGTTTGTGGATCTTCAGGTCTGGACTTAGCTCCATACTGACCAGAAAAAAAAGGGACTCAGCCTTAGATCTGGCAGTATCTGAGTCGGTGCAACCTTGGGCTCCAGCTAACGGGCATTGGTGTGGCAATACTCACAGGACCTTCCTCGGTATTGCCGCCTTCTCGGGCGTATGAAAATGTTTACCATAGCCTGTTCTTATTAATGGTTCACTTCTAGCTACAACAGTTGGGTGTTGGCTTTAGGGGTGTCTCAAGGCTGTGCAATGGCTCCCAAGGGATCAGGACCAGCTAAGGCTGCAAAAGGTACCAAAAAACTAAAGGGGTCTCCATCGGGGTCAGAGGATTTGGGCCAGGCTCTAGCGGTCCCACCCTCACCAGATAGACCACCGAACAGCATGTTGCAGGAGCCATTGAGGGTGCTAGGGGCAGAGGCGGCCCCCAATCAACCCATTCCCGTTTACGTTACGGAAGAAATGCTAGCGACCACCCTGGGTGGGCTAGAGGAAAGGTTAACTGCTTTAATTGCCCGCTCTTTGCCAGGTGGCAAACACGCTAGATCCCCGTCACCTAGATTTGTGTTTTCAGATGCAGAGGTCCTCTCTTCGGAGGAATTGGACCCACAGGGGGATCAAGCGGACCCGAGTCCCGACGGTTCAGACATTGAGGGTTCCACTATAGATGAAATTTTTTCGGCTTCTCAAGCAGAGAGCCTGTGGATCCAGTCTCTGACAGATATGGTTCGCACTGCTTTTAAACTTCCAGTGTCAGAACAATTAGCCCCCTTGGTATCCTCTTTAGGTTCCTTGAAGGCACCGTTGAGTGGTGCGTCTTTTCCGGTTCACCCCCTTCTGGAGAGCGTGATTTTTCAGGATTGGGCTCGACCTGATAGGATTTTTATCCCTCCTAAAAGGTTCACTATTCTCTATCCTATGGAAGAAGAATTTGCAAAGAAATGGGCACTCCCTACCGTGGACGCAGCCATTTCCTGCGTAAATAAATCCCTGACCTGTTCGGTTGAAAATGTCCAGATGTTTAAAGATCCAGTCGACAAAAAGTTGGAGACCCTACTGAAGGCTTCTTTTACCACAGTAGGTGCCGTGGTTCAGCCAGCGGTGGCAGCCATTGGCGTTTGTCAGGCTTTAAAGGATCAGACTAAACAGATATTAAAGGGACATACCGGCTCAGCAAGCTCGTGAATTGGCTGACCTCCCAAGGGCTCTCTGCTTTGCAGTAGATGCTATTAAGGACTCCATTCAACAGGCGTCCCGTTTATCTCTGCTGTTGGTTCATATGCGTCGCCTTTTGTGGCTGAAAAACTGGTCAGCAGAGGCACCCTGCAAAAGGCTTTTAGCAGGATTTCCCTTTCATGGTGGAAGACTATTCGGTGAAGACCTAGATAGATATATCCAGACCATATCAAGTGGTAAAAGTTCTTTCTTGCCTGTCAAGAAAAGATCGCGTGGGCCCGCGTTTAAGCGACATGCCTTCGCAGGCTCGGCCCCTTCAACTTCCCGTCAGTATCGACGGCCTCCAGGGCGTTCAGCATTTAATAACCGCCCACAAGGACAAGCCACGGCAAGCAAGAGGCCATGGTCTCGCAAGCCGGTTAAACCAGTCATCAAGTCAGATTCATGAAGGGGCGCCCCCACTCTCTTGGGTGGGGGGAAGGCTTCGGTTTTTCTCCGAAGTGTGGGAGGCCAGAATTCCCAAATCTTGGGTACTATCCGTGGTAGCCACGGGCTACAAGCTAGAGTTTCGGGAAGTCCCCCCTCCTCATTTTCAGGGGTCAAGTCTTCCAAGCGACCCATTAAAGAGGGCCTCTCTTGTAAAAGCATTGGATCGTCTCTTGCTCCAAGGAGTAATTGTAGAAGTACCAACCCAGGAATGGGGTCTGGGATTCTACTCCAACCTTTTCATAATACCAAAGCCCAATGGCGACGTCAGGCCTATCTTAGACCTCAAACGCCTAAATCGCTTTCTAAAGATTCAGACCTTTCGTATGGAGTCCATACGTTCGGTGGCAGCCGGCCTACATCAAGACGACTTTCTAGCATCTATAGACATAAAGGATGCGTATCTGCACGTGCCGATCTACCCGGCACATCACAAGTTTCTTCGTTTTATGATAGATCACCGTCATTACCAGTTTGTAGCCCTCCCTTTCGGGTTGGCAACAGCTTCGCGGGTATTCACAAAGGTGTTAGCCCTGGTGCTAGCCGTCCTAAGGACAGAAGGCATTTTGGTCCTGGCATACCTGGACGATCTTCTGGTTATCAACAGCTCAGCTTCCAGCCTCAATCATGCAGTAGTTCGCACAGTTCAGCATCTAGAGGAATTCGGGTGGATTTTGAACCAAGAAAAATCGATATTGCAACCCACAAAGCAGTCATCGTGAAGATGTCAGTCGGGGCGCCGTGGCCGCTCCCCCTGCGCCCAGATCTGCTGTCTCAGGCCCAATCTGCCACCCTGCCCAATCCACCTGCTTCACAGCAGCTAAATTTGACGGCTTGGCGGCTGAATCCCTAATTCTTAAGGGCAGAGGCCTCTCAGCTCAGGTCATATCTACGTTGATTCAGGCTAGGAAACCGGTCTCTAGAAATATTTATTACAGAGTCTGGAGAACCTATGTGGAGTGGTGCGAGTCTCAAAAATGGCATCCTCGAAAGTTTTTTATTGACAGGATCTTGCGATTCCTCCAGGTTGGCGTTGACAAAGGGTTGGCTCTTAGTACTCTAAAGGGGCAGGTGTCGGCTTTATCGATATGGTTTCAAAGACCCTTGGCCACCCATTCGCTTATGAAAACCTTCTTACAGGGGGTCTTGCATGTGAATCCCCCCTATTAGAGCTCCCCTCTGCCCCTGGAATTTAAATCTGGTCTTGTCAGCTTTACAAAGGCAGCCGTTTGAACCTCTGACAGAAATCCCTCTTGTGCTACTAACCCGAAAGTTGGTTTTCTTGGTAGCCATGGCTTCGGCCAGAAGGGTTTCCGAGCTGGCAGCCTTGTCATGCAGGGAGCCATACCTTATTCTGCATAAGGACAGAGTGGTTCTGCGGCCTCAACCTTCTTTCCTTCCTAAGGTCATATCCAGTTTTCACTTGAATCAGGACCTAGTCCTACCATCCTTCTTTCCTACTCCCCAGTCCAGAGAGGAAAGACTGCTTCATACTTTGGACGTGGTTCGAGCCATGAGGGTCTATCTCAAGGCTACAGAGAAGATTCGGAAAACAGATGTGCTTTTTGTTCTTCCGGATGGCCCCAAGAAGGGTCAGCCGGCTGCCAAGTCTTCCTTGGCTAGGTGGATTAAGCAGCTGATTTTTCAGGCCTATGGTCTGAAGCGCGTTCCACCTCCCTTATCAGTTAAAGCCCATTCTACCGAGGGCCATGAGTGCCTCCTGGGCGGCACACCATCAGATCTCTATGGCACAGGTTTGCAAGGCGGCAAACTGGTCTTCCGTACATACGTTTACTAAATTTTATAAGTTGGACGTTGCAAAGGGTACGGACGCAGCATTTGGGCAGGCGGTCCTACGGGCAGCAGTATAGAATCCTCTGGTCCGGGTCACGCCCCTTTTTTTCTGTTGGTGGAGTTACTTTACTTCCTGATAATTTTTTGTTTGGCTATTCTTGGCCTTACGGTCTCCCTCCCTTCATAGAGCATTGCTTTAGGACATCCCAAGTGTAATCGCTATGCGCTCTGTGTCCCGTGATGTACGATAAAGAAAAAAGGATTTTTAATAAACAGCTTACCTGTAAAATCCTTTTCTTGAAGTACATCACGGGACACAGAGCTCCCACCCCTCTTTTGGGGAACATTGTGTAACCTCGGAGGAATTGCTTGCTACAAAACTGAAGCACTCCCAGTGGGAGGGGGTTATATAGGGAGGAAACTTCCTGTGAAATTGATTACACCAGTGTCCACACCTGAAGGTACCCATATAACCCAAGTGTAATGGCTATGCGCTCTGTGTCCCGTGATGTACTTCAAGAAAAGGATTTTACAGGTAAGCTGTTTATTAAAAATCCTTTTTTTTTTTTTCCTATTATGGTACCACACTTCAAGTCATTTATATCTTCTCTGAAGAAATGTATCCTTTTTTAAGCAATTTTCTACACTGTAAGTTCTCTCCTGCCCCCTTCTTTTCTTTTTCAGAGACCATTGGCTAGCTCTTCAGGACTGAACCCTTCAGGTCACAGCTGACCATCTGAACCTCATCTTTCATATTATTCTAAGACTGCATGATCTTTAAATATGGTCCTGTTCATTTGTGTGTTTGGTGGATGCATGTTTTCGGTCCTTGTAAACCACCCCTGTCCACTCATAAGTAAATCCAGCAACAGATTAAGTGGGGATGCAGCTAAGAGGAGTCTTAAGGATGTGTATCTCAAGTAACATGCAACTACCTTCCTTTGTTCCTGCAAGCTTCCAGTTTATGTATTCTACAGTCTTCTTGATGCTCTCCATATAAAGCAAGTGAACTCTCTGTCATCACATAACTTAGCTGGTAACAGAAAGGGTGAAACCTTACAATATTGCATAATAGTTTAGGTGCATTTGGGGCAGTATGATTGCTGCATGAAGCACTGTCTGTGTGTCTATTTGGGGGGTATACATATATTTTTTTGCTTTGTTTTTTCTTTTCAACTAAAGGGACAGAGAAAGAATACCCATATAGTAAATAGCTTCAAATTAGGGTTACCTGTTTGTTTCAAACTAAAGAATATACCGTATGTTGCAATTAATCTTAAGAAAAAGAAAAGCATAATGTCTCTTTTAAAGCATTTTAAGCAATTCTAACATAGAGGGAAATTAGAACAAATTGGTCAATCGATATCATTACACTGATTATCTGTTCAAATAAGGAAATGGTATGACTTTGGTTGTCTTCTCTGAGAGATAAGAATCGCATACCTGGGCTCCTGGTAAGTTCTGCTTTCTTCATTCATGAACATTAGGGAACAAGTATTTCATTGTTGTATATCATGCAAGAAGGAGGTTGAAAATGGCAAGTTGCACAGAAAACAAAGATGGGGAATCATTTAGTGCAACCCTACACTTAGACAGGTGCCATTCTTGGATCCTTAATTGACTTCATTTGTTACTTATACCTGCAAATCACACTGTTATCATCATTAAACAAGCAATAGAAACCAGAGTTTTGTCACTGCCTCAGATAACACAGCAAGATCCCAAATGTTCCAGCCATATTGGCTTACTGGTTTCATTTCACTTCATTACATTGAATTGAAATCAAATACCTGTAGAAAACAAATTACATTGCAGTACCCTTGTTTGTTCCTACACTCTGCGCTAGGAAGTACATTTGAAGACTATACAGCTAGTATCCCATAACATAAGACAATTTAAAGGGTCACCTCTGCCAGGATTACATCCTCATCACAAGAACCTCCATTGATGTATCTACATTTTTGAATTGCTTTTTTTCCTTATTACTCTACCCATGCCATGTGAAAACGTTTTTGTAATTCATGAGCAAATATATATATATATATATATATATATAATATAATAGTCAAAACATTTTCAGTTATTGCTATGTAAATATTATCATGTGCCTTAAAAATGCTACATTTTCATATACATGATCTGTTATGAGTATCTAGTGCAACAAATTTTCTGGCATCAAGGAATTACATGTGTGAAGTTATCTGTCTGTGGCTAGATCCCCTACCATGCTATCTTTCTGAATTCATAGTAAGAAAGTTAAGTGCTGCCTACAATCCACTGTACTGGTAAATTCATCCTGTATCAATATTTACTAGAATCGCCTACACTGACTCACAGATTTTACAGCATCATAATAACATGCGACAGATACAATCTGACATATTTTTAGAATATTAACTGGGTCTATAAATAAAGTGAGATTATAAGGATTGTAATCTTGAATGTGTTTCAAATGATTACAGCTTTATTGAGTTTGGTAGTGAAGAACACTAGCTAGAATTTCTAGTGTTAACATGTGGTTACACCCCTTTAGCACCTGATTAGATTATAAACAGTACATGTACAAGCTAATGGGATTTAAGCACCGGTATACAGTGTGTATAATTTCTGTTGCACTGCAGGTTAGTAGCTATATACTGAACCTAGTAGCTCATCCCCACTTTGTGTTCATTTGCCCCAGGTTGGCAGTAGCATTTGCATTTGCAATGCATAGTAGGATCTTTCCATAGAGGGATTACTTTGACACAGTTGGCCAGCTTAAACGTGTATTGCATTGTGTGTGAATTTAAAATCCCTGTTTTTATTGCAAAGTTTGCTAGAAAGAGTATATAGCAGTGTGCAGAGGGTTCATCCAGAATCCCCCATTTGATCCAGTCACAGTGACAGGCACCACAGCAGTAAGCCTTTGAGGCTCTGAAACAAAACCTGACATTCGCACCTCTCTTGGCCCTCGCTGATAGGGATGAGCTTCTTGTTCGAGTCGAACGTATGTTCGACTCGAACATCGTCTGTTTGTACGTTCGTCGAAATTCGAACAAAACGGGTCGTTCCCCCGCCAAATTCGAGTGACGCGCCATGGCCCATAATTCACTGTGGCATTGCGCGCGCTGATGATTGGCCAAGCATGCTGTATGTCCCGCATGCTTGGCCAAACTCAGCGTGCAAAAAACGGAGAGACATAATTGGCTCAGGGCTTTAGCTCACGCCCTACACTATAAAAGGCAGCCTGCAAGGCGGCCGCGTGAGTAGTGTGTTGCGGCGTTGTTGAGAAGATCAGTCCTATAGAGAGAGAGAGACAGTGGCCCAGATTCACAGAGCGATTACGCCTGCGCAACAGAAATGCGCGTGCGTAAGTCTAAATGTGCGCGTGCGTTTCGTTGCGCGGCATCCCCAGAACGAGATACGCAAAAATTGACTTTTTTTTGTCACGCGTAATTTCGTTAGACTGGCGCATCCGTCCGCGCAAAAGTGCGATCGACACACCATTGATTTGCTAGTCAAATATGCTAATGAGGGACTTACGGGGATCCACAAAACAACGTTGGGGCAGCGCAGGCGACGCAGTGTGCGCAACAGCAAAATGTCCTGTCTAAAATTAGAGCTGATAAAAGCTGGTCTAAAAAAAGAAAAAAGGTCTACTTGTTAGATAAAGCAACACTGTTAGTGAGCAGCTCAGCAGTCACACGTGTTGCTCAACAATCTGTATGCCAACATGCCAGGGGCATCGTCGCGCATAGCTATACTACTGACTTTAGATGAACAAAGAAGGAGGAGGGCACGGAGGATGGCACGGAGGATGGCACGGGAGAGGATATACCGTACCCGCATAGACCTGTTTGGATGAGTGATTCTGAGGTGTATCGCATCTTCAGATTCACCCCTCATGCCATCCTGGAATTAACCACAACCCTGCAGGATGACATCACCAGCCCAACACACCGCTCACATGCAGTGCAGCCACTGGTCAAGGTCCTGGCAACACTCCATTTCCTTGCCAGTGGCTCTTTTCAGCGTACAAGTGGAGTGGTGGCTGGGATGTCACAGTCCTCCATGAGCAGATGTGTGCACCAGGTTGTCCCTGCAATACTCAGAACGCATGGCTAACCAAATCATCAAACCCACCACTGAGGACCTGCGGCTGAAGGCAATGACAGATTTCTACAGAATTGCCAGATTCCCACGCACTGTGGGGGCCATTGATTGCACACATGTGGCACTCCAGCCCCCCCCAGGAACAGAGCACATGTACCGCAATCGGAAGCATTGGCATTCCATCATGTACAGGTGATAGTCGATGCCCAAGGCATCATATGGCACGTCCGTGCCAAACACCCAGGGTCCAGCCATGACAGCTACATATACAATCAATGCCACATCCGATTGGAATTCGATCAGAACGTGTATGGGGACACCTGGCTGGTTGGTGAGTGACATGGGTGGCAGGCATGACTATCCCCCCCCATGATGCAACATCACAAGGGGCACATGCATGACTAACATCCTCCTGTCTTTTCCCTTACAGGTGACTCTGCATATCCACTGGGACCCCATCTCATGACTCCTATCCGGAACCCCCAAACTCCAGGAGAGGAAAGATACAATCAAGCACATGCTCAAACACGAGCAGTGGTGGAGCGCACCTTTGGCATCCTAAAGTCACGTTTCCGATGCCTGGATAAGTCTGGGGGTACCCTCTTGTACTCCCCCAAACTTTGTGTGCCAGATCATCGGTGCATGTTGCATGCTGCAACACTTTGCAGAAAGAAAGGGCCTGCAGATTGACCTACGTGATGACCTGACCCCTGAACCAGACAATCCCCCCCTAACCGAGGTTAACCCGTCTTCTGAGGGAAGAGCAGCCAGGAGACAGCTCACATTGGGCATCTTTGCACGTTAAACATACACATTAATCATGGCACAATGAGAATGCATGCATGCACAACACTGTGGTCCCTAGCACACACACCCCACATCCTCATCAAATTGGATTGGCACCAGTCCACCATGCAGGACCTGTGAGCAGCAACGCCACGCCAAGGGCTCCAATTATGTCACTGTACATTCATACACCATTCACACGGACCTGGGGATCACTTCTCCCTGGTCCTGGGGAACCCTTCTCCACCAAAATAGAGGGTGACACCCCTTTTCCGGCAGGAATGTCACCCCCCACATTCACACAGCATTCACAACCAAAAAAAAAAAAATGATCTGCAAAATCAAAAAATTTCCAGCAAAAAAAAAAAGACAAAAAAAAAAAAAAAAAATAAAAAAAAAAAAAATTTGGGGGAAAAACAAATTACTGCCCTCTGCGTGAGCCACGCCTGGGGCGCCCCGGCCACGGCCCCGGCTTCTCAGGGGAGACTCATGGGGAAGGGGTAAAACCGGGGAAGGAGGATCAGCCCCTGATCTCTGCCCACCTGGTGGCCTGCCCTCCAAGGCCACGGCAATTCTGTCCAGGGCAGCACCAACTGTTGCTGTGTTGGCCTGGATAGCCAGGGTAAGGGCCCTCACATCCTGCCCAACGCCTGCTGATGTCGTCTGCAGTTCATTTAGGCAGGTTGTGAAAGCCCGGGAGTGGGAGTCCAGGTTCCCCAGCGTATCCTTGATGGAGGACAGGCTCTCCTCCATCCGCACCAATGTCTGGCTGACCTGTCCCAGATGGCGGGTTCTGGAGGAACTGGTCCCTTCTCAGGGTGGCGGGCAGGAGATCGGCCAACCCCCTGGTGGTCTGGGATGACATCCTGCCTCCAGCTGATGCTTGTGGCCGGGGAGAAGGGGAGGCCCTTGTGAGGGGAGCCATGTTGGGGGAGGAGGGGGGGGCTCCCCCTTAGGGAGGCCTGCCTGCTGGCAGCCAGAGGGGAGGAGTCCTCAAACCCAAACGTCCAGTGCCTGACATGGACTCCTCCTCCTCATGATTCTCCTCCTCCTCATGATTGTCCTGCTCCTCATGATTGTCCTGCTCCTGTTGAACCTCCTCCGTGGACTCCGGCCTTGTTGGGGGGGCCTCATTAGGCTGCTGTCCTGGGGTTGGTGCGGTCAGGCTAGATGGCCCTGCACCCTCCTGCACATCTGTGGATGACACAAAACATTCACAGGTTGGAGGATCCACACACTTGCCACATATTCCCTTTCACCCCCTCCCCCACACATGCTACACACCTGATATTAAAAAAGAAAACAACTTACCTGGCACCACGGGCTGGGGACTGGAGTCAAAGCCGGGCAGGCCCTCAACTTCATGCCGATGAAAGGTCAGGGCCACCGCACGCTCCTCCGCTGTCAGGCTAATACGGCATGGTGGGCCCCCTCCTGTGCCCCTGGCATGGGCATGCATTCTGGCCAACTTCTTTTTGACCAGACGCCGGAGGTCATTGATTTTTTTGTCAATCCCAGACCTGGTCCGTGTCTCCCCCTGCCCCGCAGAATTCACCTGGTCAGTGATCCTATCCAATATCTCCCTCCTCCTGGCCGGGGTGGTGTTGGCACTCTCTGGGCCGTGGAGGTAACGCCCATACTCGCTAATGGCCCGGGCAAGAATCTGTTTTTCCACAACTGTAAAATTCAGCTTGCGTTTTCTCTCACTCATCCTTCCAAAAAAAAAGTCCCAGTCAACAAAATTCACGCACACAAACAAGCACAACCAATCAAAAAAAAACACACACAGAGAGAAAACGACTCAGCAAGAAACAGTCCCCAAAAAACAAAACAAAAATACAGCAGAAAAAGAAACAAAAAGAAATATATCAATCAAACAAACAGTCTCTCAAACACTTATCAAAAACCACTTTCAAAAATCTACTAACAACCACTTGATCACACAGAACACTAATCTGACAACTACAAAACCACACCGCAACGAACAACAAGAACAAAAGCACTTTGTTAAATGGGAAGGGACAAAGGGATGTACTTTTGCAAAGGAAGTGCGTTTGTGTGTGTCTATTTATGCTGTTTGCGTAGTTCACAACGTTGCCCTAGTCCATTTCCAATTTCACTGATTGCGCCGCTCCCGAGTTGTGAGCATGCGCACATCGGAGCTGACATGGTCTCGTTCAAGCGCGCATGCGCGAGCCGGCCGGCCCTTCATTTGCATGGGGTCACGGCTCATTTCAATGTAACACGCCCACGTCCTTCCCAATTTGTATTACTCCTCCTTACGCCTCTGGAAAAACGTTACGTATGCGCAATTTCCTGCGCAAAAGCTACGAGAATAGGGTGATTACGCGGCAAAATTGCGCAAGTCTAACGTAAAGGCGGTGCGCTACGCCGGTCCAATAATGCGCAGATGTACGTGAATCTGGGCCAGTGTCTTTATTACTAGATAGATAGATAGAGCAGGCAGGCTAGTCAGTTTAGTTTAATTTACAGTGTGTAGAGGATATATATACATACCAGGAGTTGTACATATATTTATACACTGTATAGTTTAGCTAATTCAGCTATTCCTATTTGTCAGGCAGTTGATTGTGCTAGCTGCAGTCTTCTAACGTGTTGTATTGCCCGTGTGCTGTATAGTTTGCACCTAAACATACTTGGTGTTTACTGCACTTGTGCTGTACAGTTTGTACCTAAATGTACTTGGTGTTTACTGCACTTGTGCCGTATAGTTTGCACCTAGACGTACTTGGTGTTTACTGCACTTGTACTGTATAGTTTGCACTTAAACCTACTTGGAGTTTACTGCACATGTGCTGTATATTTGCACCTAAACGTACTTGGTGTTTACTGCACTTGGGCCGTAAAGTTTGCACCTAAACGTACTTGGTGTTTACTGCACTTGTGCTGTATAGTTTGCACTTAAACCTTCTTGTAATTTACTGCACTTGTGCCATATAGTTTGCACCTAAACGTACTTGGTGTTTACTGCACTTGGGCCGTATAGTTTGCACCTAAACGTACTTGGTGTTTACTGCACTTGTGCCGTATAGTTTGCACCTAGACGTACTTGGTGTTTACTGCACTTGGGCCGTATAGTTTGCACCTAAACGTACTTGGTGTTTACTGCACTTGTGTCGTATAGTTTGCACCTAGACGTACTTGGTGTTTACTGCACTTGGGCCGTATAGTTTGCACCTAAACATACTTGGTGTTTACTGCACTTGTGCTGTATAGTTTGCACTTAAACCTACTTGGAGTTTACTGCACTTGTGCTGTATAGTATGCACCTAAACGTCCTTGGTGTTTACTGCACTTGGGCCCGAACAGTTTGCACCTAAATATACTTGGTGTTTACTGCACTTGTGCTGTATAGTTTGCACTTAAACCTACTTGGAGTTTACTGCACTTGTGCCGTATTGTTTACACCCAGACGTACTTGGTGTTTACTGCACTTGGGCCGTATAGTTTGTACCTAAACGTATTTGGTGTTTACTGCACTTGTGCTGTATAGTTTGCACCTAAACGTACTTAGTGTTTACTGCACTTGTGTTGTATAGTTTGCACCTAGACATACTTGGTGTTTACTGCACCCAGCAGGTACGATATTTAAAGAAATTTGGCATTTTTTTTCTCACTTTAACCACTTAAGGACCCCCGCACTCACATATACGGCCACAGAATGGCTCGTACAGGCACAAGGGCGTAAATTTACGTCCCCGCCTTCGTGCGGTTCGGGGGTCCCATCGGGACCCCCCTCCGCGGCGTGCGGGGGTCCCCCTGCCTCTGGGAGCGATCGCCGACGAGCGGGCGGATGTCCGTGATTTCCGCCCCCCCCCGCGATCGCTCCCAGCCAATGGGAGCGTGCTCCCATCGTGTCAGTTCCTCCTCCTGTGTTTACACAGGAAGGAGGAAATGATGTAATCTCTCATCGCAGCGCTGTTTCCCAGCGCTGCTGATGAGAGAAGACATCACAAGTAAGTGTGCACCAACACAACACTGACACACACTCACATAGGCAAATTAACCCCTTGTGATCGCCCCCCCCACCCCCCTGTCACAGTGTCACTGAATGCAGTGATCTAATCACTGCATTTATTTAGTGTCAGTGTGACAGGCAGTGTAAAAAACAGTTAGTGTTAGGTTCAGGATAGCCCCCCCACCCCCCCCCTAATAAAGTTTTAACCCCCTGATCACCGCCCTAGTTAACCCTTTCACTCCCTATTGCCAGCATCACTAAGCGATCATTTTTCTGATCGCTGTATTAGTGTCGCTGTTCCCGCTAGGTAGCTATTTTTTTTTATTGCGATTTTTTTTTTTTACTAAAGACATGTGGCTGAATTAATTTTGGCCTAAATGTTTTACTAAAATTCAGTTTATTTGATTTTTTTTATAACAAAAAGTAAAAAAATTGTGTTTTTTTTCAAAATTGTGGCTCTATTTTAGTTTATAGCGCAAAAAATAAAAATCGCAGAGGCGATCAAATACCACCGAAAGAAAGCTCTATTTGTGGGAAGAAAAGAAAGCAAATTTTGTTTGGGAGCCACGTCGCACGACCGCGCAATTGTCTGTTAAAGCGACGCAGTGCCGAATCGCAAAAACACCTTGGGTCATTTACCAGCGTATTGGTCTGGGTCTTAAGTGGTTAAGCATCATCAAAATCGCTGCTCCAGAAAAAACTACAGTTTTTAAAACTTGTATTTCCATTGATACATGTTTCCTGGGGCAAGACCCGGGTTCTCAAAGATGTTTTTCCGACAATAACTTGAATATTGGGCTTTAAAATTAGCACTTTTGAATTCGAACGTTCGAGTCCCATAGACTTCAATGGGGTTCTAAATGTTCGCGCAAACGTTCGGTCCGTTTGAACTTTCTGGTGTGAACCGAATGCGGGGGTGTTCGGCTCATCCCTACTCGCTGATTACTTGAAAACATTCAGAGTGATCAGGTATGGGAGTTTTACAGGGCCTATAGGGCATCTTGGTCCAGGAGCAGGATGGACACGAAAGGGTGAAAACCTGTGCAAGCTGCAGTCTGCGTCCCACCGTGTGAAACCCCCACAATAACACCTCCTTTAAACTGGAATTATTAGCTCCAGTGTGGGCCATCAATGAAAAGTTTGCAAATTACCTCACAGGGCAGAGATTGAGGTCTTCACAAGTTGGGAGAACTTGGAGGTGGCCCCAGTTCTGCCTTTAGCTGCCCCTTCCTGGTCCCTCAAGGGTCAACAACTAAACTTCTAGGCTAGAACAACTGAAATCCACACCCTTGTGGAGTGGGCCCTGATCCATCAAAAGGATTCTGACCTTATCCAGATACCAAGTTTCCTGTCACTACGGCATTGACTGTCTTTCCAAAAGTGCTTAAAGCTGCCAGACATGGTCAGAGTGATGTATTGTATTGGCAAGCATGCATTCCAACTGAACAGTGGGACATGCTAAAATTGTGGTCACCAATCTCTTATTCTGTGGTCTGTCAAGTGCTACATGTGTCTAGTGTACATTTTGGGACACATCGCACTGAAGCCATGATGAGCAGATTTTTCTTCTGCCCACAACTAGTGGAGTGGGTGCAATAAACTTGCCATGAGTGTGCATTCTGCACCATGCACAGAGCTCCCTCAGAAAAGACCACCAAATGACTATCTCTACCTTGGAACCCTTAGAGCTGGTGATGATGGACTTTCTTACAGTTTCCAGCTTGCATTCTGGGTTTTGCTATGCCTTGGTCTTCATGGATTATTTTACTAAGTTTGCTGTGGTAGTACCCACAAAGGACTAGACAGCCACAACTGCAACTAAACTGTTTTGGGAACATGTGGTTCAACCATATGGTTGCCCCAGATATTTACACTTGTACCAGGGCCCAAATTCCGAGTAGTAGTTACTGTCTGAGCTTTGCCGCTTGAGAGGAATTCAGAAGTCCACACCATGCCATATCACTCTCAGAGTAATGGGGCCTGTGAACATAAAAACTGCACCCTTCTGGGAATATTTAACACTTTAAAGCAGGGCCAAAGAGATTGGTGGAACAAGGATGTGGAGGCCATAATCTGGGTCTACCATAACTCAGAGCTACAAATCCTACCCCACTCTTGTTGATGTTCAGACGCTATGTCTACTTGCCCATGGACCTCTTGATGGACTATTCAGAATTCTGCACTTCCCACATGCCTAGTGAGTGGGAGCAAGAACAGTGGGACCAGTTAGGGAAAGCTAAACAAATAGTCCTGGCAGGCATAAGGACTTGGGAGAAGATAGTGTCATAAATGAACTACCGCTGTGACCAGGGGCCCAGGTTTTGATAAAAAGCCCAAAATGTAAAAGAGGTAGCATGTTGGAGCCCCCTAGTGGTTGGAGAAACAACCTTTACCACTGACCCCGGTATATGGCGTGGCCTCAGAAGGCTTAGAGCTAAATAAAAGACATCTCCACTGCAATCTGCTGGGACCCTGAATCCTGACTGGGGAATGTTTTGCCAAACTTTCCACAGACAGAAGGGACAACCACCCCGATGATATAACTGCTGATCCAGGAAGTTCCTTTCAAGTAGTATCTACCTCCGATTGAACCTAGGCATCTGTCTCCAACCGCCCCTGAGGAGGAAAGTACTACAGCACCTACAGACAGTCCCAAGGTACTGTTTCTGAAAACTGCCAGTCCTGCTGATTCTCTGGCCTCTTCCGAGGGTACAGCCTACAGCTCAGGTGAAAGGGTGTAATTGGCCCTGTTGACCCCTAGCCACCGAGGCCCCTGGGCACTTAAAAGGAACTACAGCTAAAGATGGAGAGAAAGGAGTCACCGCTCCAGGTGGGATCACTAAATGGTTACAGGTGGTGCAGGATACCGAGGGTGCTGGCGGTGCACTAAGCAAAATGAAGACAAAGAAAAATGGATAGCCGCACTCCAAAACCTGATGGGTGGTCTTTTATTCAATAGACAGCATGTACAAAAATAGGGTCACATCAGTAGGAACAGCCAACGCGTTTCGCACTGGATCAGTGCTTATTCATGGCTGCCATGAATAAGCACTGATCCAGTGCGAAACGCGTCGACTGTTCCTACTGCTGTGACTCTATTTTTGTACATGCTGTCTATTGAATAAAAGACCACCCATCAGGTTTTGGAGTGCGGCTATCCATTTTTCTTTGTCTTCATACAGCTAAAGGTGACCCCCACGGAGGACAGTGCAGTTTGCTCCCTCATGTGAACCAATCATTGTCAGCTCCCTGCAAATTACTCTGATTATGTTGTTTGAAATGCTACTGTTATTGCCATACTATGTTTCATGCAGTTTTGTGTTGTTCTATACAGTGTTTCGATGCTGAGAACAGCATCTGTCATAGAGAGGGGAAGTGTAGACAGGTGCAGTCTGTACTTCCCACTGTAGATGGTGCTTGACAGAAACAGCAATGAAGGAGGGGAAGGAAGCCTCCCCTTTGCGTGAGCAACAGCCAGGCTGCATTCCACTCCGTGTTACAAATTATGTCGGTATCTTTCAAGTCCTAAGATCACTTTTACAGTTCCTAAGTGGTTCTGGATGGTTGTGCCTACTACTGGGCGTAGCTGTATGGTGATGGACTTTTCTACAATATATTGCTATTAAAAAACTTTGACTACTAAAACTGGAAAGTGCAAAATTCGGTGCAGTTTTTTTCTCAAAGCTTAAATAAACAAGTTGAAGTTGAACCCCACTGTATTTTTACTGCCCACCACACCACACTTCACCCTGTTTACACTTTGGTTATGATTGAGGGTCCAACCAACAGTCTGAAACACATCACCCTGTATTTGTGGCATTTCACTGGAGGATGCTGGTGTTGGCATTTGTGCTGCTTATTAATTAGACTTTCACATCTTTGTCCATTGAATGAGTTTGTAAAACGTGTGAGTAAGTTGTGTGTTCTGAACTACTTAAATAATATGCGTATTAAGTGACCAAGGGAGAAAAAAAAATCATACCCTTGTAATATATAGACTGTGGACCGTAATGTATAGACATTGAAATCATCAACTGACTGTTGTAATGTGGAAAATATTAGATACAATAAAAATCTTGGAAATGTTATTACTACTATGTTAATATATTAATTTGTTATAGATTTGTGCTATTTGAAAATATACAATTAGTTTATACAAAATTTGCTGCCAACAGAGTTTGTATTTGGCAGATGCAGAGTGTGCATATAAAAATGTATTTGATTTATTAGACTGCATTCTTATCCAAGTAGCTCCCAGCAGTGCAACAAAATCAACAACTGCACGGAAACCTCAGTAAACATGGGACTGCCATAGAAGGTAATCAGGCCCATTGATACTGTATCTAGCTAGGTAGTATGCATTGAGTTATTGCAAATGCAGCCTGTATAAAGTTTATTGAATCCTTATGATTTTTACAGCCCAAACAGACTAATGATAACACAGAACACACAAATATTGTTTAACATATATTTTTAGGCAAATATTTTCAGAATACATTCAGAAAAACACAGCAGAATATCTCACAACACAATAACTATAATGCAAGCTGTAATGTGCGCAAAATAAATAATAAAATAATATGTTTGTTTATTTGGGGGATATAATCTTGGTTAAGGAAAGGGTATGGGATGTCCATAGAACAGATCACATTTGCCATGTTATAACAATTGCATTTTGAACTGGAAATTATCATTGTGACTTTGCTGATTAAATAGAGCACTTAGAAAAATGATGGACTCTAACCTTGACAGACTTTTACTTTACAATTCTCCTCTGCAAAACTCCTGTGGATTGTTACTCCTCCTCTGCACAACTCCTGCAGACTGTTACTTCCAGGACTCTTATTCTCCTGCACAAACTTCCCTGTCACAGCATTAGTCATCTTAAACTGTACCAGGGATCACTCTGAATAATCCCTAGCTTTTGCTTATCCTGCTGAATTCTCAGGGCCTGCAGCACCCCTACTTGACGGCCTAGTTACTTTAGCAGAAGTAAATGGTTGATGGACTACTGATCCCAGCCAGCCCGACTTGCAAATCCTGTGCCCTCAGGCGACATCAATTTGTCACAGAACCCCACCGTCTCTTCTCTGGCCTTGCACCCAGCTCCCCTGACATGCCTCTTCTTGAAGAATTTACCCAGACCGTGCGTACCGACTGCTTCTCCAGCTCCTGTCCCAGGACACCTCTCCATGACCGTGTAAGGAGAGGCTCTCTCCCAGCTCCCGAGCTCCATTCTTCAATTCACTCAGCCGACAACTTCCCTCCAGTGGGCTGAACCTAAGTTTATGTAGGAGGCCTGTCCCCTGACAATCCTAGTTGGGGATTGGTCAGGGCTCTCTTTCACTCCAATTCCCTGCCCTGCCCCTCTTCCAGAACATTCTCCCTGGAAGCAGGGGAGGCGCCCAAGAACTGAAAGTCGGGTGGTCACACCCACTGCTACACTTACCACTCTCTGCCTCCCAGATCAAAACAAACAGGCCTAGCATGCAGCATAGGCCTGCCTAAATTTACTTGCCTGGCAGCTATCACTCAAAACACCTTACCTCTAGCACCTACTTATGGTAGAGGGCGCTGTATATATGTGTATATATATATATATATATATATATATATATATATATATATATATATATACATATATATATATATAAACTGTATACATTTTACAATGCAAAGTGTGGAATTCAGTGTTACTCTACTATTTCTATCACTAAAAGAGATTGCATTGTTTATCTCCATGGGTAAGAGTATCAACTCAACAATCATTTCTATGGTGGTATCAAGATAGGTTAAACATTTTAGGATAGACAAACTATTTTAAAGGATAACAGAAAACAGTTACATTATTTAATGACGTTTCTGCTTTACCTTTGCTTATATAGCTTATACACTTTACAAAATGCAAATGTTTGTTCCACTGTTTTGTCAGATTTTTGCTGCATATTGTTTTAGAATTAGACGAGAAAATTATAAGCCAGGGCTGCTTACACTCCTGACTGAACCTTCTTTCAAAGAAACGTGATGGCTCTTAGGCCACGTACACGCGATCAGACCGGTCCGATGAAACTGGCCTGAAGACCAGTTTCCTTGGACCAAATTGATCGTGTGTACGGCCTATCGGACCGTTGTCCATCGGACCAAAGTTTTAAAACTTGCTTTAAAATCTGTCCTGTCCGTTGGACCAAAACGATGGTTAGTACACAAAAGCATCGGACCAAAAACCTGCTCAGAATCAAGTTGACGCATGCTTGGAAGCATTGAACGTTTTTTCAGCACGTCGTTTTTTTTATACGTCACCAAGTTCTGGTCCGATGGGATTTTGGACTGATGGTGTGTACGCACATCAGACCATCAGACCACTTCAGCTGTGGTCCGATGAAAACGGTCCGTCTGACCAGTCTCATCGGTTTGGTCTGATCGTGTGTACGTGACCTTAGATACCCGAGACACATAACTTTTATTGCTACTGATCTCACAGTCCAGTAATCAATCAAAATGCTAGTCAGTATGTCAAGCTATTATAAGGTATAGCATTGGCATTTTAAGGTTGGGTTCACACTATTGGGAATTGGATATGGGTTTCCCCGCTCTGTGCTGTAGTATGAACCCAGCCTCAAATAATAGTCATGTGATTGATATCCAGTCCAGACGATAAGGTTTTTAGTGCTTTTTATGATAGTGGGCAAAGCCGTGTAAATCATTCCATTATATCCCTGTGGCCAACAGTACATTTGGGACTACCAGTGTAGAGCACATACATAGTTTACAAAGTAATTTATTCCAACACCTATCTTAGTCTTTTTCCTCCTTGGCAATCAGTATGGAATAAGACGTGAGAAGTAATAATGTAGGATAAAGCAGCCCATAGATGAGTCTTTTTGTTTTTTATTTGTTCAGCCTGTTGGTTGACTCGATTCCCCCATCCACACAGTCAGGATGGGTTGGGGAATCCTCTCCGCTGAGGTATCATATTCTGTCAATGGGGAGGCTTTCCCGCCATCAGGGCCGGTGCGAGGATTTTGGTCTACTTAGGCTAAAGTGAATTTTACCACACCCTCTGTCCATCCTGACCCTCTCCCCACACCACCCTGCCGCAATACACACAATTGTGACAGGAGGGCAGTGTGACAGCAGAGAGGTATCTAGCTAGCGTGACAGGAGGAGGGCAGTGGAACAAGAGGGGCAGTGGGACAATAGGGGATTAAGTGACAGGAGGGGGCCGTGGCACATGAGGGAGTCAGTGGGACACGTGGGAGGCAGTGGGACAGGTTGGGGGGGTAATGTGATGCAGAAGCAAAGGAGGGGGTAGCATCACAGTAGGTGGGCAGCGGGAGGACAGGAGGTGGGTAGCATTACGGGAGCAGAGCAGTGTCACAGAAGGGGGCAGCGGCATAGGAGGGGCAGTGGCATAGGAAAGGGGTAGTGTCTCAGGAGTAGGGCAGCAGGACAAGAGGGGCAGCATCACAGGAGGAAGGCAGCAGGACAGGAGTGGGCAGCTTCACAGGAAGGGGCCAGTATGACAGGAGGGGGGAAGTGGCAAAGGAGGGGGACAGCAGGACAGGAGGGGGCAGTGTCACAGCAGGGGGGTAGTGGGACAGGACAGGGGCCAGTGTCATAGGAGGGGAGAGCTGGACAGGAGGGGGGCACCGGTCCTCCCAGATCTCGCCTGTCCTTCAGTGGCTCCTTCAGAGTGTCAGTGTGTATCTGGTGCCAGGAGGGAAGTAGTGCTCCAGGCATGCAGTGGCAGCTGCAGCACAGAGAGGGGAGGTCTTTCAACCCAACCTCCTCTTCATCCTTCTACTCTGGCACCTCCACTGGCACTCCCTCCACTGGCACTCCCTCGCCTGACCTCCCTGCAAAGCCATTCCTCATTGGTGCTGCTGCATGACAGTGGTCCCCGACCCTTCCCAGCACATCTGCACCGCTCTGCCCTCCTGAAGACTGCCCGCCAGCCTAATTCTTTCTTCTTGCTCTGCTAGTAGCTTAGTAAACAGCAGGCAAACCAAAACTTCCATGCTGCGGCCTCTCTCCTACAGGGAGCAGCATATAAGATTTAGTTTGCCTGCTGCAGGGCACAGAAGACATACAAATCTGAATCCCCAACAAGTGGCTGGAGATAAGGATTTTTTTCTGCCCCCCCCCCCCCCTCAGATTGGCACCCTAAGGTGGCTGCCTAAGCTGCCTTTTGCTTGCACCAGCCCTGCTCGCCATCAGAATACACCAATTAGGGCCGGTGGCGCTGATCGAGAAGGGAGAACCTTATGGGATCATGTTCTGATTGGTGGTTGATGTACATATATTCTGCTTTGCCACTGTTACACTTATCACATACCTGACAAAGGGGACCTGCGCGACTCCGAAACGTTGCTCTTGTCTTTGTGATATGATCTCTCCTGCAAAAAAAAACTTTGGACAATGATTGTGGATCATTGTTGCTCTGGCAAATATACAGCCATGGCCAAAAGTTTTGAGAATGACACAAATACAAATTTTCACAAAGTCTGTTGCCTCAGTTTTTGAGATGGGAGATTGCATATACTCTAGAATGTTATGAAGAGTGATCAGACGAATTGCAACTAAATTGAAAGGTTGGCATGAAAATTAACTTAATCCCATAAAAAAAATTCCACTGCATTTGTGAAGAAGGCTTCAGGGTGCCCAAGAAAGTCCAGCAAGCGTCAGGACCGTCTCCTAAAGTGGATTCAGCTGCGGGATCGGAGTGCCACCAGTGCAGAGCTTTTTTGCCCAAAAACACAGCCATGAATAAAGAATGGTACCAAAACACCCTCCAACAGCAACTTCTTCCAACAATCCAACAACAGTTTGGTGAAGATCAATGCATTTTCCAGCATGATGGAGCACCCTGCCATAAGGCAAAAGTTATAACTAAGTGGCTCAGGGACCAAAACGTTGACATTTTGGGTCCATGGCCTGGAAACTGCCCAGATCTTAATCTCATTGAGAACTTGTGGTCAATCCTCAAGAGGCGGGTGGACAAACAAAAACCCACTAATTCTGACAAACTCCAAGAAGTGATTATGAAATAATGGGTTGCTATCAGTCAGGAATTGGCCCAGAAGTTGATTGAGAGCATTCCCAGTCGAATTGCAGAGGTCCTGAAAAAGAAGGACCAACACTGCAAATACTGACTCTTTGCATAAATGTCATGTAATTGTCGATAAAAGCCTTTGAAACGTATGAAGTGCATGTAATTATATTTCACTACATCACAGAAACAACTGAAACAAAGATCTAAAAGCAGTTTAGCAGCAAACTTTGTGAAAACGAATATTTGTGTCATTTTCAAAACTTTTGGCAACAACTGTATACACACCACGGAACAAGACTATTTTCCATTAAAGCGGATGGCCCATTAAAAATGTTTTTTAAAAGCCAGCAGATACAAATACTGCAGCTGCTTACTTTTAAAAATAGGACACTTACCTGTCCTGGAGTCCAGCGGTGTCCGCAGCAGAGGACGAGCGTTCGCTCGTCTCTCTGCTGCTCCCCCCTCCATCCACGGTGAGGGAACCAGGAAGTGAAGCGCTGCGGCGCGGCTTCATTGCCCGGTTCCCTACAGCGCATGTGCGAGACGCGCTGCGCCCGCCGATTAGCTCCTGCTGTGTGCTGGGAGCCGAGAGTTCCCAGCACACAACGGGAAAAACCCGACTTTTGCCCGAGACTGCGGGCCGGAAGTGGGTGCAGATACCTGTCTTTAGACAGGTATCTGCACCTCCCTCCCCCCTGAAAGGTGTCGAATTTGACACCGGAGGGGAGGAGGGTTCCGATCAGCGGATCTTCATTTTAGGGTGGATATCCGCTTTAACATTAAAAATCACGTGCAGATTTTTATTAAAACACTTGGTTGTGGTGTTGGAAACAGTTTTTATTGTTCCATATTTTTGTCATGAAAATATAAATTACATTTCATCATATTATTTAATGTTTCTTTTTTAAAAGCAGTTATATTCTCATATTTTTTAAACTAGGCAGATCAATATATATAAAAAAAGCAACAGTTGCTTTCTCAGCCTGGTATTTTTTTTCCATCAAATCAATAAATCTGTACAAGCTTCACTATAAATGTCACCAGGGCGGTATTTTAAGTCTTGTATCTGAGCAGCAGCATGTTCCCATATGTATGTTACCATGACAGATGAAGACAATTCTGCATATGGGTGATTTGTCTATCCCCGCGGTTTGTGATGCCTGGTGTGTGCATTTTACCAGTTGATTTGTAAATCTCAAATACATCACTTCACCATATTAATCTCATTCATCATCAACTAATCTGCCTGGAAATAAAGATAGTGCCGATTATTAATCAAGGCCTCTGGCACCCGCTTCTGTACAGGACAACATGTTTCAACTGTCAGGTGTCATCCATCCTGGACTCTCTTCCCCAGAAATAAAGAAAATGAAATTGGACTAATAGGAAGCTCATTTCTGCCTTGATTAAAGGCCTGTGCTTTCTTTAGGCATTGCCTGTACAAGTCCTGACTTGTGAGATATTCAGTGTTCTTGTAATGTCATTCGGACAGAGTGCGGCTGTCTCCTTAGGTCATTCTTCTTCAGATTCACTTGTTTAACATGGAGTATAGGCTAGAAAATCCAGACTTCCTTTGGGGTGTTAATTAAGAGAAGCATCCAAAATTAATCAGCAAATTCACCAGGGCGAAGGGGAGCTGTCTGATGGCCTCCATATAAAAATGTGCTCCAAATGCGGAGAAATAAGCCTTCGGCTATGGTAAGACAAAACAAGTGCACAGACGGCAGCATGACACAAAAATTCATATACATATACATTTTTACATTCATTTTTTTGTCAGCCTGTCACCTTCAATTATGAAGGATGATTTGTTATTTGGCAGATTTGAAAATTGTAAACGCTTGGCCATTTGAAATTCATCATATGCTCAATGTCTCCGAAAAAGACTGACACAAGGATGTGGAGAAAGAGAAAGCAAAATGAATGGTACTAAGTTAATGCAAAGTCATATATTGATTAGCTAGCAAAATCAGACTATGTTATTGGCTATAAAATGTCTTATTATAATTATTTTTTTATTAATAACATTGCCCTGATAATGCTAAAACTACATTTTGGCAACTAGTCACAATTTTGTATTTTGTTTGTTTTTCATAATATTATTTTTTGTATTTTTATCCTTTTTCTTATTGATTCTATTTATGATGTAGGGTGAGTAATTTGCATATACCTTTCGGCTTTTTTTTAGCAAGAGCAACCGCTGCGTTTATCCTAGCAAATAAACACAAGCAATCTCTTCCATGCCTTTACCTACACAAATGGTAATCCATTTTTGTTTGGAATTGCTTACATATGATGCTTAAGTTTGTTTTACAATGTTTCAGCTTTGAATCTTTGCCCAAAAACTTTAAATGCATAAACAATTACATCTCTGACCAGTGGCTTCTCTCAAGTAGTTCTTATTTTTGATGTTTTAAAAAAGTTGGACTGAATTTTAGTTTGCCCTTTTTGCCCTTTTTGCTTCATAGCAAGTTTGGAGAGTTTGGGGGGG
The DNA here is from genome assembly GCA_029574335.1 of Rana kukunoris. Lineage (NCBI taxonomy): Eukaryota > Metazoa > Chordata > Amphibia > Anura > Ranidae > Rana > Rana kukunoris. The sequence continues at coordinate 13,694,210 of CM056051.1, read as the reverse complement.
GACCATGTTTTTGGTTGATTTTCAGAAAAGTAGTCTAAGCAGTGTTGTTAATCTATGAACAGCTGTATTCTTCACAGTTCAAAGAGTCATAATGCGTGTTTAATTCATAGATTTAAATAGAAAAATGCCAGAAGAAAAACTGTTTAAATTCACTTACAAACAGTTTATGAGGCAGTTTAAGCACAGCTCTGTATGTTTTCTACATAAATGGTAGTTAAGCACTAACTTATAAGAAGAGTGCAGAATGTCTAAAATCAAATATGAACTAAGCTTAAACAAGGTTGTAAAGTTTATGATTATAATGAATTGTTGATTGGATTTGTAGCACCCTACTGTAGTACATTTGTGCAAAATAATTTGGGCAAAACAAGTGGCAAACCTTTTCTCCGACACCAGCATCTGATCTTTCTAGGGAGAACTCATTGACTGGCTTTTATGACTGATCACTATGGTTTCCCCACTTTTGGGAGAAATGTTTATGTACATTTTTGTGGATTAGGTCTCTCTTCAGCAGTTTGATTGTATACCGGTGTCCAATTGCTATTTAAAGTGGTTGTAAAGCTCATATTTTTTTGTTCTCCTAAAGTAATAAACATGTTATACATACCTGCTGTGTGCGATGGTTTTGCACAGAGTGTCCCCTTCCTTCCTCTTCTGGTGTTCCCCACTGGTGCTCTAGGCTCTTCCTCTTCTGTGTTCATATTTAAAACAAGTTGCTTGCTATGGAAGCGTATGTTCAGGCTCGCTCCTGAGCTGTGGGGTGTTTGTCTATGGACATACAACCCCATCCCTTGCTCTCTCCTCACAGGTTTTGACTGACAGCAGCAGGGTCAATGGCTCCCACTACTGGCAAGTCATCTATAAGAAGATGGGGAAGTTGCTGGATCAGGTAGGTATTTTGGGTGTCGTAGGGGGCTTGGGGGAACAGCTATTGAATGTTTTTTTTTTTACCTTAATGCAGAAAATACATTAATATAAAAAAATTTGCCTTTGTAACTATTTTATTGTCTATGGCCAGCTTATTGATAAGTGGACCTTAAAAAAAAATCTACTTCCCCCTTTTCATCTGGGGTCCAGTAACTGTTTTATAATAGTATACCTCATATTGGCAATAAGTCTGTTTTCACATGCTAATTAGCCCTGGGTGCTCCAGTCTTTACTTTTGTGGTGCTGATTTTTCATCCTGCAGCCTCTGTAGGAGAAATCCGCATAAAGAATAATGGAAAACTTCCTCTGGACCTTGGCACATGCACCACATAGAATGCCATTATTTTGCACATACAGGGCCAGATTCAGGTCGGACTTACGCCGACGTATCTCGAGATGCGCCGCTTAACTCAAAATGTGCGCCGTCGTATCTGTGTGCCGTACCCACAGAAATAGATATGCCTGAAAATAGGCTTCTTCCGACCGTCGTAACTTTCCTACGCCGGTGTATCGTGGGCGCATATTTACGCTGGACGCATCTGGCGCGCCCATTGATTACCTATCCAAATATGCAAATGAGGGAGATACGCCGATTCGCGAACGTACTTGCGCCTGACGCTGGCTACACGCGCCGCGCGTAAGTTGTACGTCCGACGCAAAGTTATCCCTCATAAAGCAGGGGTAAGTCAGCAGCAGACGTGCACAGGTCAGCTGGAGAGCAGCTACCCTGTACAGCAGCACCATTACGGATGAGCTGAGCAACCACACTTGCAGGACACACATCTGTATGCCAACATGCCAGAGGCAGCAGTGGTCCTGGCACTACTACTGTGGCCACAGGCACGGAGGAGGAGGGCATGGGAGAGGATATACCGAACGCGCATTAATGTCTTTGGCATGGGGGAATCGGAGGTGTATCGCATCTTCAGATTCAGCCCTGATGCCATCCAGGAATTAGCCACAGCCCTGCATGATGACATCACCAGCAAGACACACCACTCACAAGCAGTGGAGCCACTGGTTAAAGTACTGGCAACACTCCATTTCCTTGCCAGTGGATCTTTTCAGCATACAAGTGGAGTAGTGGCTTGGAAGTCACAATCCACCATAAGCAGATGTGTGCACCACCAGGTTATCCCTGCAATCATCACACGCATGTCCCACCACATCATCAAACCCACCCATGAGCATCTGCGGCAGAAGGATTTCTACAGAATTGCAGGATTCCCACGCACCATCGGGGCCATTGATTGCACACATGTGGCACTACGCCCCCCCCCCGTGCCACAAAGCACATATACCGCAATCGTAAGCATTGGCATTCCATCAACGTACAGGTGATCGCCGATGCCAAATACCTCATATGGCACGTCCGTGCCAAACACCCCGGGTCCAGCCACGACAGCTACATATACCGTCAAAGCACCATCCCAACAGAATTCAAACAGAACGTGTACAGGGACAGCTGGCTGGTTGCTGAGTGACATGGGAGTCAGGCATGAATGTCCGACCCCATGATGCAGACATCACGAGGGGCACATGCACGGCTAACATCCTCCTGTCTTTTCCCATGAGAAAGGGCCTGCAGATTGACATATGTGAAGACCTGACCCCCCAACCACACAGTCCCCCCCTGCCTGAGGCTACCCCGTCTGCTGAGGGAAGAGCAGTCAGGAGGGTCCTCGTGGTAGGCATCTTTGCACGTTAAACACACACATTCATCATGGCACACAGTCAATGCACGCATTCACACCACTGTGGTCCCTAGATCACACACACCACATCCACATCACATTGGATTAGCCCAAGTCCAACATGCAGGACTTGGGAGCAGCAACGCCACGCCAAGGCCCCAAGTATGTCGCTGTCCATTCATACCACATTCACACGGTCATGCTCCTGGGTCCCTTTAGGGTTCTTTAGGGTCACGTGGCGTGACGAGACGCGTAGGGACCCAGGAGCACTAGAGCCTACACATCAGATGCAGGGAGACGAGCGTGCTGCTCGTTTGTTTTTTTATGTGCCCGGTGACATCCATGTTCATGTGAGCTTAAAAATGTATCCATTAAATATCTGTTTTATTGCGGTGCTGTGCTATGGTTTGCCTTTCTTTCCTGCATACCTGCATTCTCTGAGGGTTCATCCAATCTGAGTGTCAGCCCATCGGGTATTGGAAGGACAGCAAGGAGAACATCCAGGACCACTTACAAACTCGCTGTTTATCGGAGATAGGCCCACCTTTCATAGCCTCCATGTGAGTGCATGTCTGTGTGATCCATTATGTGGTACTAGTGTCCTTACCATCCTGTGCCATGATTCTTCTTGTTTGATGTCTTTTCCATGTATATCTGATGCTGAGGCTATAGCCACCCTATTTACATTGCTGTCATTGGCAGGCCCGGATTTCCCACAAGGCCACCAAGGCCAGGCCTCGGGGCGGCAGGGTGCCAAGGGGCGGCAGCAGAATGGAGTCCCCCGGCGGCCAGTTAAGAGCGGTAAGTTGCTTTCTGGAATCCGCTCGCTCGTTAACAAGCGATTGCGGCGATGTCGCCAAAATAATCTTGTAAAATGTGTGCTATCATCCATCCTCCCCTCCCCCCCCACATACCTCTCTCTACTACTGGCCCTGTCTTCGGACTCTGTCCTCCCCCAGGCCACCGAGTCTGTCTCCTGTGACTGTCCCTGCCGTCGATGTACACAGTGAGAGGGGTGAGCTGTGCTCTTACCATCTCAGCTGTGACAGGAGTTTTAGCACAGTGCTAGGACTCCTATTTTGGAGGTAACAGGGTCAATAAAGAGAACCTGTCACCTCCAATTGCTTTCACACAGGGAATTGTTTTCTCCTGTGTGATAGCAATAAAGTTAAGTGAAAAAAATATATAAAAAATAAGAAATAATAATTAAATTATAAAAATTAAAAATAATTAAAAAGTAAAGAATAAGAAAAATAATGTTAAAAATAAGACAATTATACAAAAAAAAGTAAATGACAAGCTACAAAAAAAAAAAAGTAAAAAAAAAAAAGAAACAAAAAACTTTTGAACTGAATGTGCCGCCCCTGCCATCCGGTTTCCATTCTCTGTTGATTTGAGGGGGGGTGGTTCGGTTGGCGGAACCTGGCCTTGGGGCGGCAGGGAGAGCAAATCCGGCCCTGGTCATTGGGGTCCATCATTCTGGAGCTTATTTGGCTATCCGTGCTATAGCCGGGAGGAGAGCAGCTAGTCACTGGTTGTGACCCTGGGGCACACACAGACGAGCCGTCCTGATACATTGCCTTTGCTGACGCAGGTCACACTGATGACACAAAGTGATCTTTCAAATAATTTTTTGGATCCTTTCCCTGCATGGCTGTTTGACTCTGTATAGGAACTGGCCCCAGTTGTAACGCCACCAGAGGACTGTCCAGAAAAGGGGCTGCTGTCTAATTGTTGTCATCATGGCAGAGCTCCTGGAACCCACTTTGGTGGCTTGTTGTATTATACAGTCCCCAGTACTCGGGGATTATCACCATTGATGTTACTATATGGATTAATGATTCTTCCACTACATCATTGTTGCAAATAATATGAATGTATGAATTCTGACCATTCTCTGATTCCAGTCAAACAAGCCAGGATACCTGCCCCCCCCCCCCCCCTCACAGGAAGGCAATCTCCTACACTCCTTACACTAGACTTCAATGGGTCCAGGAAACAAAACCAGCTGTTAGGCACTCTCCACAGACAAAGGACTTTGATTAGGTAAACATGCTTACAAGGATCAAAGGAATCCCAGTGGCTAGGTAGGGAATGAACAAGGATGGGAGTCATGAAATGCAACGATTGGTTGAACATCAGATGGGCAGGCAACATGGGAGGCGTTGCGAATGTTTAATGAGTGAGGTTTGGGAAAAGGAGTTTGGAAGAGAACTTTCCTCTCTCTATTCGCTTGAATGCTGGAGTGAACCTATCATCTGAAGGCCTATGCTGAGACCACATTGACTAGGCCGCATGGAAGCCTGGCCGGTATTTTGGCCTTAGCCATGTGGTCAAGGCCAAGGCCTAAGCTCGCCCTTTTTCCATCAGGACCCAGCCAGGAAGGACAGAGCTTGAGTATCTTTCTATCTTATTTGCCCTTATTGTAATAGGCCATAGGAAATTTGTTAGTGATTGTATATTGTGCAATAGGAATTCTATGCTACAGCTTTGTTTGCTATACAATGGACGCTTTTTGTTAGAATAAATATAACTGTTTAATTTCAAAGGTGTCTGTCTCATTGACTAACGCTTAGTCTCAGGCCTAGAGCACACTTCGGCCTATTATACAGTAGCAGATACAGGACTCATTCATGTTAATACGGATGCAATAGCTTATATATAGGTATTACAAGTTACAGTAAAGGATAGATACATATAGTTGGTTATTGCATGGTTTTTATTTACTTCAATCATAATAAGTGACTCTGTCTATACTTGAATAACTCTGGCATTCTGTTGATGTCCGGAGCCTGTGGATGAATATACTTATCGTGATGCACTAGATTATACTAAGGATTTGCTCCACTATCTATGAATCTATAATCCATATGGTTATATTCTATCTATGTCAATAATATTTTTCTATATTTTAAAATTGTATTTTTTAGTTTTGTATTAAAATATATATTTTTTAACATACTTCCGCATTGCCTCAAAGTCCGCCATTTTTTCACTTTCGTGATTAGGCGTTTTCCCCATATATAGACCACCAGAGGTGTTTTCACTGAAGTTTTGTTTTGGCACCATACTTCTGGATTTTGGTTCTTTTGAGAGCACTTATCAGAGACTTTTTCCTATATTGACGTTTCTGTTCACTTTGTATTTATACATTTTATATTTAATCACTTTGGTATATCACTCACGTCTTTTCATTATTTGCAATTTTTGGTTTATTTATGCTCATTTATTCTGTATATCCACTATTTGGGTTGGTACATTCATAGTTCAGATTGTTATGTCCTGCACTTAGTATAATTTGTGTTCACACGCTCATTCACCCATGTCCATTGGTTCAGTTACTCGATCCCTGAGTTTTTTGCACTTCTTTCATCCTTACCCAACCACAGCACAGACACCACCCCCTCCCTACTCTCCATATTACCATGTTACATTGCATTTTCCGAAAATGTCAGCACTGTGGATTGAATAGGGAAGGCAATTTATTAACATTCAATTACAACAAGTATTTGCTATTTTTTACCACAAAAGTTTAGTTACCCTTTAAATTAAAACACATTACTTTTGCCAGGATGGACTTGATTGGAAACATAACTTGCATTCATTGGGGTCTTCTCTTGGCAAGAATTATTCTCCTGAAGTAACAACATCAAATCCTGCAAGGCTCTAAATTCTTGCATTGAAAAGTTTTTCCATTTTTCCATCATCTCTTTTTCCTGTATTGTTTTCTTCATCAAAAATATATTTTAATATAACATTTCTTGCTCATAAATATATATATCCTTGATGGTTTCATATTTATGAAAAAATGCAAGTATGGCCTCACTTAGGAATAATTAATAGGGTAATAGGGTACCATCATCCAGGTATTGATAAGAAAAAGGGGGGGAGGGTGGGAATGGGGGAATAGTTGCTGAAGCTAGACCAACACATACCCGCCCAGTTGAGGTGTGGACTTTCTCGGTACAAAATAGGTCAGGGTAAACAATATGATAAATAAGGAATAATTTATTAAATAAAAATGTTGCATTAAAAACAATAGTGTACATCAAAAGATTGGTCGATTCTCTACTAGTTTCGCGGGGGTCCGCTTCTTCAGGAGAACCAATCTGAAGGACAATAATGCAATGAAAAGTAAAATACAGGTAATACAGTTCAGCAGTGAATTAAAAATTGAATAAACAATGAGGTTTACCCAAAGTGTAACGAAGCAGGCGCGGAGCCAGTCTGCCCAATAGGTGGTCCCCCCGCAGCGAACGTGGGGGATGGTATGTGGATCTCTGAAAGAATTGGCATACATTAAGTTGGGGAGGAGGCCCAGGACATAGATATGGTGGGGGTGGGTCAGGGGGGAGGAGATTGGGAAAGGAGGGGAGGTAAAGAGGCAGGGGGGTGGAATGGGGGGGGGGAGGGGAGGGGGAGGTGGAGACAGCCAGGTAGGGAAGCAAAAAGGGGGGGGGGAAGTAGAGACAGAGAGAGAGGATGGAAAGATGGGGGGGAAGGGGCAGGGGAAAAAAAGGGAAGTAGGAGGGAAGGGAAGGGAGAGGAAGGCAGAGGGAGGGAATTGCAGAGGGAGAGGAGGGAATTGCAGTGGGAGGGAGAGAATGAGGTGGAAGTACAAACAGGTAGGGGAGGAGGGGGGGAAAGAAGGGGGGAAAAAGAGAGAGAGAGGGAGAGAGAGAGAGGAGAGAGAAGAGAGAGAGAGAGAGAGAAAGGGGGTAGAAAGAAGGGGGGGGAAGGGGGGGGGAAAGGGGTAAGGAAAAGCAGGAGGGAAGGGAAGGGAGAGGGAATGTGTGACAGGTTAGACCCTAAGGAGTGGTCAGGGATGAGGACTCACCACCATGATAGTATCCACGGATGCATAGGGGGCCAAAGCCAAGATGGTAGCAAAGGATAGGTCCCGATGGTGAGGGGGAAACAAATGGGCTGGCTGAGGACGAGGCAAGGGGCTGATGCAGGCATATGAGCGGGGCCGGTAAGGGGACAGGGTCCAGTGTAACTGGTGCGTAACCAGTATACTGTCACTCATGGAGGTATCCACGAACGTGGCAATGCACGGTAGTGCATGGACAAATATGGCTCCCGTGCGGGTCCCCGCCATGCCGTCGCAGCGGCCTAGCTGAGTCTCTCACAAAAGCCAGCCTGTGTGAGATCCACGCTGGCTCATCCAATGGGCTGGAGCCCATTAAAATGAGCATCCCCAACCAGGACACGCCTCGGCGCCATCGGGACGGCGGCGTCTGATGTCACCCGGTCAGCTTCCCCACACTGCGCAGATGCGGGAACCGCAATACTGCGCATGTGCGGCCGAGCCAGGCCAAGGGGCGGGGAGCCCCGAGCCTGGACGAGCAAGCGGGGATGGGCTGGAGAAACATCCCCGCCAGGGGAAAGCACACGTCCGCTGCTGGGGGGGGGGGGGGGGCACCATGGGCATGTGACGTAAAACTGAAGAAGGTAATAAAGTTACAAAGAAGGAAACATAAAAATTAGTTAACATAATTAGAATGTACGTTACAATAATGCAGTAAGTGGGAAGATAATTCCTACAGTTAGATTACTATGTAGTGGTAAACTTGTGGCATTAAGACTCTTTCATTGGCAGCTGCAAGGTCTCATGGAAGGCTACGGAAAAGGTGGGGGGGGGGGTTTCTCAGGGCAATGCATATATGCTGATAGAACTAACTGACCGGATAAGCGGTGAAAGTAGATATTTATCTAAGTCCATGTTAGGGTAAAACCCTGTCCTAAGGCTAGAACTCATTGTTTACCCTGGGTAAGGGAGTAAGGAGTCAGATAACATTTAGTCCTACTAGAGGAAGAGGTCAATTGTGTTGAAAGTGTGGATGGCTATAAAGGAGGCTGAGCTATGTATGCATCCATGGCCCCTTGCATGTGACTGTCCTATGATTGATTTAATATTAAAAAATGTGTAGGATTTAATGATACCAATGTTTGTGGTTGCAATTTACTGTGAGAAGGGGATAAAGCTGATGCATGATTGTGTTGCTCATCAATAGCATCTAATAGAGTGTTGTGATTATTAATCAACTGTGAGGCAATTTTCCCCCGAACAAATGTTGTGAGGTATTATGTGCCCCACCGATTCCCTCACCTGGTCTTAATTGTTCACCAGTGCTTTGTAAAGACATATGAGAAGTATACTGTTGAGCATTATGGGGTGCCTTTGGATTATGGTGCGTTTGTGATGAATACCCACCACCATGGTGATCTCTTTTAAGTGCCCCGTATTTAATATATGTCTTAGATGCCACAAAACTCCATGAATAAACCTCTGAAAAAGAGAAAAACATGTATGAGTCAGATTCAGTCCCTTCATCACAGCAATTGTTAGACATGGCGTTGGTGCTAGAGATCTCTTAATTTGACTTTGTAAAATAGATAAATCCTCTAAATTGTAAGTAATTTGTCTTTGACTAATTTGTCTTTGGTAAATGTGTCGTTGTCTTTTCGAGATAATATCTTTGTTTAGTTTCCCCAAATATTCTTAAGTTCTTGCCATTTTGAATCACATTGGGCATTTTTTCAACTAAAACTAAAAGTAATGCATATACAGGGAGTACAGAATAATTAGGCAAATGAGTTTTTTGACCACATCATCCTCTTTATGCATGTTGTCTTACTCCAAGCTGTATAGGCTCGAAAGCCTACTACCAATTAAGCATATTAGGTGATGTACATCTCTGTAATGAGAAGGGGTGTGGTCTAATGACATCAACACCCTATATCAGGTGTGCATAATTATTAGTCAACTTCCTTTCCTTTGGCAAAATGGTTCAAAAGAGGACTTGACAGGCTCAGAAAAGTCAAAAATAGTGAGATATCTTGCAGAGGGATGCAGCACTCTTAAATTGCAAAGCTTCTGAAGCGTGATCATCGAACAATCAAGCGTTTCAGTCAAAATAGTCAACAGGGTCGCAAGAAGCGTGTGGAAAAACCAAGGCGCAAAATAACTGGCCATGAACTGAGAAAAGTCAAGAGTGCAGCTGCCAAGATGCCACTTGCCACCAGTTTGGCCATATTTCAGAGCTGCAACATCACTGGAGTGCCCAAAAGCACAAGGTGTGCAATACTCAGAGACATGGCCAAGGTAAGAAAGGCTGAAAGACGACCACCACTGAACAAGACACACAAGCTGAAACGTCAAGACTGGGCCAATGAAATATCTCAAGAATGATTTTTCTAAGGTTTTATGGACTGATGAAATGAGAGTGAGTCTTGATGGGCCAGATGGATGGGCCCGTGGCTCGATTGGTAAAGGGCAGAGAGCTCCAGTCCGACTCAGACGCCAGCAAAGTGGAGGTGGAGTACTGGTTTGGGCTGGTATCATCAAAGATGAGCTTGTGGGGCCTTTTCGGGTTGAGGATGGAGTCAAGCTCAACTCCCAGTCCTACTGCCAGTTTCTGGAAGACACCTTCTTCAAGCAGTGGTACAGGAAGAAGTCTGCATCCTTCAAGAAAAACATGATTTTCATGCAGGACAATGCTCCATCACACGCGTCCAAGTACTCCACAGCGTGGCTGGCAAGAAAGGGTATAAAAGAAGAAAAACTAATGACATGGCCTCCTTGTTCACCTGATCTGAACCCCATTGAGAACCTGTGGTCCATCATCAAATGTGAGATTTACAAGGAGGGAAAACAGTACACCTCTCTGAACAGTGTGTGGGAGGCTGTGGTTGCTGCTGCACGCAATGTTGATGGTGAACAGATCAAAACACTGACAGAATCCATGGATGGCAGGCTTTTGAGTGTCCTTGCAAAGAAAGGTGGCTATATTGGTCACTGATTTGTTTTTTGTTTGTTTTTGAATGTCAGAAATGTATATTTTGAATGTTGAGATGTTATATTGGTTTCACTGGTAAAAATTAATAATTATACATCAGACAGGAGGCTCATATCTTATGCATTAATCCTTCTTTATTAATGCTCACAGCTGATAGTGTAAAACCATGTAAACGTAAGTAATAGTAAAGAAAAAACAGTAGGAACTACGTATCCCAGCAGCCCTGGGTCTTAGCCACTCCTACTCTAGACTCTATAAATGTCCTGTTCTGTCTTGAATCTTCCTCTTTCTTTCTGCTCACGGCAGAGCACTAGAAGATAAGTACTGACAAGAATCTCTTATTGATTGTGTTACTGACTTAGTGATTCTGATTTTATTGATTTCTGCTTCCTTATATGTATATATGTGCTTTGCTGTCTGAGGTGTGGGAACTGTCAGATGACACTGCGGTATCCCGGGGTTGCCATCCCTGCGCTGTCTTGGGGTAACCACTGTTTTTTTCCTGACGCTGACGCGGCTCTTAGTCCCCCTGAACTTTGCCTGACACTATGGTGCCTCTGTGCCAACTTCCGACCCCCACCTTAGAGTGCTGCGATCGACGGCGCCCCGCTACTGCGTCTGCGCTCTGCTTTGTCCTCTCTCCCTGTCTCTCCCTGTTCTGAGACGCCATCTTGCCATCTTGCCTTCCTCCTCTCCCCCCTCAGAGGACAGTTTCGCGCGCGTTCGCGCATACAGGGAGGCGGATCTTCGCCTCCCCTGTAACCTATCGTCAGTACCGCTCCCCGTCCAATCGCGGGCGGCGCGCGTAGGACCGGGGGGGGCGGTCTCCCTTGTACGGCGTCATCCTATAGGCGCTCCGGGGCTATAGTCTCGCGAGACTTCGCCCCTGGAGTGCAAATTCCTCAGGCCAGCCTCCCATCGCATACCATTCGGCGCTGGTGGACGGAGGTTGAGCCTGAGCACCTATTGTACAGCTTAGTGAGTTCTCTGGGAATTTATTCCCTATCTCCTTAATCGCAATTAGCTTGTCTTGTCCCCTGTGCTAGCCATACCCACTAATACTCCCTCACTTCTGTGCTGCTGTCCTTGCTATATCACAGCAACATGACAGAAGAGGGCTCTCCCCCCCACCCCAGGTCTGGAGATGGCGCTGGATCCAGCACAACTCCTGAACACTTCACAACTCCAGGATCTCATCAATAGATCCATACAAGCGGCATTAGCTGCAGCTGCCACATCTTCTGGGGCTAACCAAACCCTGAACCTCCCTGTTCTCATACCACATGAAAACCAACCGACCGTAAAAAAGGGTAAATCCTCCCAAAAGAGGAAACACACGGTGACGGTTTATGACTCCCCGGCAGGGGAAGTAAAGAATATGCTCAGAGCAGATCCCCACACGGACTGCCACCCCCCACGCATCCTTCAGACCCCCTTCAACCCCTGGGCCTCAGGGAGTCACATAAGAGCCATGGACCCGCCAAACGGGCCAAACCAGACTCGTATGTCCTCGAGTCAGACGACGATTCATCCGCTGAGTCGGATGGGTCCGAGGTCTCGGGGTCTGAATATTATGAAGAAGAGGATGCGGGGGCACCGGCACTCCTACAGGATGCCAACCCTGACAACCAGGGCAAAGATGTTGTGGATGCCATGGGTGAACCGCTGTTCAACCCAGACGCCATTTCCCACCCTCGCTCTGGGGACTGGTCCCCCCTTTCCCACGTGTCCCAATACATCGAACTCTGGGCACGTAGACCCCTAGAGAGATCTAACCGCAACAAGCTAAGAGCGGAATGCCCTCGCCCCCACATTTCCATGAAGGCGGTCATTACACCTGAAGTCGATCCCATTTTAGCGAAGTATCTGCTAAAGACGGGGAAATTCCCCAAGAAAGGGATAGACCGATCGTTTAAAAATATTCAAGATCCTGGACCTGTTCGGACCACTGACCAAGATCCTTAATTTAGCAGAACAAGCTGCGACCACCCCTGCCTGCTTCGTCGAGCGGTTGCAGACGCTCAATCCTCATGCGGCTCGATCTGCAACTGGCCCACCTAGCGGAATCCGAGCCAGGCCCCGCAGCAGAAGGCATGCTATTTGGTGACTCCCTGGTCAGGGACATAAATAAATTTGTGGGCATGTTTAACAGCCTTGACAAGGCACAAACGTCTCTCAAGAAAACGGGCAACGCTAGAGTTTTTTCCCGGGCCGGCAGAAGTAGGGGCCGTTCTGCCGGCCGCTATAACACCGGCAGATCCTTCCAGAGATCAGCTGCCCAACCTCACTACACTCAGGCTCCCGCTCCGTACACCACCACTGTGCAACCTGCACCTTTCTTCCCACCACGGGACAGATCCTGGAGGGGACGTGGCCAGAGAGAATACCCTCGTTCCCGCCCATATACCGGTGAGTACCACACGCATCCCCCTGCCCCTTACACCTGTGGGGGGCCGTCTAATGTTTTTTTACCCACGCTTGGTCTGCGATTACGGCAGATACATGGATACTAAATACAGTTGCAGGGTTCCAGATAGACCTCCTATCCCCACCGAACCTGGGAATAATCCCACCCCCTATCCGGTTTGCAGAGCAAAATGTGACCCTGATAGACAACGAGCTCCGGGAACTGATATCCAAAAAAGCCGTGATCGAGGTCGACCCCCTCCTCCCCGGGGTTCCTCAGCAATCTCTTCTTAGTCAAGAAGAAAGGGGGAGGCTACCGCCCGGTCATAAACCTTTGAGACCTGAACCAACATGTCGCCTACCGGCATTTCAAGATGGAGGGCATCCATTGCCTCCGAGATCTCCTCGTCCCGGGAGACTGGTTGGTAAAAGTGGACCTAAAGGACGCCTACCTCACTGTCCCCGTACATCAGGCATCACAACACCTTCTCCGTTTCAATTGGTGGGGACGCGCACGTGGCAATTTACATGCCTCCCGTTCGGGCTGTCTTCCGCCCCGTGGTGCTTCACAAAGATCTTGAAACCAGTTGTGGCATCGCTGAGGTCCAGAGGAGTACGTCTGATCATATATCTAGACGACATCCTCATCATAGCTTACTCCAAGGATCAGGCATACCACCACATGACTTGGACGATCAACCTCCTACTGATCAATCAGGAAAAGTCGGTTCTCGTCCCATGGCGCCGGAGATGGAGTTCCTGGATTTCTCCGTGGACACCAACCTAGCTGTCATTCGCCTACCCAGCGAGAAATTGGCCCTGATTCGCAAGGAGATCAGGGCAGTACTCCGCAAAGGGTTTCTATCCCTACGCGTACTGGCCCGCATAGTAGGCCTGCTAGCGGCATCCATTCAAGCCATCTTTCCGGCCCCCCTGCATTACAGGGCCCTCCAGAGGCTGAAAATTCTACACCTCCGTCAAGGCCTCCGCTACGCAGACGAGGTGCCCCTTTCCTCGGAGGCCCAAGTCGAACTACGATGGTGGCTCCGATACGCCATTGAGTGGAATGGCAAGACGATCTTCAACTCACGCCCGGACGTTGTCATAGGATCGGACGCGAGCCGCCGGGGCTGGGGCGCCCGCCTGGGGGAAACCTTGACAGGAGGGACCTGGTCCACGGAAGAATCTCTCTTACACATCAACGCTTTGGAACTCTCAGCGCGGCACTCTTTGCTATTCAGAGTTTCCTAGCGGAACGGTCCAATTGTTGCGTCTTATTACGCATGGACAATATTGCAGCGGTACAATACATCAACCGCTTAGGTGGCACCAGATCCAAGGTTCTGGCGGACATTACCACAGAGATCTGGCACTTCTGCCTGTCGCGAGACATCATCCTTATGGGCGGAATACATCCCGGGTACTTCCAACACTGTCGCAGACTGGAACTCTCGATATCTTATCGACGCCAGCGATTGGTGCTTGGACCGATCAGTCTTCGCCCAACTGAACCTACTATGGGGTCCCTTGGAAATAGACCTTTTCGCCTCCCGTCTCAATCACCAACTGCCCCGTTTTTTCAGCTGGAGACCGGACCCAGGGTCCTCGGCAGTGGACGCTTTCCGTCACTCTTGGACAGGGGGAACACACTATGCGTTTCCCCCATTCTCAATGATCCCCAGGGCTCTACTGCAGATTACATACCAGGGTGCGACGGTAGTTCTGATCACGCCATGGTGGCCAACACAACCATGGTTCCCTCTCCTCCTGGACTTGGCCATAGACCACCCCAGGCTTCTTCCCCAATTCCCTCGCATCCTCTCCCATCCGACCAAAGGCATTCACCCTCTGGTAGAGGAGGGCACACTGACACTCTTGGCATGGTTGATCTCGGGATGCCGGACACGCACGACGGCCTTTCAAGCTCAGCTAGAGATCTCCTCTCCGTGGCCTGGGCCCCCGGGACTCGATCAGCATACCAATCAGCCTGGCAACTCTGGGTACGTTGGTGTGACCAACGGCAGGCTGATCCCGTGCGTGCCCCTGTCACCGTTGTAGCGAATTACCTGGCAGATTCCTTTAACTCCGGCAGGTCCTACAGCTCCATTAATATATACAGGTCTGCCATTTCGGCCTACCACTGTCCGGTAGATTCTCTGCCAATCGGCAAGCACCCTTTAATTTGCAGACTGCTTCGAGGCATCAGGTTCAAACGGCCTCCTCGTCCTAGATACCAATCCACCTGGGATGTTTCCAAGGTCCTTGACATGTTCTCAGGCTGGGAGGACAACGATTCGCTGTCTCTCAAAATGCTGTCGTTTAAACTAACAGTGCTGCTATGCCTGATCTCTATCAAACGTGTCTCAGACGTTAGGGCCTTGGACATTTCCAGACGTCAGTTTTCACCCCAAGGGGTAAGGTTCACGGTTGTCCGCAGAACCAAAACTGGACTACATTCGGTATTTTATCCCTTTTTTCCGGCACACCCACGACTCTGCGTGGTTAGGTGCCTACAAGCCTACGAGGCGAGCACGAGCGATCTACGAACCCCAGGGTCTTCTCAACTTTTAATATCCTACGTAAGACCCCACCACCACCCGGTCTCCCCGGCCACGCTGGCACGTTGGGTTAGGTCAACCATGGCGATGGCGGGCATAGACGTCACCCTCTTCGGAGCACACTCTGCCAGAGGAGCCATGGCTACCAAGGTGGTTACGACTGGAGGCTCCCTTTCGGATCTTTTACTGGCGGACGATTGGTCTTCTGAGGCCGTTTTTCCGCCTTTTCTATTTCAGACCGGAGGAACATGTGACTATGTCTGTTTTATAATAATGTATGATTTGGGAGCTCATGTTTGATTTTCAACGATGGTATGAGTATTGTGTTAAGCTTTGAACTTGCATAAGATATGAGCCTCCTGTCTAATGTATAATTCGAGATTTTCCTAGCTTGTGACGGAAAATATTGATTATATGAAGACAGGAGGCGAGTATCTTCCCTCCCTCCCCAGCCCTCTCATCGTCATGTGTACTTTATTTCAGGCTTTTGACATCGTTCCCGTTTGGAATATTGTTCGGGTGATGTTCCGCGCTTTTGGATGACCAACTGGTCTGAGTAGCTCAGTTGGCTGACCCCGTTGGGACCTGTGGATGTTACCTCAGGAGTCTTCAGTTAAGAAGTCGTGGGCCGGCTGGCCGAAGAATCAACGGTTGACGGAACGCTGCAAGTATGGATCCGGATCTAGACACCTCAAGGTTCACACAAAGAAAGAGGAAGAATCAGGATGGAGCAGTACATTTATAGAGACTGAGTAGGAGGGGCTAAGACCCAGGGCTGCTGGGATACGTAGTTCCTACTGTTTTTTCTTTTACTATTACTTACGTTAACATGGTTTTTACACTTTCTGCTGTGAGCATTAATAAAGAAGGATTAATGCATAAGATACTCGCCTCCTGTCTTCATATAATCAATATTTTCCGTCACAAGCTAGGAAAATCTCAAATTTTTTTCTTACTGGGACCCCTTTTCTTTCTCCACCTGGGAGGATTTCTATCGCTGACTTTTTATACAAAGGAGGTATATATACACACTATTGTAATGAGAACCACCTATCAGGATACAAGGTTCCCTAAATAATCACCATGTTACTGTCATCTATAAGAAGCCCTTAGCGTGACTCGCTGCAGGACCCTGGATTTCTAAATATCCATTGTCTCTATTTATACGCAGTTACCTTACACCGGTAAGGTAAGGGGCCATTTTACACAGAGGTGTTATTGCACTGAAGAGAGAAGTCACCATTTATATTGCTTCACTTGCGCAGTGTCAGAGGGAGTCCAGCACTTTACTGTTTCACCTTGTTCATCATTATCTATTTTGTTCGATTAACCAGTTCCCGACCGGCTCACAATGATATACTGCGGCAGAATGGCTCCCCTGGGCGAAACCCCGTACGAGTGCGTCCCCAGAGGGTGCGCTTGCGCCCGCTGCACGGTGGGGGAACCCGATGTGCATGGCCGGCGGGCATGATCGCTGCCGGCCACGCGTGATCACGTGCACGAGCGACAGCACAGAGATTTGTGTGTGAAAACGCACAAATCTCTGTGCTATCAGGGAAGAGGAAACATATCGCTTGTTTTTACTAAGCACAAATTCAGAGAGATCTGGTGAGTATTACAAGACACAGAGTGATGGATGAGGCACGGAAAGCTTATAAGCTGCACGGAGGCACTGTGTATGCACATAGGAGTTGCACTGAAGCACCTATGTCACCAATTACAGCCTCAAGTCTTTCTGAGTATGATGCTACATGCTCAGCACACCTATATTTGGGCAGCTTCTCCCATTCTTTTTTGCAGGACCTCTTAAGCTCCATCAGGTTGGATGGAGAGCGCCGGTGCGCAGCCATTTTCAGATCTCTCCCAATCGAGTTCAAGTCTGGGCTCTGGCTGGGCCATTCAAGGACATTCACAGAGTTGTCCCATAGCCACTCCTTTGTTATCTTTGCTGTGTGCTCGGGGTCGTTGTCCTGTTGGAACATGAACCTTCACCCCAGACTGAGGTCCAGAGTGCTCTGGAGCAGGTTTTCATTAAGTATGTCTGTATACATTGCTGTATTTATCTTTCCTTCAATCCTGACTAGTCTCCCAATTCCTGCCGCTGAAAAACATCCCCACAGCATGATGCTGCCACCACCATGCTTCACTGTACTGATGGCATTGCCTTGTTTCCTTCAGACATGGCGCTCGTCATTCAGGCCAAAGAGTTTAATCTTTGTTCAGACCGGAGACTTTTGTTTCTCATGGTCTGAGAGTCCTTCAGGTTCCAAATCCTATCCAATCAGCTGAATTTTTACCACAGGTGGACTCCAATCAAGTTGTAGAAACATCTCAAAGCTGATCGGTGGAAACAGGAGGCACCTGAGAGAGAGAGAGATATCCAAACCCTTGACTCCACTGCTGCCAGCTATCGTTCTGGGGTGAGATCGGTACCCCAGAAACGTCAGCATTAAACCAGCAGCACAGCCAAAGCTGAGACAGAGGCTCCAAATTTAAACAGATTAACCTGGTCACTTATCTCTCTGACCCCCTCTAAATTTAGACTAGCACTGGTTCTGAAATTAACCAGGCGCTACACACACAATATATATATATATATATAATATATATATATATATATATATATATATATATAATATATATATATAATATCCCAAAGTTTGTAGATGCTATAACTTTTACGTAAATCATTCAATATACACTTATTGGGATATGTTTTATAGCAAAATGTTAAAAATGTATATAATTTTTTCAATATTTTCGGTCTTTTTTCATTTATATTGTAAAAAATAAAAAAAACAGTTATTATCAACTACCACCAAAAGAAAGGTCTATTTGTGTAAAAACAATTATAAACAAAACAAATACAAATATAAATTGCATTTAGGTACAACGTCCCACGACCGTGCAATTGTCAGTTAAAATAGAGCAGTGCCCCATAGCAAAAAAATGGCCTGGTCATGAAGGGAGTAAAACATTCTGGAGCTCAAGTGGTTAAGAAATGATCTGCTACTTAGACCATTGCTAAGAAGACTTGGCCCTCCATTCAATTAAACTAGGATTGTAGCTGTCAAATAGCATGCTGTGGAAAACAAATAGGCCATCAGAACTAAAGCCTTCTGTGGACAGTTTGTTGTCTTAGGTCCACATTCTTTAAATATCATCAGGCTTTAGCAGCTCTTTAGGACCTATTAAATCAAGTGGAAGTCTGCGGTCACTGCTGTGTGTCTGCTGCTCCCTTGGCTTCTAGCAATCAGCCAAGTGTGGCATCTGCGTTTCCACTGTATATCTCTCCTTGGATTGCCATGCTCAGGTCATGCTCCAGTCAGTGGTCACACCACCCATTTTTGTTCATGTTCATGTAGTGTGTCTAATGAGCTTAAGAACCTGTCACTCTAACACCTCTACTGATTGCTGCGCTGTGCTCTGTGGTCAGGAACTAAACCACCGCTGCTTCCATAAGCCCCTTGATCCTCTCCTAATTAAAATTCATACTATAGGATGACAATGTTTCACTATGACCACGTTCTGCAACCAATGCACCCTTCACTGCTCAAAGGAGCAGTCAAAATTACAGAGCTTGAGCATGTATAGCTTGACTCCTGATCTTTTCTTTTTCTTCTACCTTGTAATTTATTGGGCTGTAATGATTTTGATTGCTTTTCATAAAGCTCCTGTAAAGCTATTCACGACCAAGGTTGTCAATCTAGTCCCCCTGATGGTTATACTCTTGGCCTACAGCTTTCCAAAAAAAAAACCCTCTAAACTCGGTGATTGTGGTTTGTCACTATATTTCCTCCTCCACTCGCCTCTTCCCCTGACTTCTCTGTCAAGAGCAATGGCACAACCATCAACCTATCCCCACATGCCAGGGGTTATCTTAGACTCCGAATGCTCCTTTCGTCCCCACATCCAATCACTGTCCAGAGCTTGCCACCTCAACCTCCACAACATCTCCAAAATACGTCTCTTCCTAACCAGTAGTCAGCGGATCTCACCATCTGCTGCGCCTACTCCGCAGACTTATTCCATTCATTCCCAAAGAAGATGTGCCAGTCGTGGTGGGAACAATTGTGAACTCCAGACTGGACTATGCAAATGCCCTCTACCTCGGACTCCCAAAGTACCAAATTGCTCGTCTGCAAGTCGTACAAAATACGGCCGCCAGACTGGTGACTGGGAAAAAACCCTGGGAATCAATCTCACCGTCGCTGAGATCCCTTCACTGGTTGCCAGTAAAAGACAGAATTGCTTTTAAAGCTCTCTGTCTGACTCATAAATGCATCCATGGAAAAGCCCCGCAATATCTTTGCGAGAAAATAGCACCCCTCAATCCCAATCGCATTCTGCGATCCAGTGACCAAAATTTGGTCAAAGTACCCAAAGCCAGATTCAAGTCCAAAGGAGAAAGAAGGTTTGCGGTCCAGGGTCCCAGACTTTGGAACGCTTTACCAACCAGCATTCGGTTGGAGGAAAACCACCTGACCTTCAGAAGACAGATTAAAACTGCTCTTTTGATGTCAAGAGAGACTGATACAACAAGCGCCCAGAGGCGATTTGGTTCGCATGTGTCGCGCTATACAAGTTTTTCATTCATTCATTCATTCAACCAATGAAACCACAAAGCTCCTAGTCCACTCCCTGGTTATCTCTCTCCTTGACTTGACTACTGCAACGCCCCCCCTCATTGGCTTATCTTTATGTTTCAATTATGTTTATTGAAAAGATTTATGTAACAGTACAAAAGCATCTCAACACATCAGCAAGCGTTAGCAAACACAATCTAAGGCCCACGCATAAATCATACAAGTAATGCAGCGATCTACAAAAATAGAAACAATCCCTGAAAAACCCCAGGGTACAACCCAAAGTGCAACTCATTATAAATAGAACAACTATCAATAAGTACCCCAGGAACTTCAAGTCCCTCAGGACTCAAGGGTCCTTGGGCACAAAATCGTAAGCCCATCTTACTGCTAGTACTGGTACCTAAACATGAGGGCCAGTGTTTTGAGAACTCTTGAGAGAGAAATAGAGGGAAAAAGGAGAAAATAAAGAAATAAGAGAGCTGCCGTCCAGATCCCTAAGATCCATCAAGTAGGACCATAACTACGTCGCCAGTGTTCTCAGGTCATTAGTATGATACCCAAGCCATGGGTCCCAGACTTTATGGAATAACTTCATTTTGTCCTGAACCAGTGCTGTCAGTCGTTCATTCAACATCAGCCAGGACATTTACCTTTTAAGCTGATCGAATGGCAGGGCCGCGGACTACCATTTCTGTCAGATATAAAAATGAAAGTAAGCAGCCTTAGAGGCTTCCGCCACCCTGTCTCCCAAAAGAGCCTGTTTTGGCGATTTAACCATATTCAACTGAGTCAAAGAGTATATAAAATTATAGACCCTGATCCAGAACCTCCTAACCTTAGGACAAGTCCACCAAATATGGTAGGTAGTTCATTGGCTTACCTTTAAATAGGTTATCCCCCCCCCTTCAGTCTATCATAAATGCTGCTGCCAGACTCATCCACCATACAAAAGCGTCTACCACTCTCTCTGCCAATCCCTCCATTGGCTGACACTCCCCCAACAATATAAATTCAACGTTCTAACCTACACCTGCCCACACTGTCAAAAATACCAATACCTGGTGTAATGATCATGGTATCACCGTGCTTGATTGGCCAGCAAACTCACGTGACCTAAACCCCATAGAGAATCTGTGGGGTATTGTCAAGAGGAAGATGAGAAACACCAGACCCAACAATGCAGACCAGCTGAAGGCCACTATCAAAGCAACCTGGGCTTCCATAACACCTCAGTAGTGCCACAGGCTGATCACCTCCATATGTCACACTGCATTGATGCAGTAATTCATGCAAAAGGAGCCCCGACCAAGTATTGAGTGCATACTATACTGTACATGGACATACTTTTCAGTAAGCCAACATTTCTGTATTAAACTTTTTTTTTTCATTGGTCTTATGTAATATTCAAATTTTTTGAGATACTGAATTTGGGGTTTTAACTAGCTGTAAGCCATAATCATCAAAATAAAAGAAAGAAATGCTTGAAATACAGTATATCGCTCTGTGCAACGCATCTATATAAAATGTGAGTTTCACTTTTTTAATTGAATTACTGAAATAAATTAACTTTTTGATGATATTATAATTTTATGAGATGCACCTGTATATGACATGTGACAAAATGTGCCCAATATACCAGACAGTCTAGCGAAGGTCCCACTTCAAGGAAAACACCAGTGAAAATCAATCATCAAAAAGTAAGGAAAATTGTGTGTGCTTCAAAAATTTCTCCAAAAGGCTCCTCATATGTGAACATTCAGTGCTACATCCACCTTGAAATGAAACAAGGAATGTGATAGGTCAATAGCTCTGCTTTTGCTCTTGACGAAAGCAAGAATTAGCCTTGCTGTCAAAAATTGAAATGATCTGGACCTGTCAAACAGGTGGGGAAAAATTGGTCTATGGTAGTTAATTGTGCCTATAAAACCTCCACCAAAAAAATTCTTCCAGATAAAATCAACACCCACAACGCTAGGCAGCCTAGAAGTCTTGCAGAGATTCCACATCCCAAAAACATTTATTCAGCAACATTGGCATCAGGGGCTTCATAGCTGCTGGTAATTTAGGACTGATTCATTTTGATAAATGTCAGACGGTCCACAGAGTCTGTGGACAGATGCATTCTATTATCGGTAACAAAACCTCCAGTATCACTGAATGCCCATTCGGAAAGCATGCTGGATGCAGGGCAGCCCAGAATCTCAGTTGAATAATGGGCAAGTTCTGGCCTGTGGTCTATTCTCATCTCCCAATAACCCAATAACCCAATGGAGACACTGCAGATGGGATGTGAAAGCTGACAGCCCTGGCCTGCGAGGACTGAAAAAATTGTGAAATGCATCACAAAAAAATGTGAAATGCATGACCCTTCTCCTCCTCTCTCGACCAACAGAGGTCTGAATACTACATTTTCCATGACACTGTAACCTACCAGAGTTAGGAAAAGCGTTTCTGATGGAAAAAGTCAGATGGGAGCTTTTCATCGGATATTCCGACCATGTGTATGCCCCATCTGACTTTTTCCGTCGGAAATTCCGACGACTTAGATAGAGAACATGGAATTGGTGCACTTTAACCTGAGTACTCACAACACAGGCACGCTAAAATATACTGCAGTACAACTGCACTGACGTACTGCATTAAACGTGCAGTAATGCACAGAGATAAACTGTGTTAGACGTGCATTAATACACAGAAATATACTGCGTTAAGCGTGCAGTTGTGTAGTAACGCACAGAAATATACTGCATTAAAAGTGCAGTAACACACAGAAATATACTGCATTAAACGTGCAGTAACGCCCAGAAATCGACAGCATTAAATGTGCAATAACGCATAGAAATATACTGCATTAAATGTGCACTAATGCACTGAAATATACTGGGGGAGTATACAAAAAAAATATATTTGTTAAACCCACAAGTTCCTTTTTTACCACTACTATTCCTTTATATTGGCTTTTAAAATTTACAAATGCAGCCATTTAGAAATTGGATGAAAGTTCTAGCCCAGGAAACACTTTTTGAAAGATAAAAAGTGCATTTTGTATGCAACTATATACAGGCATACCCCGCTTTAAGTACACTCACTTTACATACACTTGCGAGTAAGGACAAACCCGCAAATGTATGTAAAGTGCCTTATAAGTACTGTACAGACATTTTGCAGCCGCAGTAAAAGGAGCTAAAGCTCCGAGAGCATAGCCTGCCCTGTTCCAGTGTGCCCCTGACACCCCCAATACAGCCCCTGAGACCTCAACTACAGCTCCTGACACCCCCACTACAGCCCCTGACCCCCTACTACATCCTAGAAGTGAAAAAAGATATTGTTTCACTTTAAGTACATTTTCGTTTTACATACATGCTCTAGTCCCATTGTGTACTTAAAAGTGGGGTATGCCTGTAGATCAGATCAAACCAAAATGAGGGACAAATGAGGAGGAAAAAGAGACAGAGGGACTTTGTTCCAAATCAGGAACAGTCCCTCAAATTTAGGGACAGTTGGAAGCTATGTAGGCATCCCAATACTTTTGATAATATAGGTCCAGATTCTCAGAAGAGATACGACGGTGTATCTCCAGATACACCGTCATATCTCTGTTTCTGAGCCCTCCTATCTATGCGACTCATTCTTAGAATCAGTTACGCATAGATTTGGCGTAGATCTGACTGGCGTAAGTCACTTACACCATCGGATCTAAGTTGCAATGTTAGGCTGGCCACTAGGTGGCGTTCCAGTCGATTTCTGCGTCGAATATGCAAATGAGCCTGATACGCCGATTCCTGAACGTATTTGCACGCCGTCGTCGTAGTTTATGTAGTTTGCGTAAGCATAAGGTTACCCCTGCTATATTGGTTCCATCTACGATACGCAAAAAAAACACGCAGATCTACGAGAATCTGGCCCTCAGTGTATGATTATTCTGCTTGCTGCATTTGGTGGATATGTAGATAATTGTTGCATATGCAGATAACTGGATCAATGTGTCCAGACCTCTGGATAAAGTTCACATCATGCACTGCTGCTTTGCCTGTTCCCTGTTGACACAGAGTGAAGTACTGCTAGTCCTGATAGCCACCATGTGCCAGTAAACCTCAATACATGTTGTTACATTGTTCAGTACATGATATTTCCAGAATGTAATTTACTTTATTAACCTCCCTGGCGGTATGATTCTTTAAGATTTTAGGTGCTAAAAGCGGTACCATTATTTGCAAGGGAATTTGGCGTTTTATACTGTAGGCTTGTAATTCTTAGGAATAACTCACTTAAATCTATTCAAACAAGAGTCTAATAGGCATCCCGGGTATGATTTTTTTTTTTTTTTTAATTAAAAATTATAATATAATAAATAATTATAAAAAATGATCACAAATGATAATATAATTATAGTAAAAATTATTCAATAATGTAATCAAATCAAAATCACTGAAATTTGCTCAGTTGCAGAATTTTTGCTGTCATTTTTTTTTTTTTTTTATGACGAATTTCCCCATAAATCGCTATCGCTAAATTCTGCAAGTGATTCTGATTTATTATCGCTGTTTTTTAGCTGCTCTAAAACAATTTTTGCCATAAAGGGACACTTTTGGTTGCTATGGGCAATCTACAGTTTGCAGGGAGAAAGAAAAGTTTTTATTATACAAAATGACATGTAGTGTACAGGGCAGACCACTAGGGACATGGGGGGTGTGTATTTTTTACATACAGTACTGTAATCTATAAGATTACAGTGTACTGTATGTATAGTGTTTGTTTACTTTTTTAAATTTGGCGCCGTTCCCCCCCCTACGTCGCGACGCTCGCAGGGAAGGGAATCGGCGGAACACACAGCATCAGGCGGACATCCGGCCGCCGAGTACTGCGGGGATTCATCGCTGGATCGCAGAGAAAAGGTAAGTAAACTTTTTCTGCATCCAGCGTGCCACACGCCGTGCCACACGCCAGGGAGGCTAGTCTGACCGGCGATCCAGCGGGAAACCCCCGCCGGATCGCCAGGAATTTTTTGGGGAAAAAAAAAATGCACCCCGAGCGTGACTCGGGGTTACCGCTTCTGGCACTGAATGTTAACCCCGAGTCACGCTCGGGAATACCGCCAGGGAGGTTAATCACAGCTGCCCAATTTCCTTTTTCGTGTTTCTCAATACTGAATATTGGTATCGAATGGGAAAACATCATATGCCAGTATCTGTAAAGCATTATTCTTCTGGAATAGATGCATGAAAATGCCTTGTGACTGGTACCTACAAAAGCAAACCTTACTTATGTAGCGACCTGCACCTGTTGGGCTGTTGCTGCTTTACATTTAGAAGGGACTCTGAGTGTTAGTTAATTCAGACATGTATCATTTTGGATAAATTTGGCCTCTGTTTCAGCCGTGGCTGTGCTGAGAGTGACCACCATTGTTTGTCTGGGGTGTTGTTAGCACCCCAGGCCAAGGGTGGCAGCAGCTAAGTCAGGGTGATATTGGGTGTCTCCCCTCGGCAGCCAGTCAGTGGGGGTTGATCTTCCCGCTGTGCATGCTGGAAAGGGGTACTTAGGGAACAGACACCACGGAGCCAGGGTCGTCGATCCTTGGTCTGTTGTCCCACCACCTCGTGGCCCTCCTGGCTCCTGCAATTCTGTCTCCTGGACTACGATGGTAGGTGGTTGTGATAAGTTGAGTAGTCCCAGTAAGCAGACTGGGTTTATGGTTTCAAGGTGATCCTGTGCTGTCCATCCTGGAGGGAGGAAGCCGCTTGATGAAGGACCTACCTTGGAGAGGACCAAGCTGGAGGCTGGTATCTCGGGAGAGGCCTGGAGGCTTCATCGAAGGATGCACCGTGTACTGAGAGGCTTGATGGTGATCGCCTATCAGACTTGAATTCTGTAGGAATTAACCTAAAGAGATCTGGGTGCTGAAAGCTAGGAGATTCTGGACCGAAAGTGTCTCAACTCAAATGAAGGTCTGTGGCAGAGACTATACTTTATTCCGTGCGCCACTCCGGTTGCTAGGCCGGTGAGAGAGTCCTATCCGGGTCCACAATACCCACTCTGGTTAGAGTGGCGACGAAAGCTGTGTTGCTGGAAGTGTTTCTGGATTGAAATCTTGCACCTGAACCTATCTACTTATTACCCATCCACCCTTTTCATCTACTTCTTTTTTTTATACCAAGTTCTACAAATAAATCTTAAAAAAAGAAGTCTAAAGTGTGGACATTGAACTTTCTCAACTCTCATCTACCACCCTGGATGGCGAGAAGATAGAGGTAACATGCCGCCCCAAAATATCCAGCAGCTCCTTCGGGGATAGTGCTTCACTTACAAAAAGATATTAATGAGATAGAATGAGTCCAGAGATGGTCAACAAAATTGGTGAAAGGTCTGAGGGAAAAAACATATCAGGCGAGGGTTCAGGGTTAGGGCAAGGGAAATATGTACAGCCTGGAAGACCAAAGGAAAAGGTGAAACATGGCTGCAACCTAACCAGGAAGACCAGGACTTTTCTGGCACTTGACTAGGGTACCAAAGAGGGTACCATTGCCTGGCCACCACTCCACCAACCCCTTATACTATACAGTATATTAACCAAACATGAGACTAACTGGAGTTTAATGGCCATAGCAGCCTTTTTATTAACCAAATACATAACATATTAGCATATTAACACATAATACATCAGACAGTATTCCAGAGGCCCAGAGGTCCTTGTGGGCATACACTCCCAGTACCTGCGAAACCAGTTTTAAGGCCACCAGCTCGGAGACAAACCCAACATTGCAGGTACCACCAACCAGAATAATGGGAGCCGTACCTGAGACGGGTCTCTACAAATGTACCTTTTTCTCTTAATTCTCACCATCCAAGGGCCTCATGCCCCACCAGCTGCTATGACAAGGTTGCCTCCGCTCTGAAACCTGCAAAAAAAACAAAACAAGTACAAAAACCCAGTAGCCCAATAACCCTTAGGGAGGGAGAGTGGGAGGATGTTGTCAGAAACCAGGAATCAGACCGAGAGAGAAGTACAGTTAAATCACACTTGTTTGATAATAATAATAAAAAGATAAACGGAGTATGCGTAGTCAAAACATAGCCAGAGTTCAGGAAAGAAATGGATAGTCAGCCAAGCCAAATGTCAGAGAGTCAAAGATATACGTAGTAGAACAGCAAGCAGGATCAGGAGCCCGAAGGGACGTCAGCCGAGCAAAGTCTTCAAAAAGAACGCAGGAAAGTTTCTGTGATGTTGACCAAGGCGAAGGCAGAGATCATCTAAACTGGAAGGCTTAAGTAGGCAGGACTGACAAGCAGGATCATCAACAGCTGAGTCACTGTGGAGAGATAGGAGCTGGCAATTAGCCAACAGCTGAGCAGCCAGCTCAGAGAAGGAAGGGTTGAGCCCAGCCCTGACAGATGTCCAGTCTGATCGCTCTTGCGACTAAGCCCCTCCGAGACCCTTAATACACACCAACTCTCGAAGCCACTCGTGGGAGCGCGATATACGCCAATTCCCGCACTGTGTTTGAACCACTGCGCCGACATATACCGAGCGCAGTACACTGGGGTATAGTCGGGCAGGCTCGGCTCCACTCGCGGTCACGTCCTGTGTGTCCTGTACGTCCTTTATGCGAAAGGAGCTGAGCCTACCTGACTATACCCGAGTGTACTGCGCTCGGTATATGTCGGCGGTGTGGTTTCGAACACAGCGCAGGAAACGGGGATTCGACTCAAGGCGCTGGAGGAGCTGGAGGACACCACTGATGCCAAAGACGGACACCGGACCGGACCGGACAAGGCCGCCGATGGACGCCGCCCAAGACACCAAAACTGTAAGTACTAAAAATACAAAAATACATTTTTTTACAGGTCCACATTAGGGGTGCGCGTTATACGCGGGAGCGCGCAATACCCCGATAAATACGGTAATAACATTTTACAAAGTACCATTGTGACATTAGTAAAACCAGCTACAAAGCTACAATGAAATGTACAATGTCGATATATTAGTTCCGTTGTTTTGTGTACACATACAGCCAAAGCAGACAATAATACAAAAATCAGTTATACCATATTCCTACTACCAGTGATTTTGACTAAGGTGGGTCACTTTGGATTGAGGTTCAGTGTAGTCTAGCAGTTCCGTATATGCTCGAGTATAAGCAGACCCGAATATAAGCAGAGGCACCTAATTTTACCACAAAAAATGGGAAAACTTATTGACTCGAGTATAAGCCTAGGGTGTCCATCTGCATGCCTCACTTTGCCTCACTGTGCCCATTTCTCACTGTGTCCATGACTAGACTGACGTTTAACATAGGAGTCTATGGAAGGGGTGCCTGGATTCGAAAAATCGGTGCTCCTCAGCCGTAGGTCCCCAAGACAACAAACTTTGCACACTTGTAGAAGAGAAATTGGGCTACATGTGTGCCAAGTTCCGGACCGGAGAGTACTGGGTCCCCAAAGTCACCAGAGAAATTACTGTTTAACATGGGAGTCTATAGAAGGGGTGCCCGGCTTTTAAAAATCGGTGCTCCCCGGCCAGAGGTCCCCCAGACAACAAACTTTGCACACTTGTAGAGGAAGAGTGGGGCTACATGTGTGCCAAGATTGGGGTCCAGGGAACCTATGGCCGGCCGGTACCACGTCCCCAAAATCCAGGAGATCAGGCACAAAAGGTGACTCGAGTATAAGCCGAGGGGGGCATTTTCAGCACAAAAAAAATGTACTGAAAAACTTGGCTTATACTAAAGTATATACGGTACATATCCCAAATTTTCGGAAAATGTAGTTGGCAATTCCTGTTATCATATAGGGCTTTTTCATAAATTGCTCATAAGGAAAAACTTGATTCACCAATGATATCCGCTGGGCTATAGTGGGCGAAGATGGAGTCATCTACTTATTCAATCTCCCTTTAGTTTTCTTGATTCATAATTAAAGTGGTAGTAGACAAAACGTTTATACTTTCCTCCATTATAATCAATAATAAGCAATGTATATGGCGTTTCTTCTTGAATTTTTCTAACCTGTGCCGTTCTGTGTAAAAAGAGCGATCTTCAATGCAATGACATCACCAGTGCATGCGCATTGTTTTCCCAATTTACGGCATGCTCTCTATGCCGTTACTCCTTTCTGTAGTGTGCAGTGCCCACGTCATTCACTCTGCTCCATTCACACTTGTACGACTCCAATGTTGCACAGACTTTGATGCAAATTTAGATGGGTGCAACTTGGATACGACTATACGGCTTTAACCAGAGATAATGGACAACTGTTGCACACAAGTTGCTCTGTATAACATCCAGGTAGGACTTTCATGCAACTTCTGAGGGTTAACATTGAACTCTAGGGCCCTCAAGTTGCATGAAATTGGACCAAAGCAGTGCATTAACTACTCTGAAATTGCTGCAACTTTAAGAGCCGATTCACACTTAGGCGGCACGACTTCGGGGGCAACTCCGCAAGGCGTCCTGAAGACGACTTCAGAGGCGACCTACAAAATGGCCTCTGTATAGAAGTCAATGCAGGTCGCCCGAGCCGCCCCCAAAGTCGTGCAAGAACCTTTCTCTAAGTCAGAGCAACTTGCGTCGCTCCTATAAGAACGGTTCTATTGCATAGAATGGGACGCGACTCGTGAGTCGCCTCAGTGTAAACCGGCTCCAAGTTAAAAAAGTTATTTTTATTATTACAGAGAAAAAGAGTATACAGTAATACATTTCCTGCATACAGTTGTTCCACACTTTATGTTCAACATGTTTCGCCTTACGTCTTCATCAGGAACATGCGTGGACATTCTTTTCTAATGGGTTAAATCGCGCCTTCTCAGTTCATTGAGAACTACAAACCATCAGCCACAAAGGCTGATGGTACTTGTAGGCATTAATTCACAGTGGCCGTGTGGACGGAGCCCCGCACAGCTGTTCTCTTTTCAAATTGTGACAGCGGTTGCTAGGAGAGCTGCAGGAGCAGGAACATGTTACATATTCCCAAAGTTGAACTTATCTAATAGGTGAACTTATCTTCATTCTTCATGGCATAGATTCAACAAGGTGATGGAAACATTCCTCAGATTTGTGTCCATAGTGACATAATAACATCACACAGTTGCTGCAGATTTGTCGGCTGCACATCCATGATGCAAATCTCACATTCCAGCACATTCCAAAGGCGCTCTATTGGATTGAGACCTGGGGAGGACATTGGAGTACAGTGACCTCATTGTCCAGTGGTGAGATGATCTGATCTTTGTGACATTGGAGTCATAAAAGGATGGACATGGTCAGCAACAATACTCAGGTAGGCCGTGGTGTATAAACATTGATCGTTGGTACTAATGGGCCCAAAGTGTGCCACGAAAATATCCCCCCCCCCCACCATTAAACCCCCACCACCAGCCTGAACCAGTGATACAAGGCAGGATGGATCCATGCGCCAAATTCTGACTCCACCATCTGAATGCCGCAGCCGAAATCCAGACTCATCAGACCAGGCAACGTTTTTCCAATCTTCTGTTGTCCAATTTTGGTGATCCTGTGTGAATTGTAGCCTCAGTTTCCTGTTTTTAGCTGACAGGAGTGGCACCCAGTGGGGTCTTCTTCTGCTGTAGTCCATCTGCTTCAAGGTTCGATGTGTTGTGTGTTCAGAGATGATATTCTGCACACATTGGGCCAGATTCAGGTAGATGGGCGAATCTTTATTTTAGAGTAACGTTTCTCATTTACGTTACTCCGCCAAAACTTTAGGAGCAAGTACTGTTACTTGCTCCTAAAGTTTCGGTGGCGTAGCGAAAATGAGCCGGCGGAATTCAAATTGGGCAGGTAGGGGGCGTGTATTATTATAACTAGGCGCGATCCCGCGGCGAACGTACTGCGCATGCGTCGACTGTCAGTGCGCATGCTCCAAATTCTGTCAGGGAACGTCAATGACGTCAATTCCCATTCACGGACGTTTTAAGCAAACAACGCAAACATTTTTAAATTCGACGCGATGACGACGGCCATACTTAACATAGGATACTCCATTTACGCTGGTTTTACTTTACGCCGCGTATCTCTTACGGAAACGTCGAAAAGTCACTGCGTCGGGCCCGAATACGATCGTGAATTGCCGATTCTCGCTGATTAGCATATTCTCTGCGTTAATCAGCGGGAACGCCCCGAGCGCCATTTTTTAAATTGCAGTTCCGATACGACGGCGAAATACAATTACGCCGCTCGTATAGGAACTCCAACCCGGCGTATCTTGTTTTCTGCTTACTGAAAACAGAAACGCCGGCTCAAAGTGAGAGTTAGGCTGGAGTATCACTGATACTCCAGAGTAACTCTACCTGAATCTGGCCCATTGGATGTAAAGAGTGGTTATATTAGTTACTGTTGTCTTTCTTTTTTTTTACATTTACATTTTTACATTTATCAACCTT
Source organism: Rana kukunoris (assembly GCA_029574335.1). Classification (NCBI taxonomy): domain Eukaryota; kingdom Metazoa; phylum Chordata; class Amphibia; order Anura; family Ranidae; genus Rana; species Rana kukunoris. The sequence continues at coordinate 13,662,839 of CM056051.1, read as the reverse complement.
AAACTGCATTGCTTGGTGTCATCTGCCAAGACAAAAATGTTACTTTTAATCCCAGACCTGATATCATTTATATAGGTATTAAAAATTAGACTTGTGCACGACGGAAAATGTTGTTTCGTTTGGTTTTTATTCATACAATACATAATTTTGTTCTGTTATATTCGTTATGTTACGTTAATTCGTTTTCGGATAATTCTCTACTTCTGTTGAGTATCGATATTTGTGCCATTCTGCCGACGTATATCGGCGTGAATGGATCCTTAAGTGGTTAAAAATTAGACTTGTGCATGATGGAAAATGTTCTATTTCTGTTGATTATCAATATTTGTTTTAACGATTGGATTGGTTTTCAGATAATTTGATATTTATGTATGTATATATATATATATATTCGTGATAACGATTCACAGTTCAGAAAGTTTTTTTTTTTTATTTATTGAATCCATTAATACACACACACTGGCAGAAATCCGCCCACACCATGTTATTTCCACAAAATAATAAAGTTTTGATTTCAAATATATATTTGTATGCCAATTTAATTTTTTTGCCCCCCCCCCCCCCAAAAAAAATGGAGCTCCGGCCATCATCAGGTTGGACAGAGCAAGTCATTTGAGATTTCCAAGAAACCCATTACCTCCAGTTTTATTTCTTCCAGTTATTTCTGTGGTGATGAAGAGTTCCAGTCTACCCCTAATGCCGCGTACACACGGTCGTTTTTTGCGATGAAAAAAAACGTCGTTTTTTAAAACGTCATTTAAATTGATCGTGTGTGGGCAAAACGTCGTTTTTCGTCTTCAAAAAAACGACCAAAAAAAAATTCCAACATGCTTGAATTTTTTGTGTCGTTTTTCAAAACGTCGTTTTTTGTTTCACAAAAAGTCACCGTGTGTAGCAAAAACGTTGTTTAAAACGACGTTTTTCAACCCGCGCATGCCCAGAAGCTAGTTATAAAAAGAGAAAAGGATGCGCCCAATCTAAGTGCAATAACGTGTTTAATCCATAAAATAAGATACAAAAGGAAACGGCCAAATGGCTACTCACACTTTAAAAGTGGATAATAGGCATGTAAGAGACCGTAGATGTAGTCATCATCCGGTGTATGAGGGGTGTCCGCTCATGGTGGTGAGGTGCTGTAGATGGGAAACACCGAGTGGAACAGCCTGGAGGAACTTGTCGGGAGCGCCGTGTACGACGGCGTGCGTCTCACGATGGAGCGCAAACACAAGCCAGTCTCACCGGAAGATGGATCTGAAGAAGCAGCTGGGCTGTGAAACGCGTCATCCTATTGGTTCCCTCATCTGAGCCCGCCACGTCACGTTACGTCACTTCCGGTGAGACTGGCTTGTGTTTGCGCTCCATCGTGAGACGCACGCCGTCGTACACGGCGCTCCCGACAAGTTCCTCCAGGCTGTTCCACTCGGTGTTTCCCATCTACAGCACCTCACCACCATGAGCGGACACCCCTCATACACCGGATGATGACTACATCTACGGTCTCTTACATGCCTATTATCCACTTTTAAAGTGTGAGTAGCCATTTGGCCGTTTCCTTTTGTATCTTATTTTATGGATTAAACACGTTATTGCACTTAGATTGGGCGCATCCTTTTCTCTTTTTGTCTACCTTTGTACAGAGTATGCTTCTGCTCTTCAGGGATTGCTGCCGCTAAAGTGCACACTTGGACTTATGAACTTATCATATATTCTCATATATTTTCACGAATATTCATTTTGATATTTATATTACTTGCCAAGGTAGTTCTATTATCCATCTCCCCTTGCGCCATCAGACAATATATCCAGAAGCTAGTTATGAAGCGAGCTTCAATGGAAAAGAGTGGTAAACGTAACCTTGCTTTTTGTGAAAAAAACGATGGTGTGTATGCAACATCGTCTTTGAAAAGTGACGTTTCAAAAACGTTGTTTTTTACTTCACAGAAAAACGTCGTTTTTTTTCATCACAGTGAGCACTGTATGATGGAGAACATCAGACTGCTTGTAGGCAATATGAATTATTCCTTTAGACACTTAGGGCCAGATTCACGTACATTGGCGCATTTTTTGACCAGCGTAGCGCACCTCCTTTACGTTAGACCGGCGCAATGTAAAGGCGCAATCACCGTATCCTCGTAGTATTTGCGCAGAAATTTGCGCCGGAGTAACGTTAATTCCGAGTCGTAAGGCGGAGTAATTCAAATTGGGAAGGACGTGGGCGTGTTTCATTGAAATGAGCCGTGACCCCATGCAAATGAAGGGCCGGCCGGCTCGCGCATGCGCGCTTGAAGCAGACCATAGTCAGCACCTCTGTGCGCATGCTCACAACTCGGGAACGGCGCAATCAGTGAAATTGGAAGTGGACCCGGGCAACTTAGTGAACTACGCAGACAGAATAAATAGACAGAGACAAACGCACTTCCTTTGCAAAAGTACATCCCTTTGTATCCCTCCCTATACAGCAAGGCGCTTTTGTTCTGTTGTTTATTAGCGTTTGTTTGTTTGTTTGTGACTTGTCTTTGAGATATTTGGTGACTGTTTTGCAAAGTGATTTTTGTCTTTTCTGTGTTTTCTTTGTTGTGTTTTTTTAAAATTATATTTGTGCTGGGCTTTTTTTTTTATTTTTTTTTTGCTGGGCATTTTTTTTTTTTTGGTTTTGTTTGTGAATGATTTTGGAATGTGGGGGTGACATTTCTGCCGGAAAAGAGGTGTCACCCTCATTTGTGGTGAAGAAGTGATCCCCAGGTTCGTGTGCATGGTGTATGAATGTACAGTGACATAATTGGAGCCGTGGCGTGTCGTTGCTGCTCACAAGTCCTGCATGGTGGGCTTGTGCCAATTCAATGTGATGAGGATGTGATATGTCTGTGCTAGGGACCACAGTGGTGTGCATGCATGCATTCTCATTGTGCCATGATTAATGTGTGTGTTCAACGTGCAAAGATGCCTAATGTGAGCTGTCTCCTGGCTGCTCTTCCCTCAGAATACGGGGTAGCCTTGGTTAGGGGGGGATTGTCTGGTTCAGGGGTCAGGTCATCACGTGTGTCAATCTGCAGGCCCTTTCTCACTGCGAAGTTGTGCAGCATGCAACAAGAACCGATGATCTGTCATACAAAGTTTGGGGAATACAACAGGGTACCATGGGGGTTTCCGGATAGGAGTCATGAGACGGGGTCCCAGTGCATATGCAGAGTCACCCTGAAGGGATAAGACAGGAGGATGTTAGTAGTGCATGTGCCCCTTGTGATGTGTGCATCATGGGGGGGACAGTCATGCCTGCCACCCATGTCACTCACCAACCAGCCAGCTGTCCCCATACATGTTCTGTTCGAAATCTGTGGGGATGGGGCTGGGATTGTATATGTAGCTGTCATCAGTGGCGTCACTAGGGTTGGTGTCACCTGGTGCGGTATAACATGGTGTCACCCCCGAATAATTTTTTCCCCCCTAATAACACTGCATATGTTGGCAACAGTAGTGCCGTTAATAACTTTCAATCAACTAGCAAATTTGAATAACAAAATCATATGAAAATAATAGAATTCAAAGCTTAAACTGTTAAAGAACTGTATTTATTTTAACTGTGCCATGCCAAACGCAGCCACTGTGCCATCAATTGTTACCACTGTGCCCAGAAATTGTCACCACTGTGCCATGCCATCAAACGCAGCCACTGTGCTATGCCAAACGCAGCCACTGTGCCATCAATTGTTACATCTGTGCCAGCAATTATCACCACTATTTCATGCCATCAAATGTAGCCACTGTGCCATCAATTGTCACCACTGTGCCCAGCAATTGTCACCACTATTTCATGCCATCAAATGTAGCCACTGTGCCATCAAATGTAGCCACTGTGCCATCAAATGTCACCACTATTCTATGCCATCAATTGTCGCCACTGTGCCATCAATTGTCGCCACTGTGCCATCAATTGTTGCCATTGTGCCATGCCATCAAACACAGCCACTGTGCCATCAATTGTCGCCAATGTGCCCATTGTCATTGTGCATCAATTGTCACCACTGTGCCATGCCAAACGCAGCCACTGTGCCATCAATTGTTACCACTGTGCCCAGCAATTGTCACCAATGTGCCCAGAAATTGTCACCTTTATGCCATGCCATCAAACGCAGCCACTGTGCTATGCTAAACACAGCCACTGTGCCATCAATTGTCACCACTGTACCCAGCAATTGTCACCACTATTCAATACCATCAAATGTAGTCACTGTGCCATCAATTGTCGCCACTGTGCCCATCAATTGTCACCACTGTGCCATGCCATCAAACGCAGCCACTGTGCTATGCCAAACACAGCCACTGTGCCATCAATTGTTACCACTGTGCCCAGAAATTGTCACCACTATGCCATGCCATCAAACGCAGCCACTGTGCCCATCGATTGTCACCACTGTGCCATGCCATCAAACGCAGCCACTGTGCCCATCAATTGTCACCACTGTGCCATGCCATCAAACGCAGCCACTGTGCCATCAATTGTCGCCACTGTACACAGGGGACAGGGTGGGATGAGCACAGGGGAGCAGCCGCAGAGCATCTTTTAATTTGGTGGGGGGAGGGTGGTATGGGGCATATGTGCTGGGGAGTGATTTGAGAGGGAAGAAGATATGTGCTAGTGGGCGGGGGGCGAAATCACTCCCCAGCACATATCCCACATACCCCCCTACAGTGCAGACACCACCCCCCAATACAGTGCAGACACCACCCCCCCAATACAGTGCAGACACCACCACCCCAATACAGTGCAGACACCCCAATACAGTGCAGACACCCCAATACAGTGCAGACACCCCCCAATACAGTGCAGACACCACCACCCCAATACAGTGCAGACACCCCCCAATACAGTGCAGACACCACCACCCCAATACAGTGCAGACACCCCAATACAGTGCAGACACCCCCAATACAGTGCAGACACCCCCCAATACAGTGCAGACACCACCCCAATACAGTGCAGACACCCCAATACAGTGCAGTCAGTCCCCTACAGTTCAGGCCCCCCTTCAGACCCATAATGTAACTGGCCTGTCACCTCAGCGCGTGACATGATCAGCGCAGGACAGATGCAGGCACTATAGTCTACATGGAGGAGGGGAGGGGGTGCCCGCGGCGTCACTCTGCTCTGCTGCGTGACGTGAGACAGCACAGACAGAGGGGCAACGCGGCCACAAGAGGCGGGTGTCACTTGAGCGCTGCAGACACACCCCCCCCCTCCACAGGCTCTCTGACTCCGTGTACTGCATTGTTCTTACCCGCGGCTGCCTGTCACAGTGTCTGCGCTGCTTAAACCAGCGGCTGTCTCCACTTCAGTATTGGAGGAAGGGGGTGCGCCAGCCTGACACCCCCCAGTGTGTGGCAACTGGGGTGGTCCGCCCCCCCACCCTTAGTACGCCATTGATGTCAGCAAAAAAAAAAGAATATTAATAATAAAAAAAAAATTTTTTTTTTTTTTTTCTAAATCGGGATGGTGTCACCCCTCTAAGGGTGTCACCCGGGTGCGGACCGCACACCCCTAGCAACGCCTCTGGCTGTCATAGGTGTCGTGGATGGTGTCATGTGTTGGGCTCCTGCAGGGTTGTGGTTAATTCCAGGATGGCATGAGGGGTGAATCTGAAGATGCGAGACACCTCACAATCACTCATGCCAAAGATGTCTATGCGTGTGTGATATATCAAGTGAAGAGTGAGGGGTTGTATCAGATTAGATTATTATATCCATCAAGTTTTTAAAGGGCTATTGAAAGATAGTGAGACCGTGTTTGTAATTTGTATGTATGTTATGTATTGATGTACAGGGAGTGCAGAATTATTAGTTAAGTTGTATTTTTGAGGATTAATTTTATTATTGAACAACAACCATGTTCTCAATGAACCCAAAAAACTCATTAATATCAAAGCTGAATATTTTTGGAAGTAGTTTTTAGTTTGTTTTTAGTGTTAGCTATTTTAGGGGGATATCTGTGTGTGCAGGTGACTATTACTGTGCATAATTATTAGGCAACTTAACAAAAAACAAATATATACCCATTTCAATTATTTATTTTTACCAGTGAAACCAATATAACATCTCAACATTCACAAATATATTTCTGACATTCAAAAACAAAACAAAAACAAATCAGTGACCAATATAGCCACCTTTCTTTGCAAGGACACTCATGCAGCCTGCCATCCATGGATTCTGTCAGTGTTTTGATCTGTTCACCATCAACATTGCGTGCAGCAGCAACCACAGCCTCCCAGACACTGTTCCGAGAGGTGTACTGTTTTCCCTCCTTGTAAATCTCACATTTGATGATGGACCACAGGTTCTCAATGGGGTTCAGATCAGGTGAACAAGGAGGCCATGTCATTAGTTTTTCTTCTTTTATACCCTTTCTTTCCAGTACGCTGTGGAGTACTTGGACGCGTGTGATGGAGCATTGTCCTGCATAAAAATCATGTTTTTCTTGAAGGATGCAGACTTCTTCCTGTACCACTGCTTGAAGAAGGGGTCTTCCAGAAACTGGCAGTAGGACTGGGAGTTGAGCTTGACTCCATCCTCAACCCGAAAAGGCCCCACAAGCTCATCTTTGATGATACCAGCCCAAACCAGTACTCCACCTCCACCTTGCTGGCGTCTGAGTCGGATTGGAGCTCTCTGCCCTTTACCAATCCAGCCACGGGCCCATCCATCTGGCCCATCAAGACTCACTCTCATTTCATCAGTCCATAAAACCTTAGAAAAATCAGTCTTGAGATATTTCTTGGCCCAGTCTTGACGTTTCAGCTTGTGTGTCTTGTTCAGTGGTGGTCGTCTTTCAGCCTTTCTTTAAATTTTTCTTTATTATTTTGATCGTACCAAGTGACATACAGATGGAAACCCATTCCTCTAACCGAGGAGCATTGGAGGAACATTATGTACACATATATATATTTTAACAATGAGGTGAAGGAAAAACCCGATAATAAAAAAAAAAAAAAAAAAATATATAATAAGGAGCACCCACACGAGTCCTGATCATATCTTAAACAGCAATAAAAGAAAAAACGGAAATAGAGGACAGGAGGCACATCCCTGCCCCTCCCCTCCCTCCCCTCACGCTGATCCCCATCTGGACCTCTGATGGGTCACGACTCCGTGGGTACATTGCCCTTCACTCCCTCACGCCGGCAAGTCCCCTCCTCCCCCCGGGGGGTCACTATGCCCCTCATAGGGAGGGGGGGGGAAACCGGCCCCTCAAATGTCCTCGATGCCCTAACTTGCTACGCCAACTCCCTCCCTTCCCCCCCACCCCCCCGCCAGGTTGACAAAAAAACAAAAAAAAAAAAAAAAAAAAAAAACCCCCACACTAACCCGTCTCTCTCACTCCTCCCTCCCTCCCCGTCCCGTCCCTGAATCCGGTCCCACCTTATTGTGCATCCAGCAGAGCCCTCCCTTGTTCTGAGTATCTAAACTCGTTCCACTCAGCCCACGTTTCAGTATACACTTTACGTTTCTGTCTGGAGGTCCATACGAGGTCCTCCATTTTGTTCAAATCTTCGACTCTATTGAGCCACATCTTTACCGTTGGTGGTTGTTTATGTTTCCACATCCCTGGGATGCAGGCACGAGCAGCGTTTAAAAGGTGATTAACCAAAGAACTCCTGTATCTCTTTACCGTTAACTCCGAGTCCTGTAATAGGAAAAAGGACCATTTGTCTGGTAGTTTGTCTTTACTAAATTTCTGCACTATACCCTGAACCTCCGTCCAAAAGTTCAGAATTCCTGGGCATAGCCAAAATATATGTAGCAAGGTTCCCTCTTCCTTGCCACACCTCCAGCATCTATCCGAAGTGTCTGGATAGCACCTTTTTAATACTACCGGGGTACGATACCATTGAGATAGAATCTTGTAATTCATCTCTTGTGTTTTCGCACTGATTGATGATTCGAATATGTTCCGGAGTATTTTACTCTTTTGTTCTTCTGTGAAGGGTCTTCCCAGTTCCATCTCCCACCTGTTAAAAAAAGGAAGCTGAGAGTCCTCCGTCGGTGTGTTCAGTAGTTCGCTGATTCTTGAAAGGGTGTGCCGAAGCACTCCCTTACCACTACAGTACCCCTCAAATCTTGTCAATTTACGTTCGTAACTTCTGGGGGGTTTTAGATTGTCCAAGAAATGCCGCAGTTGTAATGCTCTCCAGGTATCCAATCTATAAGGGAGCCCACCCTCCACCATTTCCCACATGCTATGCCATAGACCCTCCCTCAAAAAATGAGATGCTTGTGTTAAACCCTGGTCTATTAGTCTATCAAAGGACCCCTTCTTCAGACCTGGTGTAAATTGTGGGTTCCCCAAAATTGGATAGAGTGGTGAGTCCAAAGTGGATAGTACCCCTTTCCTAAATAGCCCATAGGCCACTTTCAATGTTGGGCCTATCAATGGATGTTTCTTAGTGAGTATCGGCAGGTCTCTATAGCACCACGCAGCCAGATAGAGTATGCTACTACATTGGGCCTGCTCCAAACCCGGCCAAATTTTCTCCCCACCATGTCTTCCCCAGTCTACCAGTCGGATTAACATGGCCGCCTGGTAGTATCTGAGGATATCTGGTGCCGATACGCCGCCCTCTCGTTTTGATAAACATAGTGTATAGTTCTTAATTCTTGGACTTTTGTTGCCCCAAATAAAATTATTAAAGAGAGTTTGCGTCTGTCTAAAAAAAAATTTTGGTATAGCAATTGGGAGCGTTTGGAAGAGGTACAGAAATTTTGGTAATATATTCATTTTAATAATGTTAATTCGTCCGAACCACGAATGGAACCCCTTCCTCCAACCATCCAGGAGGACCCGCGTTTTCGTCAACATTGGCATAAAATTAAGTCTAAAAACCTGTGTCAGGTCCGCCGGGATGAAGGTACCCAGATAAGAGAGAGATTTATCAGACCATTTGAATCTATGCTTTGCTTTCAAGAAGCACATCTCTCCCCTCGAGATCCCCACCCCCATTGCTTCAGACTTATCGTAATTTATTTTAAAATTTGATAAGTCTCCATATACCTTCAGTTCTTGTATCAAATTGGGGAGGGATTCTATCGGGTTCACTAAAGAATACATCATATCATCCGCGTAGGCTGAGATCTTATATTCGGAACCTCCGACCGACAGTCCTTTAATATCTGGATTCAATCGAATCCTGCTTAGTAACGGTTCCACTGAGAGAGCAAACAAGAGAGGGGATAGGGGGCATCCCTGCCTTGTCCCATTTGAAAGTTTAAAGGAGGGTGACAACATTCCGTTCACTCTAACTTGTGCTGTTGGGTAAGTATAGTTACTTCTGATCCATTGTACCATCTTATTGCCGAACCCCATGTGTTCCAGGACCTTGAACATAAATTGCCAATTTATCCGATCAAAAGCTTTCTCGGCGTCTGTACTGAGGAAAACACATGGGGTTCCGCCAGAGCCGGCACAATGGACCAGGTTCAGAATCTTGATCGTGTTGTCCCTGGCTTCACGCATTTGCACAAATCCTACCTGGTCTCTGTGGATAAGTCCAGGTATGTGTTGCTGTATGCGTATTGCCAGGATTTTGGCAAAGAGCTTCAGATCCTCATTCAGTAATGATATAGGTCTGTAGCTTCCACATTGAGAGGGGTCTTTGCCTTCCTTAGGTATTACCGCTATTACTGCTTTTAGGGTTTCAGAATGAAAAGAGCATGAGTCACCTAATTCATTAAACATTCTAATCATGAAGGGGCCTAATTCTGGGAGAAAGAGTCTATAATAAAGTATGGTAAACCCATCTGCTCCTGGTGCTTTCCCTCTTTTCCCCTTTTTCACTGCCTCCTGTAATTCTTCTAAGGTAATGGGTCTTTCCATATCTTGGCTCATCTCTGATGTTAATGTTGAAATACCTGAGGTTTCTATGTACTTTCCCAGTGTCTCATGCTGTTGTTGGCTTGTTTGTATATTGTACAGGGTACTATAATAATCACTAAATGTCCGTGCAATCTCTTTGGGTAATACATGTTCCTCACCTCTCGACCCCTTAATCATTGGAATATAGGTTTTTGCTTGTTGCTCTCTCAGTGAATTTGCCAGGTGTTTTCCACATTTATTTCCGAATTCGTAATTCTGCCTTCTGCCATTCTGTATCGCTCTTTTGGCTCTATGAAAGAGTAGTTCATTAATTTGTCTACGTAGCGTCATAAGTTCTCTCTCTACCTTGGGGTTAGGGTTCTGTTTATGCCTACTTTCTAGATTTCTGATTTCCGACGTGAGAGTTGTTATTCTCTGTTCCCTATTCCTTTTGATTCTTGCCCCATGTTTCATCAAGACACCCCTAATGACCGCTTTATGGGCCTCCCATATCACCCCCAAGTTACATTCTGGGGTATCATTTATCTGAAAATACCATATTAACTCCTTCCGGATTTCTTCCAGAACGTCCTCATCCTGTAACAGACTCTCATTCAGTCTCCAGGTACTTGGTCCAGAGGATCTAGGATCCCCTATTTTATATTCTAAAAGGATTGGGGCGTGGTCGGTCCAAGTTATTTCCCCAATTCCAACTTCTATAACTGCGTGAAGCTGCTTGTGGGGTATAAAGTAATAATCGATATGTGAGTATATCTTATGCGGTACTGAGTAGAAGGAGTAGTCTCGCTCTCCTGGATGCATCAATCTCCATGTATCTATTAGGGTCCCTTGTTGTAACATCTGCCGGATCCGCCTCCGGACACCCCCCGTAACTGATGAGGTACCGGATGAGGTGTCCATCGTGGGGTCCAGGGGAACATTTAAGTCACCTCCCAATATCAGCTGGCCTTCCTGGAAGCCTGTCAATCTGTCCAAAAGTTCTCTCAGGAATCGGTCTTGGTGTACATTAGGGGCATAAAAAGTAACAAATGTGAATGTCACTCCCCCTATCGTCCCCTTTACCGCTAAATACTGCCCCTCTGTGTCTACCAGGGACTCTTTTAGAGACCACGGTATACTAGCTGATATCATTATTGACACTCCCCCCTTTTTCGCTACCGGGTTTGTCGCATGGTATACAATCGGGAAGTACTTGCTTTGGAGAAAAGGGAGCCCCCCCTTTTTAAAATGTGTTTCCTGGATCAGAGCTACATTTCTTCCTCTTTTTCTCAGGTCCTCCAGTAAGATACGTCTCTTTTCCGGGATGTTTAATCCCTTAACATTAATTGAGATCACTGATAGACTCTCCATTTCCAGTTGCCCCTCGAGTCTCCGAAGAGGGGGGGGCAAGAGGCAAGGGAGGGGAGGTAGAGGAGAGAGGAGGTAAAAAACAGAAGAAACAGGAACCACGAAACACAAAAAAAAAAAAAAAAAAAAAAAAAAACCCCTGGCTTAAACCCTCCCACCCACTAACCCCTAATCTAAACCGACACCCTAAGGGAGAGAGGGAAGGAGAACATTATCCTCCTCCCTTCCTAGGGTGTCGCAAAGCACAAGCTTTATTCACTCACAAACCCACCCCTCTGAGTGATAGCCTAATGGGGGTTGGAAACACACGCAACTCCCGGTGAGGGGTCCCCCGTCCCCTCCACATGCATCTTTTCTCTCCATATATATGCCATGAGTCCGCTCTGAGGTAAATTAGAAATCGGGTACCCCACAGTCCACCTTTCATACAGGCCTTTCCCTGGCGTCTCTTTGTCGGCTTAATATGGTATGGCAAAAAAAAAAAAAAAAAAAAAAAAAAAAAAAAAAGGAAAAGGGGGAAACCTTGGGTTTGGATATACATATATACATACTTATACATCCCCCTTCCCCTGCCAAATTATAAAACCTCTCCATATCATTTATTCCTTCCATTTAGACATATTATAATATAATTATGGTTATCATATTCCGTATCATTTGTTCCATACATTTAGTCATATTATGGTATCCACATATTATAATACCCGGACACAGTGCTCGCACCAACCCCCCTCCCCCCCCCCCCCCTCCCCCCCCCCCAAAAAAAAAGTGGCAAAAAAAAAAAAAAAAAAAAAAAAAAAAAAAAAAAAAAAAAACAGCAAACCCACCAAATCCCTCTCTCTTCCCCCCCTCCCATCCCAACCCATGGGGAATTGATTCCCTTCACTCAAATCTGTCTCGGGCTTCCCCCCTACTAACCCTTATGTACATACCCTAAACCCCTTGATGAGAAAAAAAAAAAATGTGAATATTGTGGAAAGAAACCCAACGCTGGGTTATTATAGGAAAAAAAAAAAAAAAGAAAAGTATGTGCCCTCCACTGAGCATCCCCCTTTTATGTATCCATGGAATGCATTGAATGCTGTGCCCCTTTTAAACTAACCCCTCCCTCCTCTGTGTGTCCGTAAGAGCCTGTGGGTTAAGATAGTGGGGCGAGCCCCCCCACCCACAGCCAATCAAACCATCAACCCGTCCGTGTCCCCCCCCCCCATCCCTACCCTCAAAACCCTAACTACTGTGTATCTACAAACTAGTGCCCTTCTGTGAACCCCTCACACTCCCTTAGCTAGCCCCCCTCCCTAACCCCCCTCTATCTTCCCCTCTCAATCTCCCCTTCCAATCAGCACTGCTCCGGGTAATATCTCAATGTCTAATATTACCCTTCTAGATACACTTTGCCCATCCGTACCCTTACCCCCAATAGAGAAAACTGTACGAATAGCCAGACCAGGCCCAACAGAACCTCCTATCTAATCTTGTAATGTAGGGTGAGCGAAGAGGGAGAAAAAAAAAAAAAAGAACAAAAAAAACACTGAGAATTAAAAATTGATCCCTCTCAATATCCTCAAAACTACCCATTGATAATAATCATTCAATAACCATTCAATGACCCTTGAGGGAAGAGAAAAAAATAATAATTTTCCAGAAAAAAAGGAGTCACATTTTCTTAGATTCCAAAAGTCTGGGGTTTAACTGGAGCCAGTCCTGAACTGGGAAAGGTTCTGTTTCCAAAAATAAAAAAAGGTCAGGGAGATCCATTTTAGAGCGTAGCCAGAACGAGAGTGGGCCTTTCTTTATAAGAACAGATATGGGGAACCTCCAACTATAGGTCCCACCCCAGGCCCTCACACGTTCCAGTATAGGACGGAGCAGTGCTCTGCGATGCAGGGTAGCCCCTGACAAATCTGGCAGTATCTTGAGCTGTGTCCCTTCAAACTCTATCACACCCACTTGCCACGCTTTCCGTAAGATTGCCTCCCTGTGTGAATAGTAATGTAGCCGACAGATCACGTCCCGGGGACGGCCACCGTCTCTTGGTTTGGGGCCCAGAGCCCTGTGTATTCTATCCATTTCATAATTTAGCATACTAGTGTCCATCATAACATTTTGGAGGATATTTTTAATTGTAACTTGTAGGTCTTCTTGCCCCTCCGGTTCTGGAAGGCCGCGTATGCGTATATTGTTGCGGCGTCCCCGGTCTTGGAGGTCTTCAACCTGTAGTTGCAGAGATATCGCAATATCTAGTTGGTTATGGTGGGCTTTCTCAATCCTCTCCACCCGTTGCTCCAGTGTCTTTAACCCGGTTTCCCCCTCTCCCATTCGGACTTCCAGGCCCTGAATTTCGGATCTCACCATCTCTAGATCCCTGGAGTGCGCTTCTTCTACTTTAGAAATTAAGTCGGCTATATCCGACCTTGTGGGGAGCGCTTGAATTAGAACTTTCAGGGTCTCCATCTCGCTTTTAAAATCTTCCCGTAGGGGTGGGGGGGCAGTAGATCCCGCCAGGATGTTAGACATACGCGGGCTCTGCGGGGTGGTTTGTAGAACCTCCACGTCTGCTCGGACTGCCATACAAGGTTGTAATAATTTACCCAGATTATATTCTGTCTCCGGGTCCGGACCCGGCAACCCCCCTTTACCTTCCGGGAGCCGACCCACTACCTGCAAAGCTGGAAAGTATCTCGTTATTCCTGTTTGTTCGGTGGGTCTGGTTACAGGTATCTGAGATATCTGCGCCGCTACGGCAGTTGCAGCTGCTTTACGTGAGGTGCGACTCTCTCTTAATCTCATAGGTTGCATACCTCACATCCCTCATGGAACCTGTACCTATTTAACTGAGAAAGTCTGGGTTGCTAGGGCTTACTTCAGATTATCAGACAGTTTCAGTCCCCTAAAATTGAAAAGTTCATAGACACTCTCGCACTTATCTTCTAGGATAACTCAGCAGACTTCAGTCTCTATTAAATTACCGATACTATGTATTTGTTGCATTTACTGGTCTTTTCACTGACCTCTCATTTTAAACAATATAGAGCCATATAAAACAGTATGATGCTTACTGCTTTAAATAATAGTGAAACAGTCCTTATTAAGCAGCATTAGGCAGTGCATTAGGCAGTGGAAAAAAAAGGCAAGGTACTTGCAGCTTTGAGCGATGGCAGGACAGTTCTTACGTGGTCCACCCGGGATCTCTCAGGGCTTCCTTCTATCAATAGGTGATGCGTAGAGGATCTCTCTGTCTGCTGTGTATGTCCGCAATGTCGGCGTTTCAGTGCCCGTCTCCAACACAGCTCCAACACAGCTGTGCACCGATAGGTGGAGGCAGTCACCACGTGAGTTCAACTCAGGCTCAGGTTTTAGGTTTCGGGCTCAGGCTCGTACCCGGTCCCCCGGTCCCGCTGTAGTGAGAAGTAAGTCCAAGAGCCCCCCCGGACACCTCACCGCTCCGCCACTCCACTGCTCTGCCTATCGCACTCCCCCCGCCATAAACCACCGGATCCTCGCTGCAGGTATAGTTCTCAGAGCGGACGGCAAGCGCTATCAGTCCCGCATATGGAGGTGAGACGGGAGCTCACCAGCACACTCCCTCACACGGCCATGCGTGGCCACACCCCCGACTTCGGCAAATAAACATTTCAGACACAATCCAGAGGATTTTGACATTTGTAGAGGAAGGAATCTAAATCTTTGGCTGCTAACATTTATATTATTGGCTATAGACACACAGTATCTTACAAAAGTAAGTACACCCCTCACATTTTTGTAAATATTTCCTTCTACCTTTTCATGTGACACCACTGAAGAAATTACACTTTGCTACAATGTTGTGTAGTGAGTGTACAGCTTGTATAACCGTGTACATTTGCTGTCCCCTCAAAATAACTCAACACACAGCCATTAATGTCTAAACCGCTGGCAACAAGTGAGTACACCCCTAAGTGAAAATGTCCAAATTGGGCCCAAAGTGTCAATATTTTGTGTGGCCGCCATTATTTTCCTGCACTGCCTTAACCCTCTTGGGCATGGAGGTCACCAGAGCTTCATAGGTTTCCACTGGAGTCCTCTTCCCCTCCTCCATGATGACATCACAGAGCTGGTGGATGTTGGAGACCTTGCGCTCCTCCGCCTTCCGTTTGAGGATGTCCCACAGATGCTCAATAGGGTTTAGGTCTGGAGACATGCTTGGCCAGTCCATCACCTTTACCCTCAGTTTCTTTAGCAAGACAGTGGTCGTCTTGGGGTTGTTATCACGTTGGAATACTGCCCTGCGGCCCAGTCTCTGAAGGGAGGGGATCATGCTCTGCTTTAGTATGTCACAGTACATTCATGGTTCCCTCAAGGATCTGTAGCTCCTCCGTGATGGCAGAACTCATGAAGCCCCAGACCATGACACTCCTACCACCATGCTTGACTGTCAGCAAGAAACACTTGTCTTTGTCCTCCTCACCTGGTTTCCTTCACACCAGCCTGACACCATCTGACACCAAATACGTTTATCTTGGTCTCATCACACAACAGGACATGGTTCCAGTAATCCATGTCCTTAGTCTGCTTGTCTTCAGCAAAACTGTTTGCATGTTTTCTTGTGCATCATCTTTAGAAGAGGCTTCCTTCTGGGGCGACAGCCATGCAGACCAATTTGATGCAGTGTGCGATGTATGGTCTGAGCATTGACAGGATGACCCCCAACCCCTAACCCCTTCAACCTCTGAACTATGATTAAGCACCGATTGTTTGTGCGAAACGCGTCAGTATTTTTAACCCCACTGCTTGCTGTGCTGTGTTTTGTAGTGCTTTTTATCCTTTTTACACCAATAAAGGCTACCTTTTTAGGTTTATTTTGGTGTGCGGCTGTCCATGAATTCCTTTCATTGATTTTCTGCAGCAATGCTGGCAGCACTCATACGTCTGCTTCCCTAAGAGAATGTCTGAATATAATGCTGAGCACGTGACCTCAACTCCTTTGGTGGACCATGGTGAGGCCTGTTGTGAGTGGAACCTGTTCTGTCAAACCGCTGTATGGTCTTGACCACCGCGCTGCAGTTCACGTGGAAATGCACAGTTAGTTGAACCTGCATGGTATGAACAGAACATAGCTGATTGCACACCGTCAGTTAATGCAGGATGCTTGCTGGTCAGAGGTGCAAAGCAAAATTTGCATTAGTACTGCATCTTGCTGGTATTTTTCCCTCCTAAAATCAGCACTTTTACATTACACACACCTTCCAGTTGGTAATCAGTTCAGAACTGGGCTCTGTGCATCACGTCATGTATAAAATAGCAGGTAATTCACAATGATGTTAACTGGCAACAGAGTCACCTATTTTTTTCAGTGCCGTCAGCTTTTCGAAGATCATTAGCGGTGTGTGTCAGAGGTAAAGCATGCCAGCACCGCTCAATCATCACCGAGCAGCGGGTGAAAGTGATTTATTAGAGAAAGGAAGGGATTGGGCTGCGGATTTACACAGACTAGTTTTCTGCTTTATATACGAGTCCAAGGTTCAGAGGAAGTTGTTCAAAAAGACAGCTACAGCCGTGGTCAAAAGTTTTGAGAATGACACAAATATTAAAAGCAATCTTATTCTAATAAACCTATTAAAAGGGATAGTTCACCTGTACACCCTCCAGTCCCCGCTGTACTTACTTATATACAGGGAGTGCAGAATTATTAGGCAAGTTG
Organism: Rana kukunoris; assembly: GCA_029574335.1. Classification (NCBI taxonomy): domain Eukaryota; kingdom Metazoa; phylum Chordata; class Amphibia; order Anura; family Ranidae; genus Rana; species Rana kukunoris. The sequence continues at coordinate 13,645,947 of CM056051.1, read as the reverse complement.
TATTTTTGAGGATTAATTTTATTATTGAACAACAACCATGTACTCAATGAACCCAAAAAACTCATTAATATCAAAGCTGAATATTTTTGGAAGTAGTTTTTAGTTTGTTTTTAGTGTTAGCTATTTTAGGGGGATATCTGTGTGTGCAGGTGACTATTACTGTGCATAATTATTAGGCAACTTAACAAAAAACAAATATATACCCATTTAAATTATATATTTTTACCAGTGAAACCAATATAACATCTCAACATTCACAAATATACATTTCTGACATTCAAAAACAAAACAAAAACAAATCAGTGACCAATATAGCCACCTTTCTTTGCAAGGACACTCATGCAGCCTGCCATCCATGGATTCTGTCAGTGCAGCAGCAACCACAGCCTCCCAGACACTGTTCAGAGAGGTGTACTGTTTTCCCTCCTTGTAAATCTCACATTTGATGATGGACCACAGGTTCTCAATGGGGTTCAGATCAGGTGAACAAGGAGGCCATGTCATTAGTTTTTCTTTTGTACCCTTTCTTGCCAGCCACGCTGTGGAGTACTTGGACGCGTGTGATGGAGCATTGTCCTGCATGAAAATCATGTTTTTCTTGAAGGATGCAGACTTCTTCCTGTACCACTGCTTGAAGAAGGTGTCTTCCAGAAACTGGCAGTAGGACTGGGAGTTGAGCTCGATTCCATCCTCAACCCGAAAAGGCCCCACAAGCTCATCTTTGATGATACCAGCCCAAACCAGTACTCCACCTCCACCTTGCTGGCGTCTGAGTCGGATTGGAGCTCTCTGCCCTTTACCAATCCAGCCACGGGCCCATCCATCTGGCCCATCAAGACTCACTCTCATTTCATCAGTCCATAAAACCTTAGAAAAATCAGTCTTGAGATATTTCTTGGCCCAGTCTTGACGTTTCAGCTTGTGTGTCTTGTTCAGTGGTGGTCGTCTTTCAGCCTTTCTTACCTTGGCCATGTCTCTGAGTATTGCACACCTTGTGCTTTTGGGCACTCCAGTGATGTTGCAGCTCTGAAATGTGGCCAAACTGGTGGCAAGTGGCATCTTGGCAGCTGCACGCTTGACTTTTCTCAGTTCATGGGCAGTTATTTTGCGCCTTGGTTTTTCCACACGCTTCTTGCGACCCTGTTGACTATTTTGAATGAAACGCTTGATTGTTCGATGATCACGCTTCAGAAGCTTTGCAATTGTAAGAGTGCTGCATCCCTCTGCAAGATATCTCACTATTTTTGACTTTTCTGAGCCTGGCAAGTCCTTCTTTTGACCCACTTTGCCAAAGGAAAGGAAGTTGACCAATAATTATGCACACCTGATATAGGGTGTTGATGTCATTAGACCACACCCCTTCTCATTACAGAGATGCACATCACCTAATATGCTTAATTGGTAGTAGGCTTTCGAGCCTATACAGCTTGGAGTAAGACAACATGCATAAAGAGGATGATGTGGTCAAAATACTCATTTGCCTAATAATTCTGCACTCCCTGTATATATGTATGTATATTTTTAAAAACATGTTTTTAAAAGCAAATAAAAGGTTTTTGGGAAAAAAAAAAATTCCTCTCCCATGCCCTTCTCCGTGCCCTCCTCCGTGCCCTCCTCCTTCTTTGCTCCTCTAAAGTCAGTAGTATAGCTATGAGCATGGATGCCCCTGGCATGTTGGCATACAGTTTGTTGTGCAGCAAGTGTGACTGCTCAGCTCCTCACTAACAGTGTTGCTTTAACTGACATGTAGACGGATTGTCTAATTTGATACCACCTTTTATATGGACTAATTTTAGACAGGATGTGCAGCTGTTGCGCACAGCGCGTAGCCTGCGCTGCACCAACTTACTTTTGTGGATCCCCGTAACTCCCTCATTTGCATATTTGAATAGCAAATCAATGGTGTGTCTAGCGCAGTTTTGCGCGGACGGATACGCCGGTCTATCGAAATTACGCCGGCCAAAAAAAAGTAGATTTTTTGCGTATCTCGTTTTGGGGATGCGGCGCATCGAAACGCATGCGCAAATTTAGACTTACGCCGCGCATCTCCTGTAATGCCGGCGTAATCGCTCTGTGAATCTGGCCCTTAATCTTTATACTGACTTGTTAACCGCTTAAGCCCCGGACCAATTTGCAGGTTAAGGACCCTGCCCCTTTTGCGATTCGGCACTGCGCCGCTTTAACTGACAATTGCGTGGTCGTGCGACGTGGCTTCCAAACAAAATTGGCGTCCTTTTTTTCCCACAAATAGAGCTTTCTTTTGGTGGTATTTGATCACCTCTGCGGTTTTATTTTTTGCACTATAAACAAAATTAGAGCGACAATTTAAAAAAAATTCAATATTTTTTACTTTTTGCTATAATAAATATCCCCCAAAAATATATGAAAAACACATTTTTCCTCAGTTTAGGCTGATACGTATTCTTCTACATATTTTTGGTAAAAAAAATTAACCACTAGGGGGTGCTGAAGGGGTTAAGTGTGACCTCATATGTGTTTCTAACTGTAGGGGGGCGGGGCTGGACGTGTAATGTCAGTGATCGTCTTTCCCTATATCAGGGAACAGACGATCAGTGTCACTGCCACAATGAAGAACGGGGAAGGTGTTTACACTCACCTCTCCCAGTTCTTCAATTCCGGGGACCGATCGCGGGACACCGGCGGCAATCAGGTCCTGCGGATGTGGCCACGGAGCTTCAGGCTGGGCCGGGAGCACGGCGCCGGTGGCGCGCTCGTGACCCCATGGCTGGGCTTAAAGAGACACGTACAGGTACGTGATTGTGCCCAGCCATGCCATTCTGCCGACGTATATCGCCAGTAGGGGGTCCTAAAGTAGTGAAATAGACATGTGCATAACAAACACATTTTTGTTTGTTTCGTGTCGTCTCGTTCCGTAGATTCATAAAGATTCGTAATTTCGTTAGACGCAAGTTTTTCTATTCGGACCCATTCGTATTTTTGTAACAGTTTTATTTTCAATTATACTGAATGATTAGTAATTCTGTCTAATTTATTTTCGTTGATTCGAAATTCGTAATTTTGTTAGATAATAATTTTCGTTTAATGGATTCATAATTTTGTACTTTCGTAAATACATCGCGGCGCGATCATTCACAATCTCGTATTTTAGTTTAATTTTCAACACACGGCTAATCCATATTAAGATAGACTTTCTCTTAAACCCCAATACGGTCTTTTTGCCAACAAACTTTCAAAAAATCCGACCGTGTGTACACGCCATCGGACAAACTTTTTTCGGTTTCAAAAGTCCGACCAACTCCCTTCGGACAAAAATCCACGGAAAAGTTTGTTTGAAGTCCGATCGTGTGTACGAGGCTTTACACTGTACAATGTGACTCAGCACAAAAGAGATAAGCTGATTGGCTAAGGCCTCGTACACACGACCGTTTTCCTCGGCAAAAACCAGCAAGAAAACTGCTTCTTGCCGAGAAAGCTGTTGGTTTGTACGAGGCGTTCAGGTTTATCGTCTGGAAATCAGGCCAGAATCTCGACGAGAAAAAAAGAGAACCTGCTCTCTTTTTTCTCGTCGAAATTCTCGTTTGCCCGTTTCCAGACTAGAAACCCGAGAGTGTGTATACTTACCTGTCGCCGTGGAAACCCGCGCATGCTTGAAATGACTTTGATGCATGTGCAGTAGCTTCCTAGACATAGGTAGGGTAAATCAAGATGGCAGCGACAGGATTGAATGTGACGAGCCCATGCCTGTCAAACGCGATTATGTTACTGCGTTCTTTCCTTTCAAGAGAACCGCCGTTTTTTTTTAAATGAAAGTCTGTTCACTCGGGCGGCAAGAGTTTCTTGCCAAGAATCTCATCAGGGAAAACAATGTTTTGTTCCTGACGAGATTCCCGGTCGTGTGTACGAGGCCTTATGCCGCGTACACACGGTCGTTTTTTGCGATGAAAAAAAAAAACGACGTTGTCTGTGAAGTAAAAAACGACGTTTTTGAAACGTCACTTTTCAAAGACAATTTTGCATACACACCATCGTTTTTTCACAAAAAGCGAGGTTACGTTCACCACTCTTTTCCATTGAAGCTCGCTTCATAACTAGCTTCTGGGCATGCGCGGGTTGAAAAACGTCGTTTTGAACGACGTATTTGCTACACACGGTGACTTTTTGTGAAACAAAAAATGATGTTTTGAAAAACGACACAAAAAATTCAAGCATGTTGGAATTTTTTTTTGGTCGTTTTTTTGAAGAAAAAAAAACGACGTTTTGCCCACACACGATCAATTTAAATGACGTTTTAAAAAACGTCGTTTTTTTTCATCGCAAAAAACGACCGTGTGTACGCGGCATAAGATATTAAAGTGGTAGTAAAGTCTTTACTACCACTTTTACCTACAGGTATAATAAGGCTTACCTGTAGGTATAAAAAATATTGACATGCACGCGGGAGACTTCAATCTGGCAAGATCCGGCGACTGCCGACCTTTAGCCGAGGATCCCCGCTGCGCTTGCGCCGCTGCAATCAGCCGCGCATTGCGAGGGGAATATCTCCTAAACCTTACAGCAAGCGCATCCTCGTCTAAAGGTCGGTGGCCGCCGGATCTTGCCAGATTGAAGTCTCCCACGTGCATGCGCGGGAGTGACGACATCGCCGCTCCAGCAAATCACAGATCTGGAGCGGCGATACCCGGTAGAGAACTTACCTGGTCCACGCCGAGCGAGATGTCATCTTGCCTCGGCGTGGACCAGGTAAGTTCTCTACACCTCGTTCCGAGGTAAGTATTTCATAATGAGCTAGTATGCGGTGCATACTAACTCATTATGGCTTTTGCCTTTCAGGTAAAAAAATTAATAAAAAAATCATCGCGGGTATACAACCACTTTAAGTAAGATACATCACTCACTAACTACACTGCCCATTCAAAAGAACGATACAAGTACACAAATTTACGAACAGACAAAGAAACGGATTTACAAAACACACAAATGAAAATACGAACAGACAGATTTAAAATACGGAATGCAAATCCTTCGTTATAGATGTCATTTTCGTTCTTTTGCTGTTCCGGTGTTTCGTATTTTAGTAAGACTGTCTAATCGTATGTTCGTATTTTCGCTTGTATTTTGGTTCTTTCAGGTTTTCGGAGGTTCCAATTGATCCAAATTTGTACGAAAATCCATCGGGAACGCACATGTCTATTGTTAAAGACCCTTTATTTTGGTATAGCTGAGAGCTAAACATAACCTAACCTTGTCATAAATCTACTTGCCCGACATTGGTTTCTATACATTGGTCCTACCAGTGAGTCAACAACCAAAATGCAAAATCATAACTAACATAGTTGCAGATTGTTAAATCAAAACTATTTACAAGGTTTGGCAACAATACCTCAGACTACTGTCTGTTCTTGTATGATATCATTCTTTTCTCAGTACTGACTCATGCAAAAGAAACTCCTGCTATGAAGCTCAGTGGAGTTTTCTTGGATTAATCACAATAAAAATATTTTGTTCCATTGATTAACAAGCTTACACAGAATTCTGATTATTGATAATATTATTTTAAAATTCTTTGTTAAATGTATTTTAAAAATGATATACCCCGGGGGGGGGTAGAAAAACAACAAATATGAACCTCAGTACTTGGGTTGATGGTGGCCAGCTCTCGCTTCACCTCTCCCGGGGTACAAGTGGTACCCGTTGTACCTTGTGACAATAATTACAAAAAAAAAATAATATAAAAAAAATAATAATAATAAAAAAAAAAAAAAAAAAAAAATGATATACCGTATATCATTTTTTTTTGGTGCTGAAAATGCCCCCCTCGGCTTATACTCGAGTCACCTTTTTGCGCTGGATCTCCCAGATTTCGGAGACCCGGTACCGGCCGGCTGTAGGTCTCCTGGACCCCTCACATATAGCCCCACTCTTCCTCTACAAGTGTGCAAAGTTTGTTGTCCGTGGGACCTACGACCGTGGATTACCGATTTTTCTAACTGGGCACCCCTTCCATAGACTCCCATGTTAAATGGTAATTTCTCTTGGCACACATGTAGCTCCATTTGTCCTCTACAAGTGTGCAATGTGGGACCTACGGCTTGGAGCACTGATTTTTTTAAAGCCGGGCACCCCTTCCATAGACTCCCATATTAAACCTCAGTCTAGTCATGGGCACAGTGAGGCATGGGCACAGTAAGGCATGGGCACAGTGAGGCATGGACACAGTGAGGCATGGACATGGACACAGTGAGGCAAAGTGAGGCACAGTGAGGCATGCAGATGGAAACCCTAGGCTTATACTTGAGTCCAGGACCGATCCTAGGGTCACAGGTGCCTGAGTGCAGAAATATTTCTGGCTCCCCCACATGGGCGTCGTCGTTTTACTAACTCCTCTCCTTTACAAATGTTTATATAGCAATGACTTAATCACAGAAATGCTCCCCCACAAAGTCTTTATTACCCTGGGACTCTTACATGATCTCTTAAAAATAAACAAAATACAGGAAGAGAAGCAGAGTACTTTATTGGGACCTGGAGGGGGGCCTCTGATGAACACAGAGAAGGCTTCTGTTAGAGAGTCTGTTAGATGTTCGCCGCCCCCACCTCTGCAGGCGCCTGGGTGCAATGCACCCTGTACACCCTGCCTAGGATCGGCCCTGCTCGAGTCAATACGTTTTTCCAGTTTCCCGGAAGCCTCACATGAATGCAGACCCACTCATGGTGAGGTGAATGGCAATCTCAGCCTGGACTACCAGGCCACCTCTCCAATGCATTTTGCACCACCCTTCAGAGATGAGGGCGTTGCCTGGCGGGAGTCCAGGCTGAGACTGCCATTCACCTCACTAGGAGTGCATCTGCATTGATATGTGTCTTCCGGGACATACTCTTTGCCAAACCAATGTTTGGAGCTGAGACAACCTCCTTCCCTGGCTGGCACTCATAGCAATGGGCACAGGACCATTATCCCTCACAGCCTGAGCAGCACACTACCTTTCTTTACTAGTTCTTCATTAGTGCAGTGTACAAGGGGTTGCCCTGTTTCTGCTAAAAGTCTAAGAGCCAGATTCACATACATTGGCCGACGGCGTAGCGTAAGCCATTTACACTACGCCGCCGCAATTTAAGAGAGCAAGTGCCGTATTCCCAAAGCACTTGCTCCGTAGTTTGCAGCGGCATAGTGTAAATGGCCCGGCGTAAGGCCGCGTAATTCAAAGGGGGCTGCTTGTATTTAAATTAAGCGCGCCCCTGCGCATGCGCCGGCCGCAAAAATAGCCCAGTGCGCATGCTCCAGCTCACGTCGAAAAACGTGAATGAAACCGACGTGAGCGTCGTTTACGTAAATCCCTATTCACGAACGACTTAGTAGAACGACGTAAATGACGGAAAAAGACGACGCTGTCCCGACGCCATACTTAACATGGCATACGACGGAAGTTCGTAAGGTTACCCCTCATATAGCAGGGGTAACTTTACGCTTACGGAAACGACGTAAACGACGACGGGCCGGCGTAAAAACGTTCAGGAATCGGCCTATTAGGCTCATTTGCATAGGCAAATGAGAAATCAACGTAAAGGCCACCTAGCGGCCAGGAAAGTAATTACATCTACGATCCGGCGGTGTAAGTGTGTTACACATGTCGCATCTTCATTGTATCTATGCGTAAGTGATTCTATGAATCACACTCATAGATAACCAGTAAAAAAAACAGAGATACGACGGTGTTTCCTGCGATACACCCGTTGTATCTCTTTTGAGAATCTGGCCCTATATGTTTATTTTTTAATTTTCTATAGTGTAGAAGAGGATTAAAAACACTTTTTATTGGCATCCATGTCTTATTAGTGAGATTTTCCTTTATGCCCTGTCCTGTAGACTCAACAGAAAATAGGAGGATAGCTTTCCAATGTGAGGGAAATACACTCTTATGCTGCGTACACACCATCGTTTTTTTCCTGACGTTCAAAAAGCCATTTTCTACGACAGGATTCCTCTCCAGCCTGACTTGCATACACATGTTCATGCAAAAAAACACCTGACCAAAGCGCGGTGACGTACAACACGTACAATGGGACTATAAAGGGGAAGTTCCTTTTCGAATGGCGCCACCCTTTGGGCTGCTTTTGGGTGGCATACTTGATTCTGAGCATGCGCATTTTTTTTCCCTTGGGAAAAGCATACACACAACCGTTTATTGCGATGAGAAAAAGACTGATGGAAAACACGACGAGAAAAAAAAGAGCTGGTTTTAAAAAAAATTTCGGGGCAATTTTTTTGTCGAGAAAACTGCTAGGAAGTAAAAAATACGACCGTTTTTTTCGACCAATATAAAAAATGTCAGCTTTCTTGTTATGAAAACCGGTCGTGAGTCCTCCACATATTTTCTATGGGATTAGGGTCTGAAGACTGGCTAGACCACCCCAGGACCTTAATGTGATTCTTTTTTAGGCACTTCTTTGTTGCCTTGGCCGTGTGTTTTGGGTCATTGTCATGCTAGAATACCCATTCATGACCCATTTTCAATGCCCTGGCTGAGGGAAGAAGGTTTTCACCCAAGATTTGATGGTACATGGCCCAGTCCATTGTCCCATTGATGTGGTGAAGTTGTCCTGTCCCCTAAGCAGAAAGGCACCCCAAAGCATAATGTTTCCACCTCCATGTATGACGGTGGGGGATGGTGTTCTTGGGGTCATAGGCAGCATTAGTCCTCCTCCAAACACGACGAGTTGAGTTGATGCCAAAGAGCTCGATTTTGTTTTTATCTGACCACAACACTTTCACCTAGTTCTCCTCTTTATCATTCAGATGTCCATTAGTAAACTTGAGGCCCCGTACACACGACCAGTTTTCTCGGCAGAATCCAGCAAGAAACTCGATGGGAGACGTACTCTGCCGAGAAAACCGGTCGTGTGTACACTTTTCGCCGAGAAAAACATTGAGAAACTCGTCGAGCCAAAAAGAGAGCATGTTCTCTATTTCCTCGATGGGCAATGGGAAAATTTGGCTCGATTAGTTTTTTGACAACCGAACGAGAAACTCGACGAGAAAAACAATGTGTTTCGCACGGCGAGTTTCTCGGTCGTGTGTACGCGGCCTCAGATGGGCCTGTTGGGGAGAGAACACAATGGCGCCACTCTAAGACTCCGTACACACGGCAGAGAAACTCGACGGGCGGAACACATCGTTCCGCCCGTCGAGGTTCTCTGCCGGCCGTCAGATTCGGCGACCCGCCCATCGGGAAAGGCAACCAGCCATTCATCCTGACGGGCCGTCGAGCAAATAGAGAACCTGTTCTCTATTTGCTCGACGGGTTTCCCGACAGGCGGGGCTCGCTGAGAGCGTACACACGGCCGAGGTTCTCGGCAGAATGCGGCTCCCAGCGAGGTTTTCGCTGAGTTCTGCCGAGAACCTCGGCCGTGTGTACAGGGCTTAAGTGTAGTATGTTGCATATCATTTATTGGACAAATAAAGCAAACGTACTCACAAACATTGGATGAGATAAGGCATGTAAAACCATGGAACATCCGGAGGACAGTCACTTGTGGATGGCTGCGGTTTAGTGGATCGGGTGGCGCCGGTGGATACCGATGCTTTCTGTATCCACCGGCGCCACACGCTCCACTACATCCCAATATTGCTGAACTGAAACAGTTCTGTAAAGAGGAATGGTCAAGAATTACTCCTGACCTTCTGATCTGCAACTACAGTAAACGTTTGGTTAAAGTTATTGCTGCTAAAGGAGGTTCAACCAGTTATTAAATCCAAGGGTACACATCAGGGCTCAAGTCCTGCGGGAACGTGTGGGAACGGAGTCCCTGCACTTTTTTCACAGCAGGAACGCAGTTCCCTTTGCAGGGCTAGAGCAGCCGAGCCGCCTGAGCCGATCCTTCAGTAAGCGGCGATGCCCAGCTTGAGTCACTGTCAGGGGCAGGCGAACCTTAGTAATCCTTTATGTTACTGGCCGCCTCCTGTATATGGATTCATCAGGTAGTGTGCAGGTATTCCATCACTTCCTCCATGCCCCAATGTCCCCTGGGAGCTTTTGTCATTGTACCCAGGAGACATTGCGGAGGTCTGCTGCGAGTTATCGCAGGATTTAAAAAAACTTGCTTAAAGATTAACATAAAGGATTACTAAGGTACAGTTGATCGAAAAAAACAAACATGCGGTTTAGTAAATATGCATATGAGCGTATCATTATTTATTTTTTTGGTGGGGGAGTGGATCTTGGGTGGGAGTTCCCACACTTTTCCCCCCCGGACTTGACCCTTGCTTCACATACTTTTTCCACCTGCACTGTGAATGTTTACATGGTGTGCATGTGGTAAGCAGACTGTGATTGTCTATTGTTGTGACATAGATGAAGATCAGATCACATTTTATGACCAATTTGTGCAGAAATCCATATCACTCCAAAGGGTTTCACATACTTTTTCTTGCAACTGTATAATGTACACGGATAGAAATCTGGACCATCTTGGCTTCCTTCAGCTAAAAAGGATTTATGAATACACTGATCTTGTCTGCTAGACGGGAATTTGTCTCTACCATCCGCCATGCACCCTGCTGTCAATAATTAGAATTTCGGATGTTTGTAAAAATGTTCACTATTTACAGTAAAGGAGTTGTAAATAAAAACATTTTTTTTTGCTGAAATGACTGTTTACAGGGTATAGAGACATAATACCGTAGTTAACGGATTCCTTTTAAAAATGATTAAAAATAGATAAAAATCAATCATCTAATGTACCTGCAGTTTCTAGTTTTGTTTTTGCATGTTGTTTCCTGCAACAGAGCCAATACAGGGCAGTGATGGTTTGGAAAACGAAACTGATTGGTGCTGAGGGGTTTTAGACACACAGTAATCACATCTCCTTGATTGGGACCACAGAGAGAAAGCTCCCAGGACTGTGGTAATAAGGAAACAGACAACCAGGAAGTGTGGAGATCAGAGAAGGATTACAGCAACTTGAGAGCAAAAAACTAACAATGAGGACATGAAAACAGTACTGCATTAACCACTTCAGCCCGGACCATATTGCTGGTCAAAGACCAGAGCACTTTTTGCGACTCGGCACTGCGTCGCTTTAACTGACAATTGTGCGGTCGTGTGACGTGGCTCCCAAACAAAATTAGCGTCCTTTTTTCCCCACAAATAGAGATTTCTTTTGGTGGTATTTGATCACCTCTGCGGTTTTTATTTTTTGCGCTATAAACAAAAATAGAGCGACAATTTTGAAAAAAAAATATATTTTTTACTTTTTGCTATAATAAATACCCCCCAAAAATATATAAAAAAAAACACATATTTTTTTCTCAGTTTAGGCCGATACGTATTCTTCTACATATTTTTCGTAAAAAAAGATCGCAATAAGCTTTTATTGATTGGTTATAGCGTTTACAAAATAGGGGGTAGTTTTATGGCATTTTTATTAATATTTTTTTTTTCTAGTAATGGCGGCAATCAGCGATTTTTTTTTTCGGTACTGCGACATTATGGTGGACACATCGGACACTTTTGACCCATTTTTGGGGCCATTGCCATTTTTATAGCGATCAGTGCTATAAAAATGCATTGATTACTATAAAAATGCCACTGGCAGTGAAGGGGTTAACACTAGGGGGCAGGGAAGGGGTTAAGTATGTTCCTGGCTGTGTTCTAACTGACATGGGGAAATCACTGATCTTCCGTTCATACAAAGATCAGCATTTCTCTCCCTGACAGGACCGGGAGCTGTGTGTTTACACACACAGCTCCCGGTCTGCGCTCTGTAACGAGCGATCCCGTGTGCCCGGCAGCAATCGCGCCCACCAGGCACGAGAGTTGGGGGCGAGCGGGGGGCGCACGCATGCCCCTAGTGGCTGCTGGGCGAGGCGATGTTAAATTACGTGCTTTCGCCCAGCAGAGCCAACCTGCCGCCGTAAAACTGCGGCGGCTGATGTGGAAGCAATTAAGGTAAAGGAAGCTATTAAGATAAAAAAAATGTTTTCCTTTACAAACCCTTTAAGTCCATTACTCTAAAATAATACTTTACAAAGGGGAATTGGGTAATAACATATTTTCTTTACTGGAAATAAAGCTTTCGGACAACAGAACAAACAACCTGTATTCACAAGAACCTTCCGGGAAGTGACAAATGCAGTCTGAACGGACAAACATGCTAACCTTGCAAAATAATAATAAATAATAATAAATTGAAGAATAAACACTTTTCTTGAAGTCTCTGAAATTTTACACTTTCAGACGGGGATTAGAAAGCATAGCCATGCTTCCAACCCCGATCCTATATCCAGCAGTAAACCTCACCAGTCTGATTTACTGGGAAACTCCTGAGCTACTGCCATTTTGGCTTCTTGTACACTTGAACTAGTTTGACCTCAAACCGCGGAAAAATGCAAAACGCGGCAAAATTGTGCTGTGATTTTACAGCGACTTTGCAAGTTTTGCGGCCCGTGGTCAAAGCGTTCCTATCCTGAATGTTCCTATCCAGGAGAGGGAGGCTAGGGGATGTTGAATTCTTTATGTTCCTTTGAGCAACAACGCCAGCCCACTATAGAAGCGGGAGGCGTTTATAAGACCATATAGGACCATAGCTTAAATTAACGTTCACTGGGGGCCAGAGAAAGAAGACAAGCCCTGTATAAGGGTAATACTCAAGCACAATCAGACCTATATTCTGGGTCTATTATCTAATTCACATAGAGCACTCTTTTAACTGTTTTCATATGACGGCGGGCGGATAACTTCATTGTCCTGACTGCACGTCATATGACGTGCAGTCATAGAAAGCTGCTAGGGGCGCGCGCGCGCACCCGTCGCATCACTGGGACCCCCGTGCGTGTGCCTGGCGGCCGCCGGGCACACGCGCTTGCCGAGTAACTGAGCTGGGACGTGCAGCTCTGTGTGTAAACACAAAGCTGCACGTCCCTGTCGGAGAGAGAGGAGATCGATTGTGTCCCTTGTACATAGGGACACAATCGGTCACCTCCCCAGTCACCCCCCCTCCCCCCACAGTTAGAACACAAACTAGAAGAAACATTTAACCCCTTCCCCGCCCCCTAGTGGTTAACCCCTTCCCTGCCAGTTACATTTATACAGTTATCAATGCATATTTATAGCATTGTTCACTGTATAAATGTAAATGGTCCCAAAAATGTGTCAAAAGTGTCCGATGTGTCCGCTATAATGTCCCAGTCCCGACAAAAAATCGCAGATCGCCGCCATTCCTAGTAAAAAAATAAATTTAAAAAAATCATAATTATGTCCCCTATTTTGTAGGCAATATAACTTTTGCGCAAACCAGTCACTATACGGTTATTGCGATTTTATTTTTTACATTTTTTTTACCAAAAATATGTAGAAGAATACGTATCGGCCTAAACTGAGATAAAAAATTTTTTTTTTTTTTTTAAATGGGATATTTATTGTAGCAAAAAGCAAAAAATATTGTGTCTTTTTTCAAAATTGTCGTTTTTTTTTTGTTTATAGCGCAAAAAATAAAAACTGCACAGGCGATTAAATACCACCAAAAGAAAGCTCTATTTGTGGGGGAAAAAGGACGGCAATTTTGTTTGGGAGCCACGTCGCACGACCGCGCAATTGTCAGTTAAAGCGACGCAGTGCCGGAAGCTAACATTTTGTCTGGGCAGGAAGGGGGTGTAGGTGCACAGTAGGCAAGTGGTTAAAGAGGAAGATTGAGGGTGGCAATTTAGGTGAAAAAACACCTTGCACTCTCCGGCCCCCCCGAGCCCCCGTTTTATTTACCTGAGCCCCGAATCTCCATAGGCAAAATCCCGCACTGCTTTCCCCAGGTCTTGTCGGCTCTTCATTGGATAGATTGATAGGTTAAAAAAACAGGAATCTTTGCCATCCCTTTAAATAGTGCCAAACTGTCGCTGTGTGCCAACATCTGTCGGATTTTTTACGACTTATCTATCGATTGGCCCCCTGGGATTATTGTTTGATCCTATCTATTCACAACGTTTATTCCTCTATTTCTCCTTTTGTGGACCAAATCCTTATTAATAAACAGATGATAGTTTGCATGAAGCCCCGTACACACGACGGGAAGCTCGCTGGGATCCATATTCTGCCGAGAAGCTCGATTGTGTGTACGTTTTCGCCAAGCAAACTGATGAGCAAGGCGTCGAGCCAAAATAGAGTGCAGGTTCTCTATTTCCTCGATGGGCCATCGGGACTAATGGCTCGACGTCTTTTTCGACAACCTGGTCGACGAACTCGACGGCCGGCCGAGAACCTTGTCAGGCGGAAGGATGAGTTTAGCCCGACGAGGTTCTTGTACGTATGTACGCTGCCTGAGATGGCTTTTGTGTTGCTCAATAAAATATTTGAATTTGAAATGCTGTATCCCACAATGCCTGTGCCTCTCAGTCTAGTGCTCTGCAGGTAAGAGCTAAATAGTAATTAGATCTGACGCAGACACAAACAGGCAGATCAATTACCAGAGAGATGCCCATTCTGGAAGAGATGTGTTTTCATCACATTTGGGATACAACACAGAGGAAAAGGTGAGGCATGGATTGGACGCTGTTTGACCCAGAACAAGAAGTCCCTTTAGCAGATAGGGACTAGGAAGATGAATGAATACATGGACATAGAGGGACTGATCAGAGATGACATTACAAACTGCAGCCATAAAATGTGAGTCCATCATTTAGGTAAGGCACCAGACTACAAAGGGAACTACACTATACTGAGTTACAACAACAAAACCATTTGAAAGCGTACAATGCCATGCATCTAAGCATGAATATCACCCAATCAGAGGGCAAGGCTTGTTCCTGTACTAGACATCACTATTACATAACAGGGAAAGTCCACCACCTCTTCCATTTATACATACAATATTGCACATTGTATATTTCATCAATGTCTTGGTATTCCTCATTTTGCACAGAGTAATAATTCTTCTGATTGTTTTCAATATAAAATATTCTGCCTTTCCTGCCAGAATTCTGTTCATTATCGTGAATCACACATTGAAATATAAGGGCAAGTGAACCTGTACTTCCATGAATCACACAGAATGATCTCTCTCTTCTGTCTGGATTTCACCCACTCCCCCGGTTTGCGCCTCTTGGGTTTGCATCACATGGCGGTCTTATCTCACGCTGTTTGGGGAATTTTGGAGCCTTGTTTTGTTTTCTGTAATTAGGAAGAGTCAGCAATTTCCCTGAATCTCTAGTTTCTCTGTGGGAGTTCTTATCTGTAAAGGCTGAATAGTGTCATGCACACACCCATCTGTTTTTTTGGGTTCTAAAAAATTACCCTTTTTTTTATGTTATTAAAAACGATTTTCACGATCTAAAAAATTTCGAACATGCTCTATTTTTTCACTACATTTTTAACTCAAGTTATGAGACGGGAGCGCTCGTTCTGGTAAAACTAGCGTTCATAATGGAGTAAGCACATTCATTGGGCTGTAACAGACTGAAAAGCGCAAATCGTCTTTTACTAACACAAAATCAAAGGGTGGCCCAATCCGAATGGAACTTCCCCTTTTTTTTGTATAATCAGTATTTATTGAAGGAATAACAAATGAAAAAAAGGGGGGGGGAAGAGGAAGACATGTAAAACGTAGGGCCAACATGGCCAATAGAGTATCGCATGCCAAAAGGCTGGCCTCGCAGGGCCGCCAAACCACTAAGGCAGACATCAAAGATATCACACTGTGCACATACATATAATGAGAGAAAAATAACGTTAACAATGAAGGTAGTTAAACCCGCAGGGGTCACTGCAGCGGCCGACGCCCAAAGGGGCGCCAACAGCCACGTCGACCACCGGGACACCAAGGTAGTCAAGTTGGCTGCAACCTAAGAGAGCACGAAGGTAGGACATCAACCTAACAAGGCACTGGAGGAAGATACAATTAAGATAGCTGCTGAGCAGCCCAGGCACAGTTACGCGGCAGGTAAGGATGAGGAGCAGACAAGGGACCATCTGACCCAGGCCCAAACCTGCAACCCACTATCGGGGCAGAGGTGGGGGGGGACCAGGGCCTCCATCTAACCTCCCTCCACCCCAGAGCGGGCCAGAGGGCCAGGACCAGGGGATCGGTTAAGGGACATAGGCAAGGCCGCGTGGCTAACCGCAGACCCCCTTTGTGATCCAGTGAACCTCTTGATGCCAACTAACAAACGCAACCCACTGGCAACAGGTAACATAAAATCTTAGAGATGGGAAGCATAGAGAAAAGAGAGAGGGGGGGGGGGTGAGAGAGAGAAGAGCAAGAAAAGAGGGGACGAAGAAAGAGAGAGAAATACAGTGCATACCTCAGAAGTCAGCAAAAGACGCATCCACCCCCACACCTGGCGCAGCACTCCAATCTATAGCTCCAGCACCAGTAGACCACCACACCATGAACCACTAGGGAGGGCCAGCTTCCTTTCCCATCAGTGACCTGTAACCTGCGGACTTTAAGAGAGGGCTCCGCCAATTCCAGGAGAGCAACATCTAAACTAGAAGGGACCAGGTTAGCGTCCGCAACATAGTCCTTCCACAGCGCCCAAATTGCCATGTAATGGTCATGGTGGCCCAGACAGGTCGCCACCCATCCCTCAGCCTCACCGATAGCACTCACCCCTCGTATCCAGTCCTCTCGGCTAGGGACCCTGGATTGCTTCCAAAAAAACGGCTGGCTGCATTAAGCAAGTGTGGTATTACACTTTTTTTATATTGACTCAGAGGGAGCGTTGGGACATGGAGGAGAAAGTGCACCAGAGAGAAGGGGATGTCAGTCCCCGTGATCATCAATATCTGCTCCCTTACATCTGCCCAAAAGGGTTCAACCAAAGGGCAGTCCCACCATATGTGAACGAGCGTGCCCCTCTGCCCACACCCCCGCCAGCACAGCCCGGAGTGGGAGGGATAAATACAGGCCAAATCTGCCGGAACACTGTACCAGCGGGACAGGAGTTTTAAAGTTTGTCTCCTGGGTTTTGGAGTCTATGGAAGAAGTATGGGTAAGGCGGTAGAGGTGGGACAATTGTGCGCCCGTGAGGACCTGATCCAGGTCCCTTTCCCATCTCCTTATATAGGCAGGGGTGGGCAGAGGAGCAGCAGATCCCAGCAGGCGGTACAGTTCCGATACAAGATGGGGGGTAGGGCTCTCGTTAGCAAACAGACTCTCAAACGGGGTGAGAGAGGAGGGGTCCCTGATCCTATGGCCATGTGTCTCAAAGAAATGGTGCAACTGTCTATAGCGCCAGAAATTCATACGCGGGCCCTGTCGACCCGCAGAGAGGGCCTCATAGTCAAGTAGCTTACCATCCTTCATGAGTTTGCCGCAACTGGCGTTACCATCATCCACCCAGGACCCAAAAAAAGCCATTTGCTCTCCTGGAGGGAACCAGAGAAAGCCACCCAAGGGGGCCAGCGGCGACATAGGGGGACACAACTTGAGCAGGGCATTAGTCCTGTCCCAGACCGCGAGCACATGCTTCGTCAGTGGGGAAGTCGTCTCAGAAAGTCCCCTATGCTCCCGGGGCAACCAGGGCGCATACGAAAGGTTCCTGCCTGCGAGACATTTCTCCAAAGAGACCCAAAGCTTTGAGTGAGAATGGAAACGCCAGTTGAGAATTCTTTGAAGAGCTATCGCCCTATAATATCGCCTAACATCAGGGAACCCCAAGCCACCATCCGTCTTAGAACGTTATAACACCTTAAGAGCTATATGGGGCTTACGCGTGTTCCAAACAAACTCAGTCAGCATAGAAGAAAGGCGGTCAAAGAAAAGTCCGGGTAAGCGGATCGGAAAGCATCTGAAAATAAAAAAGGATGCGGGGCAAGACATTCATTTTTATCACGTTCACCCGGCCAAACCAGGTAAAGGCAGTGCGGGTCCATTGGGAAAGGTCCGTCTTAATCGTGGTCAGCAGTGGGGGGAAGTTGGCGTTGTATAAGGTGTCAAGTCTGTCAGTAAGCTGTACTCCTAGGTAGCGCAGGGATGTTCTGGCCCACGAAAAGGGGAAGGCATCTCTAAGTCTCTCAGCAAGGGCCGGGGGCAAGGTAATGGGGAGGATCTCGGACTTCTCATAGTTTATTTTAAAATTAGACAGGGTTCCAAATTGGTTAAGTTCCTTCAACAGGTTCGGCAACGAGACCAGTGGATTCTCCAGATGAAAAAGAACATCATCGGCATAAGCCGATAGCTTATGTTCCGTATTCCCAACCTGCAGATCCCTGATGTTACTGTTTGCCCTGATTGTACAGAGCAAAGGCTCCAGAACCAGGGCAAAGAGGAGGGGCGAAAGTGGTGTTCCTGATTGGGAAGCGGGAGGAAAGGGTTCCGTTCACCTTCACCTGTGCACAAGGATCAGAGCATAGAGCCAGGACAGAAGCTAACATGCGAGGACCAAGTCCTAAGTGACCAAGTACCTCTCGCAGATACGACCAGTCAACCCGGTCAAATGCCTTTTCGGCATCAGTTGACAGAATGAGGTAGGGCTGAGGGTCTGTACGGGAGCGAGCCCAATGAATGAGCTGAATCGCTCTCAGGGAATTGTCCCTGGCCTCTCTTCCCGGGATAAAGTGCACAAGCCCAGGCAACAGATGTTTTAGCCTACCAGCCAATATTTTTGCTAGGATCTTCACATCTAAATTAAGGAGAGAAATAGGACGGTAACTTTGCGGAGCAGCGGGGTCCTTACCCTCCTTCAGGATCACAGTAATATGAGCTAGTAGTGCCTCCGAGGGCACCGCCTCGCCCCCCGCTATAGAGTTAAAATAGCTCAGCAAGGGGGTCTCCAAGTGAGAGATAAAGGTTTTATAATAGGCCTTAGTGAACCCATCCGGGCCCGGGCTCTTTCCATTAGGTAAGGACTCAATCGTCGACCTCAGCTCAGTCAGGGTGATCGGTTGCTCCAAAGTCGAGGTCTGGTCATCTGAGAGCGAGTGGAGACCCGACGAGGTCAAGTAGTCCCAAATCGCTTGGCGTTTAGCGTCTCGCACTGAGGAAGGGAGTCCAGGAGTCAAGTCGTATAGGGCGGCATAGTAGTCACGAAAACCTGCAGCGATCTTTGAGGACAGCACAGCCAGTTCTCCGGAAGAGGTGTGCAGCTTATGAACATGCATCTGCGCAGTCCACATCCGGAGTGCCCGTGCTAGCATACGCCCGCACTTATTCCCATGTTCATAGAACTTATGGGACATAAAGCGGAAACGGCTGTGCGTCTGTCTATCTAGAAAGCGCTGTAGCAGCTCCCTCAGCTCAGTCAGGGTCCTCAATGCCTCCGGTCCCCCCAACGCCTTCTGGTGAAGTTCAGCTTTCTGAAGGGCAGTATATACCTTCTGGAAATCTGCCATGCGCTCCCGCTTCAGCCGGGAGCCCTGGGAGATCAATGTCCCTCTAACCACCGCCTTGTGGGCCTCCCACAGCACACCCCTACCCACATCTCCAGTAGAGTTCTCTGAGAAATAGTGAGACAAGGTTTCGGAAACTTCCCCCACCACCCCTACATCATCCAACAAGTTATCATTCAGCCGCCATGTCCAAGGCCGTCGAGAGCCGGAGGGTAACTCAAATACAACCGATACCGGTGCATGGTCAGATATGGTGATCAAACCTATAGAGGCCGAACGCAAAAATTCCAGGATGTCGCGGTCCACATACAAATGGTCTATGCGAGTATAGACGTCATGCACCTTGGAGTAGTAGCTAAAGTCGCGGTCAGCGGGGTGCAACAGTCGCCAGCTATCTGTCAGGAGGAGGGAATGAATGAGCTTGCGAAAATATTTAAGGAACGCATAGGAGTGAGGGGACCTAGTGTGGGAGGTGTCCAACAAGGGGTCAGGGCTGACGTTAAAGTCACCCCCAAGGATCAGGAAGCCCTCTCTAAATTCACCCAGTCGCTCCAATGTAGAGTCAAGGAAACCCAACTGATTTGTGTTAGGGGCGTAGATGGACGCCAGCGTGTATATATGTCCAGCTAAGGAACCTTTCAGAAACACATAACGACCCAAGGGGTCAATTCGAGTGTCCATGGGCTGGAAAGGGCATGACTTATTGATATCAATAGCTGTACCTCTGGACTTAGGGGTTGGGGATGTACTAAGGAACCATTGATTAAAGAGATGCTTAGGGAGTCTGGGCAAAGATCGTGGTGTGAAGTGGGTCTCCTGTAGGAAAACCACCTGTGTCTTCAGCCTTTTCAACTCCTACCAGAGCTTGCTACATTTGTGTGGGGAGCACAAGCCTCCAACGTTATAAGAGCTTACCTGTAGAGTGGCCATAGGTAGATCCGGAAAGGAATGGAGTTGCTGAGCATTGCAGTGCACCCGGTGTGGAAGGCAGAGCAGTAGAACGCACCTAGGAGTAACAGGACAGAGGAAGAAAAAGAAGGAAGGAAAAAAGAAAAGAAGACAGAAGGGGAAGGGAGGGCGAGGGAAACATGGAAAAAAATAACAAGCATCAGACAAATAATAAAAAAAAACATAACAGACATGACAAAATGCCCAAAGCCAAACATTCTTAGAGAATCACTATGGACCCTGTCCGGGGCCCCAGTCCTACGGAGAGGGGGCCCGGACCCCAGTCCAAGATCCCAATGGGGATCAAGACCCAGGATGAGACGGTGGCCTACTGGGGGAACGAGGCCAACATAGAAAGAGGGAGAGGGGGGTATCCGCCTCCGTCACTGCATCAGGTTAGAGTTGACGGGGGGAGAGGGATAAGGAGCTTACAGTCACTGCCAGGGCACAAGCAGTGTTAGCCCCAGGGCAGATAAGAGTCAATGGGCTAGCGCAAGGGGCCGTCAGCCATCTCCAGCCGGAGATGCAAAAAAAATAAAAAAGGGGGGGCCTGAGGGCAAACATAAGCATGAAAAAGCTATCAGTTCCCAGCTGAGGCACGGCTCTGTGAGGAATCAGAGAGGCGCCGACCGCGGTCACTTCTACGGTTCCTGTGCTTGGCCGTCTGCCATGGCCCCGAGGGTGGAAGGGTGAGAGCGGGAAGGTTCGAGGATGTTCTCCAATCCTGGAAGTCTACCGGGTCTAGGTCAAGGGAGGAAAGGAAGTTCGGTAGATCATCTTTCGTGCGGAGGGTCACGGTCCTGCCTTCCTTGGTAGCTTGAAGGTAAAAGGGGAAACCCCAACGGTAGGACAGGCCTGCTGCTTGTAAGGCCGCCAGAAGAGGCCGCAAAGCCCGCCGCTGCATAAGGGTGCGTCTGGAAATATCTTGGTAGAAGGACAGGTGTGCACCATCAAAATCATAATGGGGTTTACCATGCATTTTTTGCATATTACGGTCCTTCAGAGTATATTTGTGAAGTTAGCAGATGACATCACGCGGGTTGTTCACATCCTGAGACGGAGGTTTAAGAGCTCTGTGTGCCCGGTCAATCTCCACCACGGCCGGTGGTGGGCAGACCAAAAATTTTTTTAAAGATATCTTGTAGGGTAGGAACAATATCTCTAGGTCCCGTCGCTTCAGGCAAACCCCTTATCCTAATATTCGCCCTGCGGCTGCGGTTCTCCATGTCATCTAAATGACATAGCAGGGCCTCTATCTGGTGATTCTGAGTTGAGCATGTCTCCTGCAATTGCGAGACAACCGGGAGCACCTCTTCCAACTTTTGTTCTAGGGCTTCCAGTCTATGACCCAGATGGGCCGTGTCTGCCTTAATCTGCGCGACATCCTCCTTCAGGGCCCTCTTAACCCGGTCCGCAAAGCGCTCCAGGTCGGCCTTAGTAGGGAGGGCCCAAAAATGGCGCCTTATGTCCATGTCCTCCAGGGGGTCAACTGCCTCCGAGAGGCCCAGCAGAGAGGAGGGTGAGCTCGGGGAGATCGGGGCCATCGGGTCACTCACCAGTAACGGGGAAGGCACCGGGGAGCACGGTTGCGGTAAAGACCGGGATGTAGCAGCCGGCGAGGCCTGAGCGGCGTGCTGCGTCTTCCCGGCCGGGGAGACTGCGAGGAAGCCCGGTTCTTGTGGAGCATAATGTGAGGCGATCGGTGGGGATCTCTCACCCGTGAGTGTGAAGTAGTGCGGCGGTGTAGCGGAGCGGCATACACACAAGTCCTCACTCCTCCATGTCCAGGACACGCCCCGGAACTTCCCCTTTATAGTGCCGTCGTACGTGTTGTATGTCACTGTGCTTTGCTAGAGCATTTTTTCCACGAACGTGTGTAGGCAACGCCGTTTAAAAGGTCGGGTTGAAAAAAACTTCGTTTTTTCTAGACCCTTAAAAACTTCCTTTTTTAGAACCCGAAAAACGGTCGTGTGTACGCGCCATTATAGGTGGGGAGTGGGGGGCTTTATGAGCTAAGAATGGGAAGGTGGTGTCACCTAAAACAATCAGCACCTTATCACAGGTTGTGTGTGAGGTCTGGTTAGCCAGGACAAAAGTAGACCATTTAGTGGTGGCCCTTTGCGTGCTTTTATCTGGCCCTTGGGGCATTATTCGCCCCACTGTCAGCAACATAGTTCCTGCCATTGACACCAGTGATGGGACACTATTCCTTACACTGACACCAACCATGGAGTACTGTTCTTCCCATTGATACCAATGATGAGGTGCTATTCTTTCTACTAATACCAATGGTGGGGCACTATAACTCCCACTGACACCAGTGATGGAACACTATTCCTCCTACTAATAAAAATGATGGGACTTATGTTGTCGGCCCACCTCCCTCTACTCTGACTGCGCACTATTATGACTGTGTATGGGCCTTTTCTGACTCCTTTGGTGTCTGTGTATTGTTAATATATGTGAGAAATGTAATAAAAACTGTTATTTGAAAAAAATAAATAAATGATGGGACACTATTCCTCCCACTGCTACTAGTGATGGAGCACTATTCCTCCCACTGACACCAATGATGACGCACTATTCTTCAAACTAATACCAATGATGGGGCATTATTACTCCCATTGATACAAATGATGGAGCACTATTCCTCCCACTGACACCAGTGATGGGACACTATTCCTCCCACTGACACCAGTGATGGGACACTATTCCTCCCACTGACACCAGTGATGGGACATTATTACTCCCATTGATACCAATAATAGGGCACTATTCCTCCCACTGACACCAGTGATGGAACACTATTTCTCCCACTAATACCAATGATGGGGCACTATTCCTCCCATTGATACCAACGATGGGGTACTTTTCCTCCCATTAATACTAAAGATGGGGAACTATTCCTCATACTAATACCAATAAGGGGGAACTATTCCTCCCATTGATACAAACGATGGGGCATTACCCCCCAATACCATGGATTGCCTGAAAAAAAAACGTATTTTCTGACAGTGCCCCTCCCGAGACTAGACTCTGGATACGCCCCTGTCCTGAGCCCTGTGTAATATGCACTTAGTCAGAGGCGGCTCTAGGCTTTGAGAGGCCTTAAGCAAAACTTAGACATGGGGCCCCCACCATGCCCATAATGGGTAAAAAAAAATTCAAGCAAATAAAAATGGCTTCAGAAAGTTGCATGGATCTATCACACAGTGATTGAGCAGAGGCAAACTAGGCGGCCGCAAGGCCCCTGTGAGTGCAAGGCCTTAGGCGACCACCTAATTTCCCTAATTAACGAACCGCCTCTGCACTCAGTCCTGTACTAATTCCCGCACCTTGTTCAATATTCAGTTCTTAATCCCACCCACCATTTGCACGTGGCGTGCGGCGCGCTGCACGTGCTGCTTTACTTCTCTCCCTCCGGGGGAACAGGGATGTGAGCGCCTGCACCTATTCTTTGAGGGAAAAAAAGATGACTGATACATAAAACCTAAAGTAAAGTAGAGGTGTATCTCTCTACTGCTCTTGTAAACGGTGAGTAGAAGCAAAACTCTTATATAGAGCACCTGCGGCTCATATATACCTCGCCCCCTTTATTGCAGTAAACTGAGAATCAGTAAATGAAGAGATCAGATGTTTCGTCGACTTGCAGAGTGATTTACAAACTATGTTGTACAGCAGGGGGATTTCAGAGGACTGCAGCTGCAGAACATGTTAGGCAACATCCGGATGCTGTAAGTGGACACTGAGCAGGCCTGATTCTACATGGGTGGATGTGTTTGTGTACCAGCAGGTGGTCAGCAATCAGAATTTCCACTATGTATTTTGTAAAGTATTCTGTATCAGTGACAAACACCCTTTAGAAAACACGGTCCCTCTTTATACACTCATATATGAGCCAGGATAAAGGATCCTAAAACTAGAGTTATGCCATTTCCTTCAACCGGTACCCTGCAGAGGCGGTGCCTATGGTGCCTATGGTGCCTATGGTTATAGCACAAGTGCGCCTTTTCAGTGACAAAACAAATTGAGGTGGACCTGTAACAGGACAGTAGACTCAACAGGGGTTAACTTGCAGGAAATGTTAAAGCGGTATTAACCACTTAAGACCCGGACCTTTAGGCAGGTAAAGGACCTGGCCAGTTTTTGCGATTCGGCACTGGGCCGCTTTAACTGACATTTGGGCGATCGTGCGATGTGTCTCCCAAAGAAAATTGGCTTCCTTTTTTTCCCACAAATAGAGCTTTCTTTTGGTGGTATTTGATCACCTCTGCGGTTTTTATTTTTTGCGCTATAAACAAAAATAGAGCGACAGTTTTGAAAAAAAAACTATATTTTTTACCTTTTGCTATAATAAATAGCCCCCAAAAATCTATATATATATATATAAAAAAATGTCCTCAGTTTAGGCCGATACATATTCTTCTACATATTTTTTGGTAAAAAAAAAAATTGAAATAAGCGTTTATCGATTGGTTTACGCAAAATTTATAGCGTTTACAAAATAGGGGATCGTTTTATTGTATTATTATTATTATTATTATTATTATTTTTACTACTAATGGCGGTGATCAGCGATTTTTTTGTGGACAATTTTGACACATTTTTGAGACCATTGTCAATGCATTGTTTACTGTGAAAATGACAATTGCAGTTTGGGAGTTAACCACTAGGGGGCGCTAAAGGGGTTAAGTGTAACCTCATCTGTGTTTCTAACTGTAGGGGGGGTGTGGCTGTAGGTGTGACGTCATTGATTGTGTTTCCCTATATCAGGGAACACACGATCGATCACGGCGCCACAGTAAAGAACCGGGAAGCTGTGTTTACACACAGCTCTCCCCGTTCTTCAGCTCCGGGGACCGATCGCGGGACTCCAGCGGCGATCCGGTCCGCAGGTCCCGCGGCCGCGGTAATGGAGCTTCGGACCGGATTGAGGGTGCGCGCCGCGGGCACGCGCCCGCGACCCACGGCTGGGCACTTAAAGAGGACGTACAGGTATGTGCCTGTGCCCAGCCGTGCCATTCTGCAGACGTAAATCTGCAGGAGGCGGTCCTTAAGTGGTTAAACTGAAAAACAAACATTTATTATATTGCAGTTTACCAATCCTTATGCCGCGTACACACGACCGTTATTCATGTTAACCACTAAGGACCGCCTCCTGCACATATACGTCGGCAGAATGGCACATGCACGTACAGGTACATCCCATAGTAGTACCTAGCCGTGGGTCACGGGCACGCACCGAGACGCGCTCCCGTGACCCGGTCCGAAGCTGAAGAACGGGGAGAGCCGTGTGTAAACGGTGTGCCCTCTCATTAAGACAGCCCTCGATGGTGGTACTTTATTATGGCTAGTTATATTTCTTTTATGTGAGGCTATACTCAAAAATCCTGCATTGCTTACAATTACGATCAGATAACTTTTTACATAATGTTGCAAAACTCTCCACCGTTCTTCCCATAGCCTAATTATTTTCTTGCCAGCACCTAGAGAGTGTCGGATCCTCTGGGACTCTCCTTCCTGTTTCTAAAGCATATATCAGCAGCCGCCCTGCTAATTTTTATTGTTTTAGCTGTCTTCTCATCCTCCTGATCGGACATATTTGTAATATTACATTACACAGCCCATCCCTTTATGCAGCGCCAGCTCCACTGAGTAAGCTCTGCGTAGTTGGAGTGTCCCATGCTGCTATGTGTTACCCTGTGAGCACCATTTATGAGGTTTTCTATTTATGGGTACAGCAGTTGTATAGGACCCTAATGCATAGCCCCCAACTGTCCCTGATTTGGAGCAATGTCCCTCTGTCCCTCATTTGTCCCTCATTTTGGTCTGATCTATATAGTAGTATATAAATTTCACTTTTTATCCTTCAAAACAGTGTTTCCCAGCGCTAAACCTTTCATCCAATTTCTAAATTGCTGCTTTTGTAAATTTTAAAAGCCAATAGAAAGGAATAGTAGCGGTAAAAAAAAAAAGTCTCTTGTGGATTTGATTGACTTTTTTTTGGTTAATTGTCCTTTAACTGCTTGCCGACCAGCCTCCAAAATTTTACGGCGGCAGGTCGGCTCGGCTGCACAAAATCACGTAATATTACGTGACTTTGCATTTCAGCACACGCGCCCCATGCTCGCCCCTGATGCCGAGCGCGTGCCCGGCGGGCACGATTACCACCGGGCATCTGCAATCGCTCGTTACAGAGCGTGAACCGGGAGCTGTGTAACACACAGCTCCCGGTCCTGTCAGGGGGAGAAATGACTGATCACATGTTCATACAATGTATGAATAGTGATCTGTCATTTCCTCAAGACAGTCCCATCCCCCCTTCAGTTAGAACACACCCAGGGAACATGATTAACCCCTTCTTCGCCCCCTAGTGTTAACCCCTTCCTGCCAGTGGCATTTTTATAGTAATCCAATGCATTTTTATAGCACTGATCGCTATAAAAATGCCAATGGTCCCAACAATGTGTCAAAAGTGTCCGAAGTGTCCGCCATAAGGTCGCAGTACCAATAAAAATTGCTGATTGTCGCCATTACTAGTAAAAAAATATATATATTAATAAAAATGCCATAAAACTATCCCCTATTTTGTAGACGCTATAACTTTTGCGCAAACCAATCAATAATCGCTTATTGCTATTTTTTTTTTTTTACGAAAAATATGTAGAAGAATACATAACGGCCTAAACTGAAAAAAAAATAAACATTTTTTTTTATATATTTTTGGGAATATTTATTACAGCAAAAAGTAAAAAATACTCATTTTTTTTTCAAAATTGTCGCTCTATTTTTGTTTATAGCGCGAAAAAAAAAAAAAAACGCAGAGGTGATCAAATACCACCAAAAGAAAGCTCTATTTGTGGGGAAAAAAGGACGCCAATTTTGTTTGGGAGCCACGTCGCATGACCGCGCAATTGTCAGTTAAAGCTATGCAGTGCTGAATCGCAAAGAGTGGCCCGGTCATTGACCAGCAAAATGGTCCAGGGCTGAAGTGGTTAAGGGGGTGTGACAGGGGGCATGTACTATGCCTACATACATTTGCTAGTAGGGGTCCCTCATCCCAATCTCAAAATATATATTCATACAAATCTATTGAGTTGAGTTGCTTAGAATTGATTTTTCTGCAATCTCACAAGTATATTTATCTATTGTAGGTCCCTTTCACACTTGTACAACCTCCAAGTCGCGCGATTTTACCGCGATTCGCGACCGCGATTTTACCGCGATTTTTCCGCGATTCGCGGCCGCGATTTCAATGAATGCCTGTGTAAAAAGTGGCATCAAAATCGGACCAAAGTAGTGCAGGGACTACTTTGAAGTCGGCACTACTTCATGGTGTTCATTGAAAATCATGGAGAATGACTTGTCATACGATTTTGCAGTACAAAATCATGAGACAAGTCGTATAAATGTGAAAGGGGTCTTACCTGTATATTTATTTCCACCAAAGAAGAGATCAACGTCAGTGGGAAATAATGTAACTTAGCAAAAAATTAATTATAGATAGATTGGATAGATTGGAAATACTTATTAGCTTGTATCACACCTTTAACCACTTCCCGCCCCGTCAATAGCAGATTGACATCCGGGAAGTGGTTGTGTTATCCTGACTGGACGTCATATGGCCACGTGCCCTGGGGGTGACGCACATCGCGGCGATCGGTGGTGTGGTGTATCACAGTCTGACGCACACCGCTACACAGATCTCAGTAAAGAGCCTCCATCGGAGGCTCTTTACCACGTGATTAGCCGTGTCCAATCACGGCTGATCACGATGTAAACAGGAAGAGCCGTTGATCGTCTTTTCCTCAATCGCGTCTGACAGAGTAGAGGAGAGCCGATCGGCTGCTCTCCTGACAGGGAGGTTCTCGCTGATTGTTTATCAGCGCAGGCCCCCCCCCCCCCCCCCCGCGGATGCCCACACTGGACCACCAGGGAAGCCGCTAGGACCACCAGGGAAAAGGGCAACATGTGGATGGCCAGGTATGTACCCCATGGCCATCCACATATTAAAAAATAAGCACAATAGATGCCAATCAATGGCCACAAATGGGCACTGACTGGCAACATTATGGACGAAATATATGTGATGCCTAGCAATGCCACCCATCAGTATCATCAGTACCACCCATCAGTGTTTATCATTGTCCATCAGTGCCACCTCTCAGTGCCCATCCATGACCATCAGTGCCGATCTGTGCCACCTATCGGTGCCAACCATAAGTACCCATCAGTGCCACCCATAAGTACCCATCAGTGCCACCCATAAGTACCCATCAGTGCCGCCTAAGAGTGCCCATCAGTGCCCATCAGTGCTGCCTATGAGTGCCCATCAGTGCCGCCTCTCAGTGACCATCATCAGTACCCATCAATGCCACCTCATCAGTGCCACCTCATTGGTGCCCATCGGTGCCGCCTTATGAGTGCCCATCAGTGCCGCCATATCAGTGCCCATCACTGAAAAAGAAAACTTACTTATTTACAAAAATAATTAACAAAAACAAAGAAAAAATAATTTTTTTCAACATTTTTGGTCTTTTTTTTTATTTGTTGCGCAAAAATAAATAAATCGCAGAGGTGATCAAATACCACCAAAAGAAAGATCTATCTGTGGAAACAAAATGATAAAAAAAATGTTTGGGTACAGTGTTGTGTGACCGCGCAATTGTCATTCAAATTGCGACAGCGCTGAAAGCTAAAAATTGGCCTGGGCAGGAAGGTGCGTAAGTGCCTGGTATGGAAGTGGTTAAATTGGCACATGGGTGCGATTTAAACTCGTTATCTGTACATTTACAAATTAGTCTGTAAGGGCTTTTATCCAAAGTACCAGAATAACCCAATACCGTATATACTCGAGTATAAGCCGACTTTTTCAGCAAACTTTTTTTTTTTATCATTAAAATTTAAGTTTATTTTCAAAACAAAAAAATATAAAATATACAGCTATGCGCCAAATAACACAGTAAATATTACAGCTGAACATACATTTGAGAATAAACAGGTACATTCAGTGTTTATCGTTTCCAACATTTTTAACCCCAGAGGGTAGTACTTATTGAACTGCAAAGAGAAATGAGAACTATTAAGATAAATCAGAACCCCATAGGTAATATAGTTTGTCCCAAATCACCTCCCTAATCCCCCGAGATCTCATATATCCTATGGTCTGATCCAGAATATTAAAGCAATGAGGGATGTAGTAGACCAATCTTTCATAGACCCCAAGAAGGTGGGTATCCAGGACAATCTCTGCCTCTCCGACACCCCTCTTGGGATCACTCTGTATCCTAGAGGTGGACCTGTCCCCTCCACCCAACCTCCCCAAAAGCAACTTGATCTAACATTTGTCTAAAGAACCAAGACAACATCCTACCCAGGGTTAACTATAATAGAAAAACCCGATATATAATGAGTATTTCCGAACCCATTATCCCCAAAGTGAGAATATCACATTATGAGAAGTAATGTACTATGTTTAGTCTTCTCGAATCTAAAATTAAGAGAAAAAAAGAAAAGAAAAGGAGAGTAAAAAAAAGGGGAAAAGGGGAGGAAGAGAAGGGGGGGGGAGATAGAGATGAGAAGAGTAAAAAGTTCAGAGGAAAGAGTAAGCCCACCTGCCAAGATTATGCATCAGTCCGAAGCAACAGCCACTACTGTATCCCCGGAGTATAGGGGATTCCCATGTACTTAAGCCACGGTTCCCAAGTTTCAGTAAACAAAATAGTTTTATCTAACATTAAACTAATTCTCTTTTCCTGCTCCATGATCCATGTGACTTT
This sequence comes from Rana kukunoris, assembly GCA_029574335.1. Taxonomy (NCBI): domain Eukaryota; kingdom Metazoa; phylum Chordata; class Amphibia; order Anura; family Ranidae; genus Rana; species Rana kukunoris. The sequence goes on along the minus strand of CM056051.1, from coordinate 13,615,925 downwards.
TCTCTTCATGTGTAGAATAGAGACCGACTGTTTCTTCCATGCGGCTGCAATAGTAATTCTGGCGCCTGTCAGGATAAATAGAATCAGTTTTCTGGTAACCTTCGAGATTTGTGGGATTAGACCATTCAATAGAGCGATTGCTGGAGACTGATGCACATTACACCCTGTTACTCGTCTGACAATGTGAAACACCTTATTCCAATAACCCCGAATCTTTGGACATTCCCACCAAGTGTGAAACATGGACCCTATTCCCTGGCAACCTCTAAAGCATAAGTATGAAGGATACATCAAGGCCAATTTAAGAGGGACCATGTACCATCTAGTAAAGATTTTCGCATTGGCTTCCGCCAGAGATACACTTAGCAAACCCTTGATAGATCTAGCAAAATTTCCATACCAATCCTCTAAGTCCCATTCATCTCCAAGTTCTCTTTCCCAAGCGAGCATGTGGGGTAATTTTGTATCATTTGTCGCGAGAGATTTATAAATAACTGAGATATTACCCCGTCTCGCCGAGGCTTGGTCGCATCTATGTTCAAATGGAGATAGGGAGCCAGAAATTAGATTATCAGACCAAAGATTTTGGGCGTAATCATGTAATAGAGAGAATCTCAATCTCTCGGAGGAGGGGAGATCAAAATTATCAACAAAAAATTGTTCGGGTAAAGGGCCCAATCTTGAGAAGAGCTGTCCAATGCGGTACACCCCCTTGTCATGCCACCATTTGAAGGAGTCGACGTCGACTCTAGATGCAAAGATCGGATCCAGGAAAACCTCCGCTAAGGGTTGACCTTTCGAGACCAGAGAAGGATTTTTCCTAAGTGAATCCCAAATTACTAAAGAGTGAGAAAGGGTTGGGGACATAATAGCGGGTCTGTGTTTGGGGGTACACCACATCAAATTTTCTATAGTAAACGCAAAAGATGCTTGTTCTTCTATATTAATCCAATCAGGACGGTCCTTTTTAAGATATACTTCAGATAGTTGGGCCAACCTAGCAGACTGGTAGTACCACCACAAATTCGGGACTCCTAAACCCCCCTGTTCAGTTAGATTGAAGAGGCTTCGGGAAGGAACACGCGGACCCTTCTTGTTCCAAACAAATCTGGTGATTTTGCCCTGAAATGATTTTAGGTGACTTTTAATTATTGGAATGGGCAATGAGCGGAAGAGATATAAAAGTCTGGGGAGCAGAGTCATCTTAACCGAATTAATCCTACCAATCCATCCTATTTTCTGGGAACCCCATTCATTTAAATCTTTCTCGAGTTTTTTAAACGTAGGAGGATAGTTGGCAGAATAGAGATTCTCAAACTTCGAAGTCAGGTTGATTCCTAAATATTTGATAGATGAAATTTCCCATTTGAATTCATATTTGTTTTTTAACATTACAACTGTGGGTTCAGGGAGTGACACATTAAGCGCTCTGGATTTAGCCCAATTTACTTTGAGGCCCGACACTCTAGCGAAGTCAGTCAATAGGTAAATAATTTCAGGAAGACAGGATGGAGGTGAGGTTATGAAAAGTAATAGATCATTTGCAAATAATGCACATTTATGTTCCTTTTGAGAGCATTTAATTCCCTTGATATCCGGGTCATCACGAATAGCTATAGCCAAAGATTCGATCATGACTGCGAATAGCATAGGAGACAAGGGGCATCCTTGTCGTGTGCCCCTCCGGATCTTAATAGGTTCTGAGAATAGGCCCTGTACACGGAGTTTAGCTTCCGGACATGAATAGAGCGCAGATAAGATTCCCATGAATTTAGAGCCGAAACCCCATCGCTTCAGTACCCTAAACATATATGGCCAGTACACTGAGTCGAAGGCTTTCTGGAGATCTAGGGAAAGGAGCATCCCTTCTTGTCCACGATCCCCAGTCCACCCAGATTGTAGAATGGAAATCAGATCAACTGCCCTTCTTATCTGGTCCGGTCCCTGCCTCCCTGAAATGAATCCTACCTGATCCCCATTAATATATTGGTTCATGAAAGGGGACATTCTATTGGCCATAATTTTGGTTAATATTTTGAGGTCGTTATTAATAAGAGATATTGGCCTGTAATTTTCAACTAGACTAAGGTCTTTATCAGGTTTCGGGATCACTGAGATATAAGCCATATTAAGTTGTTTATTAATAGAAATACCATCTGTCAAGGAATTATAAAAGCGAGTTAAGTAGGCCGTAAGGATAACTGAGAATGTTTTATAATATGGGGAGGAAAAACCATCGGGTCCCGGTGCCTTATCCGTCTTTAGATTTTGAATTACTGATAGAACTTCCTCAGTTGATATGGGAGCCTCCAATATCTCCATATGTTCCTTTTTCAAAGTAGGAAGACTTATTTTATCCAAGAATTTCTCTATTTTATCTGAAGTAGATTTATCGTCAAAAGCGTAAAGTCTAGAATAGAAATCATGGAAGGTTTCCATCATCCGCTGAGGATTTAAAGTAAGGGATCCATCTGCTTGTCTAATCTTGGGGAGCGTCTTCGATTTAAATCTAGGTGACAATTTATTTGCTAACATCGGCCCTATTTTATCCTTCAATTGGTAAAATCTGGCACCTGTCCATTTCATATCTTCTCCTGCCCGTGCTGTTAGTGCTAAGTTCAGGGCCGATCTAGCGGCATCAAGTGAAGAGGTGGGAAATCCAGAAGGATCTGACTTATGTTTTCTGCGCAAGTCTAGATATTTCTCTTCTAGCTCTCTCACCTCCACCCTCTTTTGTTTTTTAAGTCTGGACGCAATTTGTATTATTTTGCCTCTAACTGTTACCTTGTGGGCCGCCCATAGAGTTTCCGGGGAAACTTCTTGTGTATCATTAAATTCAAAATATTCCTTTATAGCTTGTTCAATTTCCGTCACAAGGGCTGGATTTTTTAAAATAGATTGATTAAGAGTCCAATGAGATACTCTATGGGCTGTATTCTCCCGTCTTAGAGATACCAGTACCATAGAATGGTCCGACCATGGAACATCTGCAATAGTTGACTCAACAGCTGCCGGGACATGATGATTCGAAATCAATATGTGGTCTATTCGTGAATAAGATAGGTGGGGATTAGAGAAATGTGTATAGTCTTTAGCGTTTGGGTTCAATTCTCTCCAAATATCAATCAACCTAGATTGGTGTAGCATACGTGCCACTTGAGTACTAGCTTTAGTCGGCCTAATTATTTTAGTCTTATTTGGTTTAGATTTATCCAAACCCGAATCAAAGGCCAAGTTGGAGTCCCCCCCCATAACTATGATACCCTCCATAAAAGGTCGGAGAGTATCTAGCATCTGTGAAAAAAAATTCTGTTGTCCCCTATTTGGTGCATAGTATGAGACAAAAGTGTACATTTTTTCATCTAGGGTTCCTTTAGCCAAAACAAATCTTCCTTCCGAGTCCCTGTATTCCTTAATCAAAGTGAATTTACAAAATTTAGAAAATAAAATAGCCACCCTTTTGGTCTTATTTTCCGCCTTAGATAAATAGAACACTGGAAAGTGAGCATGTAAAAAAGAGGGGGTGTACCGCCCTGGGAAGTGTGTCTCTTGTAGTAAAACAACATCCACATGCATAGACTTATAGACTTGAAAAGCCTTTCGTCTCTTAATAGGAGAGTTCAGCCCCTGAGTGTTGTGTGTTACAACACGAAGGGGTGTGGAAGAGCTATTTGGTCCAGCCATGGAACCTAAACCTTACATCCTCCAGAATGTATACCATGTAATGAGTCTGTAACCTAGAAAACCCATATCCTGACAGGTAGGCCGACAGAGAGGAGAATACAGAGTGGAAAGACAGGGAGAAAGAGGGAGAAATCAAAGGAAAGAATAAAACAGTAAACAATAAAGCAAAATGTGGCATAACATAAGGTCAAACCATGACCCGAAATGGGGGGAGGGACTAATCTCCCTTCCCCCATTTAAAGAAGAAATTCCAAAGTGGTCCAGTGTTGAGGGACCAAACACCCGCTTCCCAGGACGACAAAAAGTCTGTCTGGAAAGTGAGTAGAGGCTCAATGCCTCACCACCACCCATTACCAACAGTCTATACGTTATCCTATACAACTTGTTTTTAGGAAGAAATTGATCTCGTACAGTTTATGCATTAAGACATGTGCCGTAACGAGGTTTCCCAGAGGAGGAGCGATGAAGAGGGAAGAGAAAAGGGGGGGGGGGGAAAACCCACATAATATGCATACACCCATATATATTATCCTATATATACATATAAGCTCACAAGGGAGGGAGAGAAGAGAGAAAGAAAAAAAAAAAATGAGAAATGTTCTCCTTCCCCGCCCCCTCTGTAGTTTCAAATATTAATCTCATTGGGGGAAGAAAAAACAACAAAAAAAAAAAAACCCTTCTTTGTAATTTCAAATGTTATATGCATACCCCTATATATATTCTCATATAAACGCATATAATCTCATTGGGGAAAAATAAATAAAAACATTTCTTTGTAATTTCACATATTATATGCATATCCCTATATATATTCTTATATATACACATATACTCTCATTGGTGGAGGAAAAAAAAAAAAAAAGGGGGGGGGGGAGTCTTCCCCCCCCCCCCCTCAAATCCCCAATTGGTGTCTCCTCCGGGAAAGTTCAACTGGAATTAATGATCCAAGTCAGGTTGCTGAGTTTTTCCCAACTTTCCTGTGTTTGACTCTATTCCATTCGCCCGAAGTAGGGCTAGTAGGTGTCTGTCTTTTAGCTGAGAGAGGCTGTGGAGGTGTAGTATCCATGTCTGGTGCGGTTGCGATAATTCTTAGGTCTAATAGTAATCTTTCCCCCTCCTGAAAGTTGCGTACAACATAATGTCTACCATTATAGGTGAATTTTAGAGCAAAGGGAAAGGCCCAATTATACTTGACTTCATTAGGGCCGACAATAATGGTTTCATTGCTCTCCTCTTCTGAATAGTGTGGGGGGAAATGTCAAAAAATATTTGGATCTTTGCTCCTTGGTACTGCAAATGTTCTTGTTGACGGGACTTTTGCATTATTTCCTCTTTGGTGGAATAATAATGTGGTTTAACTACCACGTCTCTAGGTAAACCGTCCTTGCGTAACGGGCCTAAGGATCTGTGCGCTCTGTCTAATTCCAACTTATGTGCAGGAATGGATGGAATCAGATCTCTAATGATGTCTTGTATAGCAGAGTGAACATTAACTATGGATTCAGGTATCCCCCTTACCCTGAAATTATCTCTCCGAGATCTGTTTTCCAAATCATCTATCCTATCTTGAGCAGCTTCTAGTTGTTCTTGCATGAATTGTAGATGGTCAGTATTCTGATCAATCCTTGAAACATTAGCGTCCAATTTATGTTCAATAGATTCTATCCTGTTACCAATACTTTGGAAGTCTGCTCTGATATCTCTAGTGATCCTCTCAGCAGTCTGTGTCAGACCCTTGTCTAACATTTCAGCTATTCTGTTAAACAGATCAGTTACATTGAAAGAAACATCAAGAGCCCGTTCAACATTCACCTGCTCATGCCCAGGAGGAGGTTGTGAGGAGATTGCAGTAGAAATTACATGACCAGTCAACTCAGTGACTGTTCTTTCTTTCAGTACAGAGGAATATAGAGCAGGAGTTGGATTAGATCCCAGAGGATGAGTTATAGAGGTGACAGGCATTTGAGGTGAAATTTGTCTGTCAGACATGGATGCCTCTGTAATGCTCAGCATGTGTGTCTGAGGTATGGCAGACATTTTGTGGAGATTTTTCACAGTGGAAAAGTCTTTGTTGTTAGTTCTGACTTGTTTGTGTTGTTTTCCCTGCGTCGTTATAATATCAGGAGCAGGGCTTATGGAGCTTTTGGAATCAAATGACCTTAAGCCAGGATATGTATTTTGCAGTGGACATTTGCCTTGCTAGACCCCAATAGAAAAAAATAGGGAGAAACCGTATGAATTGAGTATCCATATTGTGTACTGTTTGCTGCTGTCTTAAATGCGGCTGAGAAGGATCAATATATTCTGCTGTGGTTGATAGACAATCGGTGGCGAGTGAGGCACCCTCCTCAGGCCTCCATCATGGGAGCGCCTCACATATTAACAACAAGGGGCCTCAAAAATGGCGGCAATACCTTGGTGTAGAGATCCGTTCTCGTCTCCAGTAACCACTCAGGTTACTGTCCCCGGGCCACCTCCCAGACTGCTACCTATTTTGCGGAGGATTACAGTGTGGCAAGGCCTGTTTCTTCGTTTAAGCAAAGCTTAAGGGAGGATACTTACCCTGCCTGTGCTCCCTCGCCAGGCACTGGCATCTTCTCTGTTTTCAGCAAACTTTTTATGCTGAAAAAGCCCCCCTCAGTTTATACTCAAGTGAGGGTCTCCCGCTGTGTCATGCAGTCTTAACTTTTCGGAGACCGTCCACTGTAACAAATCTCCGCCTCTTCCTCGTCCATGATAGATGGAACGCTGAACACTGATAACAATGCTGGGAAACTAAATCAGTGTTCCGTCTATCACCGATGAGGAGGAGGCGGGGCTTTGTTACAGTGGACATCCGCCGACTGCAGTTGCATGACACAGCGGGAGATCAAAGGTACATGAGGCTGCAGATGGTCAAAGTGAGGCTGCAGATGGGCATTGTTGGTCCTCTTTTCCACTTACAGTAGCTGAACTTCCCACCCTAGGCTTATACTCGAGTCAATGCGTTTCCCCAGTTTTTTGTGGTGAAATTAGGTGCCTCGGCTTATATTCAGGTTGGCTTATAATCGAGTACAGAGACGCCCTTACTACACAGCTTCAGGCATGGGCCCCCTGGAGCAGAGAAGCAGGGGGGGGGGGGCTGCTGCGATTTGAGATTTTTTTTTTTTTTTAAAAAGGGTGGTTGCCATCTGGGGCTCTGGGGTCCTCTGGGCCCTTTATTAAAAGAAACCTCTGGGCTCTTTAATAAAAATATATATATATAAAAAATAAAAAAACATGTATAAAAAAACAAGGGGGGTTGCCTTTCCAGGGCCCTCTGGGCCCTTTAACCACTTGCTTACTGGGCACTTACACCCCCCTCCTGCCCAGGTAAAATTTCAGCTTCCGGCACTGCGTCGCTTTAACTGACAATTGCGCGGTCGTGCGACGTGGCTCCCAAACAAAATTTACGTCCTTTTTTCCCCACAAGTAGAGCTTTCTTTTGGTGGTATTTGATCGCCTGTGCGATTTTTATTTTTTGCGCTATAAACAAAAAAGAGCGACAATTTTGAAGAAAAATACAATATTTTTTACTTGTTGCTATAATAAATATCCCAATTAAAAAAAAAAACACATTTTTTTTCTCAGTTTAGGGCGATATTCTTCTACATATTTTTGGTAAAAAAAAATTAAAAAATCGCAATAAGCGACTGGTTTGCGCAAAAGTTATAGCGCTTACAAAATAGGGGAGAGAATTATTATTTTTTATTATTTTTTTTTTACTAGAAATGGCGGCGATCTGCGATTTTTATTGGTACTGCGACGTTATAGCGGACACATCGGACACTTTTGACACATTTTTGGCGCCATTCACATTTATTCTGCGATCAGTGCTATAAATATGCACTAATTACAGTATAAATGTGACTGGCATTGAAGGGGTTAACACTAGGGGGTGAGGAAGGGGTTAAATGTGTATGCTAGGTGTGTTCTAACTGTAGGGGGAGGGGGGGGTGACTGGGGGGGTGACCGATCTGTGTCCCTATGTAGGAAGGAACACAGATCGGGCTCCTCCCTTCCAGAGACAGGACATTGTCTCTGTGTGAGCCGGCAATGAGAGATGATCTATGAGAGATCATCTCTCATTGGCCCACAGATCGCATCACAAACGGCCGCTCTGATTGGCCGTTTGCCGCGATCTGTGATTGGCCGTGTCCAAGGGACACGGACAACACAGGGCTTCCCCGCAGCGCGCTGTACAGCGCGCGCTGGGAAAGCCAGAATGACATGCCGTCAAATGACGGCATGTTGGATTTTCAGGCCCGCGCTGTTGCCGTCATCCGACGGTAGCGCGGGCCTCAAGTGGTTAATAAAACATAAATAAAAAAAACAAATATAACATGGGGCCCTGGGGACCTCTGAGCCCTTTAATAAAATATATCTATATATAAAAGAAAAAAAAGAAATAAATTATAAAAAAAAGTAAAACATTTTTTATAAAAAAAGGGGGTTTCCATCCGGGACCTCTGGGCCCTTTATTAAAAGAAACCACTGGGCTCTTTAATAAAAAAAAATATATATAAAAAATAAATAAACATTTATAAAAAAACAAGGGGGGTTGCCTTTCTAGGGCCCTCTGGGCCCTTTAATAAAACATAAATAAAAAAAACATATAAACAAAAATAACATGGGGCCCTGGGGACCTCTGAGCCCTTTAATAAAATATATCTATATATAAAAGAAAAAGAAAAAAAAGGAATAAATTATAAAAAAAAGTAAAACATTTTTATAAAAAAAGAGGGTTGTCATCTGGGGCCCTGGGGACCTCTGGGCCCTTTAATAAAAAGAAAAAAAAGAGAGAATTTTTTCTTTTTTTTTTTTTTAAAGGGTGGTTGTCATCTGGGGCTCTGGGGACCTCTGGCCCTTTAAAAAAAAAAAAGAAATTACAAAAAAATGGGGTTTCCATCCGGGACCTCTGGGCCCTTTATTAAAAGAAACCTCTGGGCTCTTTAATAAAAAAATATATATATAAAAAATAAATAAACATTTATAAAAAAACAAGGGGGGTTGCCTTTCTAGGGCCCTCTGGGCCCTTTAATAAAACATAAATAAAAAAAACATATAAACAAAAATAACATGGGGCCCTGGGGACCTCTGAGCCCTTTAATAAAATATATCTATATATAAAAAAAAAAAAAAGAAAAAAAAAAAATATATATAAAAAAAGTAAAACATTTTTATAAAAAAAGAGGGTTGTCATCTGGGGCCCTGGGGACCTCTGGGCCCTTTAATAATAATAATAATAATATATATATATATATATATATATATATATATATATATATATATATATATATATTTTTTTTTATATATATATATAAAAAAGGGGGGTTGTCCTCTGGGCCCCTGGGGATCTCCAGGCCCCTGGGGACCTCTGGACCTCTAAAAAAAATAAAAGTAAAAAAATTGGCCCTTTAATAAAAAATAAAATAAAAATATATAAAAAAATATTTTTTTATAAAAAACAAATAGAAAAATAGGGGGTTGCCATTTTTTTTTAGGGGGTTCCCATCCGGGCCCCTGGGGACCCCCGGGGACCCCCGGGTCCCTTACAGGTGTACTGCCTGTACCCCCCTGATGGCAGCCCTGCTCGAGTACATACAGTAATATACGGTAACCCAAAAACTGACAGGGGTAATAACTCTCCCTTACTCTATTCAAATGAAAATAAGGGCCCAGATTCAGAAAGCAATTACGCCTGTCTAACTGGTGTTAGACAGGAGTAATTTCAAATTTCGCGCGCCGTATCACTAGTTTGAATCCTCAAACCATGATACGGCGGCTTCGGGCTTCGATCCGAGAGGCTTACGTCTTCGTAAGCCTTCGGATCTACGCTGCGATATATTTGCGGCCGCTGGGAGGAGTTTGCGTCGTTTTCATGCGTCGGGATATGCAAATGTGTTTTTACGGCGATCCACGAAGATACGAGTGGTCTTCGCAATCGCTTTCGTCTATTTTTTTTTACGTACTGTTAGACCAGGTTTTTGCTGGTATAACGGTACGTAGCCCATGTTAAGTATGGCCGTCGTTCACGCGTCGATTTTTTTTTTTTTTTTACGTAACTCGTTCGGGACGAGGATCGTGCGTAAACGACGCTACTCAAACAACGAATGACGTAACGACGTGTTTTCGCGCAATGCACGGCGGGAAATTTGCGAACGGAGCATGCGCAGTTCGATCGCCGCGGGAACGCGCCTATTTTAAATGATTCACGCCCCCTACTCGCGTAGATGGATTGCGACGGGAGAAATACACTACGCCGCCGTCGTTTACTGGACAAAATCTACCTGGATTCCATGTAGAGCCAGGTAAAATACGGCGGCGTAGTGTATTTGGGAAACGCTACGATAATCTAATTGTATCTGAATCTGGCCCAAAGAGTTTTGCCTTTAGTTCTACTTTAAGCTCCAGGCTTTGAAGTGACTGGTGTTGTGTCTTCAAACCAAGTACCCATAAACAAGAACTATAATACTGAAGCCAGTTACCTCTTGTTGCTGGCCCAGATTGCCTGAATAATCTTTCATCCTCTGCCTTCTTAAAGCGGATGTCCGCTGAAAAAAATATTAAAAGTCAGCAGCTACAAATACTGCAGCTGCTGATTTTTAATATCGGCACACTTACCGATCCTGGAGTCCAGTGCCGTCCGCAGCAGAGGGCGAGCGATTGCTCATCACTCTCCTGCCCCCCCCCCCGCCATCCTCGGTGAGGGAACCAGGAACTGCAGTGCTATGGCTTCACTGCCCGGTTCCCTACGGTGCATGCGCGAGTCGCGCTGCGCCTGCTGATTGACTCCCGCTGTGCTCTGGGAGCCGAGTGTTCCCAGAACACAACAGGGAGGACGGGGACGGGAGGTGACGTCCTGCCCGCAGTCTGTGGCCGGAAGTGGGCGCAAATACCTGTCTTTGACACCGGAGGGGGGGAGTGTTCTGATCAGCGGGAGTTCCACTTTAGGGTGGAGCTCCACTTTAATTGCCGACCTGGACTGTCTGACTTTCCTTTGATTGATGCCTTCCCCTGCTGCCATGTATATTTATGAGGCCTCGGCCCAGTGGCAGGCGTTGGTCATTTTTTTGGGGGGGAGGCAAACAGTAACACCCCCCTCGTTGGTCTGTCAGGTCTGGAGCACTTACCCCATCTATAGCAGGCAGCACTTCTCCTGGGCCTCACCGGCGACTTCCCCCTGCTCCGCAGCAGTGGCTTGCCCCTCCCCTGCTCTCCGCGGTCATCGTGCTGGCTTCCGTTTCCTCCCTCCTCCTCGGTGGCCAATTGGGACTCTTGTCTTTTCGGACAATCAGAAAATGGGTCTCAAACCCGCTTCTGGGATTGAGGATCAGTGTTTCAATAGCGAATATTCATTTGCTGTTTTAACACCTGGGTGGGCTCGTAGCCGAATGCTTCGCGCCACGAGCCCACCCTATTTTGAAGTTTATTAGAGCCTATGGCTCTAATCAGGTGCTAAAAAAAAAACACCCCCGCCGCTGTAATTCAGGTGTCCTGAAAGGGGACGGACGCATAAATAGGGGGTGGCCGCGGCGGCCGTGGATAGATTCATGCTATACATGAATCTATCTATTATACATATAGGGGATGGCGTGGATAGAGGGGGCTGTGCCCCAGGACCCCCTAATAGATGGGCCACCACTGCAAGACGGGAGGCACCAGGTTGACTATGTGATATCAGCATGTGACATTATCAATTATCAGGAGCCCACTGTTTAGGTCAAGGGGCTCTTTCCCAGCAATTGCACCCACAATCAGACTCTCACAGTCACCTTCTTGGCTCAGTAATCAGTCTAGGGGTATGTTTTTATGATGCTTTACTCAAGGAACTTGAACTTGGGTAGAAGTAGGGTACTATAGCGACTCTTCCTCCTAAGATTCTGAGCACTGTCCTTGCTTGCAGCAAATATTGGGCTGAGCTATATCAGGACACCATAGATAATGTCCCATTTAAGCAATACTGACCCTAGCACAAGAGGGCTAGCAAAAACACACAGTCTCAGGGATCTTGCACACCGTTCTGGACTCACTAATGTCCTTGAATAATTGGATACCTCCTCCCAATATCTTCCAGAAACCTACTCCTGTGATCCCAGATCAGATCCTCAAAAGACAGTCCTGCAGTCATTGTCAATAGATTTCAGCAATATAGGCCCCCCCAGCTAGCCTAGGTGGGACCTCCATGAGCAGCAGACACATGGAAGGCCTGCCCAGTAGGGAAGCAGCCCTTCCAGGCTTGGATCTCCTCCTCCTGGACAAGAACCCCTCTTTTCCAAGTCTCAGAGTATTTATGCTCCCTCCCAGCCACCATCTGGGTCACCTCTCCCCATGGATTGGCCAGGGCTGCGTACAATTGTAATTAATCAACAAACGCAACACAGAACAGACCAAAATAATCACTTGCAGCTCATCTGATTACAGTGAACCAGTAACTAAACTTGCCTAACCTAATATTTTTGGGGCATATTTATTATAGAAAAAAGTAAAAAATATAGATTTTTTTCGAAATTGTCGCTCTATTTTTGTTTATAGCGCAAAAAATAAAAACCCCAGAGGTGATCAAATACCACCAAAAGAAAGCTCTATTTGTGGGGAAAAAAAGGACGTCAATTTTGTTTGGGAGCCACGTCGCATGACCGCGCAATTGTCAGTTAAAGTGACGTAGTGTCGAAACGCAAAAAGTGGCCTGGTCCTTTAGCTGCAAAATGGTCTGGGGCTGAAGTGGTTAATAAAGCCAGAATGAAATAGGGGACACATTATTTTAACGTAGACATTTTTTCACGGGGACCCTATTCTATTGGCAACACATACATTGTTCTGCACTCATCAGGAGCTTGGACAGTGAAAGAATCGCAATTCTACGAAAGAAATTCACTGTATCATCCTAAATGTCACATGATACAATACAGGGAATGAAAGAGCGAGAAGAATACACCAAGGTATATTTATAACAATCGCATTTTAAATACGTATCACTTTCTTTCTCTCTTTAATCCAATTTGGCAGCTGGAGAATTTGATTAACGAGTTTACACAGTCTGAAAACTGCTACATATAATTGTATGTTATTCTAATCTGGTAATGATACAGCAAACTGTTTAATTCCCTTCCCCCATGGGAAATCAGGATTTAGGGAAGAGAAGCAGAGAAAAGCTACAGCGAAGGAACAATATGTTATTTTAATGACTATAATGAATGGCCCCCCGATGGTCTTGGCTGTCCTCACTGATTTTTAAATTGGCCCTATCCCGGATCATTTGCATTTTAAATTCCTTTGCACTTCTCTCATGGATTGTGCTGCTTCTTATCTTCCCTGGCCCTTAGATGTCCAGTCCTCCAGCCATACACTGGGAGATGAGGACACTCCAGGTGATTTTTAAAGTTAAACCTTTCATGAGAAAATGACGGAGGCTCAGTGTTTCCAACCATCCGTATTTTTACGGACAGCCCATAAAAACGGGCACTTTTTCTACCCGTATGTAAGTGTCCATAGTTGCGGGAATGTGCCAGTAAAAATAGCCGAGACCGGTTCGTCTTGGAACTGCACATGCTCAGTTCCGGAGCTTGCCGAGCATATGCTGTATTCGGCCGGCGGGGGGTGGATTTCGCAGAGCCTGTTTCGCACGGCGCTGGCGAGTGACGTCTAACCAGGCGCGCGCCCAAATTTGAAATCTGTAACTAACCAGGAGGTCAGAGGAGCACAGCACTGGAGCAGGAGTCAGGACTCGGAGGCTGAACAGCATGCGGCGGGGGCGGAATGGAGGAGCCTGCTGCATTCAGGCAATACAAAGTTCACAGGGGAGTTGGGGATGGACAGAGTGACAGACAGCCCAGCCGACTGTGACATCAGGTGATGGTGGCAGAGGGGGATCCGATGGAGGCAGGGGGTGATGGTGGCACCGCAGAGGGGGACAATGGAGGCAGGGGAAGATTGTGGTACTGCAGAGGGGGGTGAAGGCAGGGGGTGTTGGGGGCAGAGGGGGATGGAGGCAGGGGGTGATGTGACTAAATTATTTGCCCTTATTATATGGAAAATAACTTTAATATATATTTAATATATTTTAAATTGAAAATAACTTTAACCACTTAAGGACCGCCTACTGCACATTTACGTCGGCAGAATGGCACGGCTGGGCACATCAACGTATATATACGTTGATTTTAGTACCCAGCCGTGGGTCGCGGGCGCGTGCCCGCGACCCGGTCCGAAGCTCCGGGACCGGGACCGCGGGATTCGCGGACCCGATCGCCGCTGGAGTGCAGCGATCCGTCCCTGGAGCGGAAGAACGGGGAGAGCCGTGTGTACACACGGCTTCCCCGTGCTTCTCTGTGGCCGCAGCATCGATCGCGTCATCCCTGTAACAGGGGGACGCGATCGATGACGTCACACCTACAGCCACACCCCCCTACAGTTGTAAACAAACACACTAGGTCTCACATCCCCTACAGCGCCACCTGTGGTTAACTCCCAAACTGCAGCTGTCATTTCCACAGTAAACAATGCAATTTAAATGCATTTTTTGCTGTGAAAATGACAATTGTCCCAAAAATGTGTCAAAATTGTCCGAAGTGTCCGCCATATTGTCGCAGTCACGAAAAAAATCGCTGATCGCCGCTATTTGTAGTAAAAAAAAAATAATTAATAAAAATGCAATAAAACTATCCCTTATTTTGTAAACGCTATAAATTTTGCGAAAACCGACCGATAAACGCTTATTGCGATTTTTTTTACCAAAAATACGTAGAAGAATATGTATCGGCCTAAACTGAGGAAAAAAAATGTTTTTTTTATATATTTTTGGGGGATATTTATTATAGCAAAAAGTAAAAAATATTGCATTTTTTTTAAAATTGTCGCTCTATTTTTGTTAATAGCGCAAAAAATAAAAACCGCAGAGGTGATCAAATACCACCAAAAGAAAGCTCTATTTGTGGGAAAAAAAGGACGCCAATTTTGTTTGGGAGCCACGTCGCACGACCGCGCAATTGTCAGTTAAAACTAAGCAGTGCCGAATCGCAAAAAGGGGCAAGGTCCTTTACCTACATTTTGGTCCGGGTCTTAAGTGGTTAACATATATTTAATATATTTTTTTACCTTAATATCTACCTTAAATCACATTGCTATTTTCCCAGCGTACTTGTTTGTAGCCTAAATACTGAAATTTACACCTAAAAATGTAATTTAGTAACTTTTGTGAAATGCCAGTAAAAACGTGGCTGCGCCAGTAAATTTCAATCTGGAAGGTTGGCAACACTGCAGAGGCTGACCATTTCTGACCTTGTTTCAGGACTGCTGGTTGCCTGGCTGTCATGCTGATCCTGTTGCTGCCAGGGGAGGACTGACCATTTGGGCCCTCGGGCACTGCCCGAGGGCCCCATGCCACTAGGGGGCCCCATCAGGGTTGCCAGCCTCAGTAAAACCTGGGACAGTATGTAAAAATCTGTGTTTTTTTTATCTGTCCCTGAAATGTCCCTTACCGACCGACATCCTTTTGGTCTAAAAATCCCAAGATTATAGCTGCCCCGCCTCTCCAGTACCTTTTCATTATGTGCATGTGTATTCTGTGTGTATGTATACTGTGTGTATACTGTGTATGTATACTGTATGTGTGTGTGTCTATACTGTGTGGCCCCATAATCTATTGCCTGGGGGCCCCATAATCTCCTATTGCCTGGGAGCCCCTTAATCTCCTATTGCCCGGGGGCCTGATAGGCTCCTATTACCAGGGTGCCCCATAATCTCCTGTTGCCTGGGGGCCCTATAATCTCCTATTGCCTGGGAGCCCCATAATCTCCTATTGCCCGGGGGCCCGGTAATATCCTATTGCCCAGGGTGCCCCATAATCTCCTATTGCCTGGGGGCCCCATAATCTCCTATTGCCTGGGAGCCCCATAATCTCCTATTGCCCGGGGACCCGGTAGTCTCCTATTGCCCAGGGGCCCCATAATCTCCTATTGCCCGCGGGCCCCATGAGTTGTCAGTCCGCCCATGGTTGCTGCAAATCATTTCTGAGCCGCTGACCCGGAACAAGTATGAAGATCAGAAAAGTGACTCAAATGTCAAACGTAGATGGGTTCTTTACTGTAAGTTCTTATCTGCATATAAGTTGAGGTCAGTGACTTGAAGCAGGGGTCCCCAACCCCCGGGCCATGGACTGACACTGGTCTGTGGCCTGCTGGGAGCCGGGCCGCATGGCGGGGCTTGACGGCAGGCAGAGGAAGCTAGCACAACCTGCACTGCCACCCTTCAACCACCCAAACAGAGGGTGCCTGCTCCCCTTCTTCTAGCAACACTACTTCCCCCGAGGTGACAGGTTGCACCCCAAGGTGATAAGCTGCACCCCCCCTGAGATGACAGACTGTAGAATAACATCAAAAAGAGACCTATATGTGTTACCAACATCCCTGTGTTAAATGGAAAAGGAAACCCCCCCCCAAGGTGGGACTTCAAAGTTTTATTATCAATTTATACAAAAAATGATGATAAAATTATGGTTGGTGTGTTGGTGCGTGACTTGTCCACGGTGGTCCAAATAGGCCCAACGCGTTTCGAGACTTCGTCAGGGGCTAATATCCATGTGGAGTCACACTGTATATAATACAAATAACCACATTTAAAAAAAAAGAATAAATATTATACAAAATTGAATTAAATTACATATCTATACACATCAGGAGAACACAGTAAATGCACAGCGCACACATCATACCCGTCACCATATATATGGTGACGGGTATGATGTGTGCGCTGTGCATTTACTGGTCCTTTACATCAAGGTTCCAATCAAAATCCCCCTTATGTCAGGATCCCCGTCAAAGTTACCCCTTACATCAGGTTCCCATAGGGCAGGCATGTCCAAAGTCCGGCCCGCGGACCAATTGCGGCCCTCCTTCCAGTTTAATGCGGCCCCACTGGTCATTTGGGTATATACATCTTTTGTGGCCCTAATGAATCCCTCAGCACCACTGGGATTTGTTGGGGGGCCACAAAAGCTATATAGCGTATTTATCGTTCTGCAGCCTCGGAGGGGACAGGGAAGGGGCCGGACGAGTCCTGTCAGATTACATTCATTTTAATGGTTCAAAGAATGTCAGGCAAAATGGTCGCGCATGTTCACTTCTTTAAATCTGTCCCTCTTTGAAAAAAGTTTGGACACCCCTGCCATAGGGCACCCGACGGGGGGGGGAGGGGGGGGTTGTTGATGAAAAAACAGTGTAATCTCTTCTCTCCTAATGCGAGATAATAAGCGGGGGGGGGGGGGGGGGTCCTGGGGACCATTGGGCTCCTTACAGGTGTAATGCAAAAAATTAATTAATAAAAAAAATACAAATAAAAACGGGAGGGGGGGGGGGGGCAGCCGGGCCTGTAAGGGGCCCTGGGGACCATCCGCCCCTTACAGGTATAATGCAAAAAAAAATGGGAGTGGCCAGCCGGACTCCTGGGGACCATCAGGCCCCTTACAGGTGTAATAGCAGCCCTGGGTTCCCATGAGAGTCCCCCCTTACATTATGGTCCCCATCAGTGCCCTCCTTATATCAGTGGCACCCTTAAATCAGAGCACCCATCAGAGTCCCACCTTACACCGGGGCCCCATCAGAATTCCACTTACATTAGGGTCCCCAATCAGACTCCCCCTTACATCAGCATCCCCATCAGAGTCCTCCCTTACAACGGTGGGGTCCCTATCAGGCCCCTTACATTCACCGCCAATCACTTTCCAGAGGGGTGGCAGAGACAAGGGCTTAGGTTTTATATACACTTTAAAGGGGTTGTAAAGGAAAACATTTTTTTCATAATAAGTATCCTTTACCTGCAGACATTCCTCTTTTCACTTCCTCATTGTTTGTTTTTGCTCAGAGGTTGCTCTATTTCTTCTCTGTTCTGTTCACTTCCTGCTTGTCTGATTGTTACTCACCACCGTGAAGGGAGGCTTTACAGTGGTGGTCAGTGACGTGCTCGCCCCCTCCTGGGAACTACATCTGTGTGGCAGGACGCTCTCTACGTGTTAGGCCGCGTACACACGATCGAATATATCTGCTGAAACTGGTCCACAGACCAGTTTCAGCTGACAGATTCGATCGTGTGTACGGGCTAGCAGACAGGTTTCCAGCAGACAAAAGTTTTAAAGCAGGCTTTAAAACGTGTCTGTTGGAAAGCCGTCTGTCGGATATGTCTGCTGGTTAGTACGCCGAACCAGCGGACCGGAATCTCCCGCATGTGCCAAATGGATTCAACGCATGCGTGGAAGTATTTTACTTCCTGGTTTGGTGACGTGGCGGTGTCAACGTCACCGCCACGTCACTGCGCTGTCTGTCCGCGGGGATTTTGGTTTGATCGTGTGTACACAATCAAACCAACATATCCCAGGAGACATGTCAGATGAAATCGGTCTGTCGGACCGTTTCATCGGATATGTCTCCTCGTGTGTATGCGGCCGTAGAGACTTCAAGGAGGTGTGAATTACTGGGCGTGCCGCAATGCATACTGGGAAATGAAGTTCTTACATGAACGAGCGCCGCAAACCGGAGGTGATATAGATGAAGGAATTTAATAGGTATTTACTCGTTTTTTTAACAGAATCATTACACTATTCTGTCTGTCTACCTTGCAGACATTTATTTTAGGCAAAACATTTTTTTATCCTTTACAACTCCTTTAACCACTTCCCTACGGCCGAACGACTATATGCGGCCACAGGGTGGCTCTAAGGCCCCTTTCACATTGAGGCGTGGAGCCGCGCTGACGGTATAGCCGCGCTATTTGTAGCGCCGCTATACCGTCGTGTTTACCGCGATATTCGGGCGCTAGCGGTGAGGTTTTAACCCCCGCTAGCGGCCGAAAAAGGGTTAATACCGCCCGCGTTGCGGGCGGTATTACCGCGCTATTACCGCGGTTTCCCATTGATTCCAATGGGAAGGCGCGCTATAGGAGCGGTGAACACACCGCTCCTATACCGCGGTAAAGATGCGGCTAGCAGGACTTTTGGAGCGGTCCTGCTAGCGCACCGCTTCAGTGTGAAAGCCTTCGGGCTTTCACATTGAACACTACAGGGCATGATTTTTCATGCGGTATAGCAGCGCTATTTTTAGCGCTGTACCGCATGAAAAACGCCTCAATGTGAAAGGGGCCTAATTCTCCTTTCTTCGTTCCCAGCGCGCGCTCCAGAGCGCGCAGCGGGGAACTTCTGTGCTGGCCGTGTCCCTTGGACACAGCCAATCACAGATCGCCGCAAATGGCCAATCAGAGTGGCTATAACTTTTGCGCAAACCAGTCGCTTATTGCGATTTTTTTTTTACCAAAAATATGTAGAAGAATACTTATTGCCCTAAACTGAATTTTTTTTTTTTAATTGGGCTATTTTTTATAGCAACAAGTTAAAAATATTTTTTCAAAATTGTCGTCCTTTTTTGTTTATAGGGCAAAAAATAAAAACCGCAGAGGTGACCAAATACCACCAAAAGAAAGCTCTATTTGTGGGGAAAAAAGGACGCCCATTTTGTTTGGGAGCCATATCGCACGACCGCGCAATTGTCAGTTAAAGCGACGCAGTGCCGCAAGCTGAAATTTCACCTGGTCAGGAAGGGGGGTATACATGCCCAGTAAGGAAGTGGTTAAACTGTTCCTGATTTTCTTTTTCATTGTACATTTTTTGGGGGTACCCTATGCACTGGTAGGGGACATTCATCATAATGCACAAAATGACTTTAGCTGTCGGCAAAAAATAATGACTCGCCGCAGTGCGGGTGACAGCAGCAGACGCAGAAATGTCATCGGTCGCAGGAGAAACCGCGAACTCTGACAGGAGAAACTTTAATTTAGGAGCAGGTGGACCAGAGCTGAGAGAGGGTTCTGTTCAGGAGAGAGTCTGAAACATATTTCCCAGCCAGCGGTGCATGTCTGTCTGAGACCCAGACACTACAATGGCCCTCGCTGAGTAGTTTCACTCAGCGGCAATTTGCAAGCAATATTTCCCCGCCGGTTATTTCATATAGCACTCTTCTTCTGGACATAATTAAAAGCTTTCAGTACAAATGCTTCTTGTGAGTGAAGTGACAGCTACCTGCAAGTTAACACCACTTAGCGGCTTCAGGTATCTCAGACTGAAGCCCTGTCCAAATTTTGCATAATGATTTGCTCCCGAACAGAAAGGGCTTTATGTAAGATAAGAAGTTTGAAGGGGAATATGAAACATGATCTAATTAGCCGGGATTCAAAGGCAGGTCCCAGGTATGTGTCTGCACAAGAGCTTCTTATAACAGGAACTGGAAAGCCGCTAATATTAAAGAACAACATACCTTTCACTTGGATTCCCCCAGGGAATGTCAACTGCTCAGGTTTCTGTTATTTTTTTTATTTTTTTGAAAGAGAGATGTGAGATGAGGAGATGTCTGTGAAATATGAAGAAAAGTAGCACAGGCTTGGAGAAGTGTAAGGGTTAAGAGGGGCTACTGTCACCCATTATCATACTATGCCAGTGGCGGTGCGTCCATAGAGGGCGCCGGAGCGCCCCCCCCTCTCGCTTCCCTACCGCCACTGATACAATATATAGATTTATACATTGCAGCATTTTACAGGGCACAGTGGCGATAATTACAGGGCACTGGGGATGAGCCGAACACCCCCCCCGTTCGGTTCGCACCAGAACGGACCAAACGTTTGCACGAACATTTAGAACCCCATTGACGTCTATACGTTCAAAAACGCTCATTTTAAAGCCTAATGTGCAAGTTATTGTCGTAAAACGTCTTTGAGAACCCGGGTCTTGCCCCAGGGAACATCTATCAATGGAAAAAAAGTTTTAAAAACGGTCGTTTTTTTCAGGACTCCTGAAAAAAAAACAGTTTTTAAAACTTTTTTTCCATTGATACATGTTCCCTGGGGCAAGACCCGGGTTCTCAAAGATGTTTTCACAGGCATACTATAGACACCCAGCAGGTACAATATTTAAAGTAATTTTTCCTTTTTTTTATTTTTTTTATTTAAGCATCATTAAAATTACTGCTCCTGAGGATTTTAATGATGCTTAAAAAAACACTTGCTTACTGGGCACATATACCCCCTTCCTGCCCAGGTGAAATTTCAGCTTCCGGCACTGCTTCGCTTTAACTGACAATTGCGCGGTCGTGCGACGTGGCTCCCAAACAAAATTTACGTTCTTTTTTCCCCACATGTAGAGCTTTCTTTTGGTGGTATTTTGCGGTTTTTATTTTTTGCGCTATAAACAAAAAAGAGCGACAATTTGGAAAAAAAAATACAATCCCTTTTCGTTTTCGCTATAATAAATAGCCCAATTAAAAAAAAAAAAATGTTTTTCTCAGTCTAGGCCGATACGTATTCTACATATTTTTGGTAAAAAAAAAAAATCGCAATAAGCGACTGGTTTGCGCAAAAGTTATAGCGCCTACAAAATAGGGGACAGAATTATTATTTTTTATTATTTTTCTTTACTAGTAATGGCGGCAATCTGCCATTTTTGTTGGGACTGCGACATTATGGCGGACACATCTTACACTTTTGACACATTTTTGCCACCATTCACATTTATACTACAATCAGTGCTATAAAAATGCACGAATTACTGTATAAATGTGACTGGCATTGAAGGGGTTAACACTAGGTGAGAGGAAGGGGTTAAATGTGTACCCTGCATAGTGTTCTAACTGTGGGGGGAGGGGGGTGACTGGGGGAGGTGACTGATCTGTGTCCCTATGTACAAGGGACACAGCATGGGTCTCCTCTCTCCCTGACAGTGACAGAACGCTGTCTCTGTGTGAGCCCGCAATGAGAGATGATCTCATAAGTTTACATTTGAGATCATCTCTCATTGGCCGCACAGATCGCATAGCAAAAGGCCACACTGATTGGTGATTGGCTGTGTCCAAGGGACACGGGCAGCTTAGAATTTCAAAAGACGTCCTGTTAGATTTTCAGGTCCGCGCTGAATCGGTCATTCGGCTATAGCACGGGCCTCAAGTGGTTAAATATTGTACCTGCTGGGTGTCTATAGTATGTCTGTGAAAACGTCTTTAAATAGCACAATCACCTGCCTGCCAGTAAATTAGGAAGAACTGATCTAGCTAAACTATACAGTGTATAAATATATGTGTACAACATCTTGGATGTATATATATCCTCTACACACTGTAACATTAACTGACTAGCCTGTCTGCTCTATCTACCTGCAAAAAATCACACTCTCTCTGTCTCTCTCTGTTCTCTCTAACAACCAACACACTACACAAGGCCAACCTGCAGGCAGCCTTGTATAGTGTAGGGCGTGTACTAAACCCCCTGAGCCATAATTGGCCAAAGCCACCCTGGCTTTGGCCAATTATGGCTCTCCGTTTTTTGCGCGCTGTGATTGGCCAAGCATGCGGGTCATAGTGCATGCTTGGCCAATCATCAGCCAGCAATGCTGCAGTGAATTATGGTCTGTGAAATGTAAGTCGAATTTGGCACGAACGACCCGGTTTGTTCGTATTTCGAGGAACGATCGAACATACGATGTTCGAGTCGAACATGAGTTTGACTCGAATACTAAACTCATCCCTACAGAGCACAGTGGTAACAATTGGCATAGTGGTGACAAAGGGCACAGTGGTGACAATTTGCACAGTGGCGACAAAGGGCACAGTGGCAACAAAGTGCACAGTGTCGACAATTAAAGGGCACATTGGCGGCAATTTGCACAGTGGCGACAATTGATGGGCACAGTGGCTGCGTTTGATGGCATGGCACAGTGGTGACAATTGATGGCACAGTGGCTGCGTTTGATGGCATGGCACAGTGGTGACAATTGATGGCACAGTGGTGACAATTGATGGCATGGCACAGTGGCTGCGTTTAATGACATGGCACAGTGGTGACAATTGATGGCACAGTGGCTGCGTTTGATGGCATGACACAGTGGTGACAATTGATGGCACAGTGGCTGTGTTTGATGGCATTGTGCAGTGGCTGCGTTTGATGGGCCCAGTGTCTGCGTTTGATGGGCACAGTGGCTGCAATTGTTTTTTTTTTTTTCGTTTGTTTGTGCACCCCCAAAAATTTTGAGCACCAGCCGCAACTGCTATGCATAATACCACTCATATATCCACCAATTTATAGTTGAAGTACATTAGAATAATTAAAATCTATGCAAATTAATATATGTAAAGCCCTCCCCCCCTCATAGGGGATCTCCACCCTTGATAGACATTGCAGTTGACATCTGGATGCAGATATGAAAAGATAATGGCCACGCTCCAGAATTTAGCTCCTCGTCTTGTGTTTATTGATTGTTACAAAAGACTGCCTACTATCATATTACCACTCAAAAACCAACTGTAAGGATCGGGATCACCTACTGGTGGCACTATGGTTCCCAGAGAAGAAGGTTGTAGTTTTGCTGCCCACCAGTGGGTATTTCCCAGCAGCCAGAAGATCCCAGTAGTCAGTCTCCACCTGATGCTGGCTGCTGGGAGGGTATTTAGTTCCTCTTCTACTATTCCCTTGTGCTTCAGTGTTTTGCCCTGCTAGTCAGATACTGCCTACTATTAATCCCGAGCATGATTCCTACCTGAGCCTGCTTTTGCCTTGTACCTATTGTATATATACGGTATATATGTGTGTATATATATATATATATATATATATATATATATATATATATATTAGACGTGCACACTGAAATATTTTGCTTCGGAATTTCATTTTCGTCCGAATTTTTTTTTAATTTAGTTACTCCCAAAATTTCGACGGAGCAGCTAAACTGTACGACGCCGCAATTCTACATTTCCGGTCGAATGTTCCTCCTACAAGCTATAGTAGAGGTCTAATGTTGTATGACACTAGTAATAATTATATTTATAAATTATTATTACTAGTCAACCAACATTTAAATTCTTCTATAGCCTATGGGCGGAGAATTCGACCGGAAATGTACGATTGCGGAGTCGTACAGTTTAGCTGCTTGTCAGATCTTCTTAGAACTTTCGACAGACACCATAAGCCTTCAATGACAGATTCGACGTTTGTATGTTTGTTTTCTGCTTCGTCGAATCTTCGTCGTTCGTGTCAAATGGTCTACCCCAACACTGTCTCTATAATGTCGAATCTTTCCTCTCTATGTAGAATAATCTTGAACTAATAGAGTTAAGGTTAGGTGCATTCGACCGCAGGTTCGATAGACACAGATCACTATTGTCAACATCGTTTCGAATCTCCTATGTATATCCAACTGTTATAGCAACGAAAACAAAAGGAGGATATTAGTTATGAGGAAAGGTTGTGAGCACTGAAGTTATTCTCTCTGGAGAAGAGACGCTTGAGAGGGGATATGATTTCAATTTACAAATACCGTACTGGGGTCAGGAGATCAGCTAAAAGTAGTTGGATCTGTATGTACGTTATAATTAATCTAAATAAGTCGATTAATCGATTTAAAAAAAATTATTAATCGAAAATTTTACTCAGTAACAGCCCTATTCATTTTTGTTTATTGATTATTTATTTTCATTTGGTGGAGGGGGATTATGGTGTGGGGTTGTTTTTCAGGTGTTGGGCTTGGCCCTTTAGTTCCAGTGAAGAGAAATCTTAAGGCGTCAGCATACCAATACATTTTGGACATTTTTATGCTCCCAACTTTGTGTTCCAACATGATTGTGCACCAGTGCACAAAGCAAGGTCCATAAAGACATGGATGAGCGGGTTTGGGGTGGAGGAACTCCAGAGATAAAATGATAATTCTTCCAATCTACAAGACTCTGGTCTGGACACACCTGGAGTATGCGGTCCAGTTCTGGGCACCAGTCCTCAGGAAGGATGTACTGGAAATGGAGAGAGTACAAAGAAGGGCAACAAAGATAATAAAGTGTCTGGAGGATATTGGTTATGAGGAAAGGTTGCAAGCACTGAACTTTTTCTCTCTGGAGAAGAAACGCTTGAGAGTGGTGTTGTAATATGTTGGGCGATTTATGTGGGATGTTATTTATATATATATATATATATATATATATATATATATATATATATATATATGTGTGTGTGTATATTGTATTATTGTATTATAAGTCCAAAATTGACCAGGCCAAATTTCAGTAACCTGTAATTACATGTTACACATCAAAAGACGCTTGTCGATTGTCAATAAGCAAAGAGACAGGATGGGTCTATTTTGCACATCAAACCAATCAAACCATTACTCAGGCCACATGTAATCTAATTACATATTAGAGAAAGCTTATTAGTATGCAAGGATGCAAAATTAGGAATAGGTCTCGGGCTGGGGTCATTGTCCTGTCACTTTGAAAGACAGGATGTAGATCAAAGACGGCCAATCAAATTGCTCAGCTATTCAGTGGCTAGGGAATATAATCATGGAGTTCAGTCTTGTCACTCTGTATGAATATGACACAGGTCTAGAATTGATCTAGGAAAAGATGGGATTCTGAATGACTCTGTTGGATTTGAATCGTCTGTGGACTTTGGACTTTGTTCGTTATTGGAAGTAAATTAAAATGCATTCTCTGGAGAATTTGGATGTTGCTGCGGAACAACATAATTTATAGTCATCATACTAACATCTAAACATCAATTATCTAACCGGACTACTGGACACTAGACATTTTATATCACTACAAGGGGATATGATTTCAATTAACAAATACCGTACTGGTGACCCCACAATAGGGATAAAACTTTTTTGTGGAAGGGAGTTTAACAAGACACGTGGCCACTCATTAAAATTAGAAGAAAATAGGTTTAACCTTAAACTATGTAGAGGGTTCTTTACTGTAAGTGTGGCAATGATGTGGAATTCCCTTCCACAGGCGGTGGTCTCAGCGGGGGGCATCAAAAGTTTCAAGAAACTATTAAATAAGCACCTGAACGACCACAACATACAGGGATATACAATGTAATACTGACATATAATCACACACATAGGTTGGACTTGATGGACTTTTTTCAACCTCACCTACTATGAAACTATGTAACTATGATATAAGAGATGTAAAACGTACTACAAAGTTTACTGTTACACTGCTTTGCCTTCCAATATACTGCTTGTTAGAAAGTTGGAGTGGAGCTTAAAAGATCGGCTATTGCAGATCAAAACAGCTGGGAAGTCCCGGAGCAGCAGACTGTTTTTATAAACATAATCCAGAGTATTAAATCTTCCTGCCTACTAACAGCCGCAGATGTACACAAATCCGAGCGTGGAAACATGAATCTGAAGGTCGCTGATTCAATTTACACGAATGCCTTGACATGTATCTATTATTTTTAATGACTTACCACTAACATCCATGTTATTCCCCTCTCCATTCTTCATTGGGGCTTGTTGTGCACTTTGAGTTTCCCCTAAAGACAAAATCCCCTGTAATTCGTACTTTTTACTGTAAAAACTATTTTTATTATGTGACCTCTCCCCTTCAGCATACCAAGCAAATGTCCCATTCTATAGACCACACAGTGCATTCACTTTCACCACAAAGGGAGACAGCTCAGTCCTTTTACTTCCTTGGATTCTGGCCTTGGAGATCACCCTGCAGGATTATATCGTTGAACAAAGTATTGCGGGGAAACACAATGAGATGAGACACATTGACAGGAAGAGCTTAGCATTAAAGAAGAGGTCACACAAAGAGAGCCACCGTGACACAAGTCAAGAAAACATGAGTACACGGCGCGGAATTCATCCTTTTCTCCCCTTTCCCTTCACAAAATGTTTACATTCTGCCCCTATTTTTTTTAAATAATATAGCAATTAAAGCGTAATGAAATACACCGGACTACTTCTCCACTAATTCAGTATTGCTCAACTGGAAAGGTATAGAGGTCCTCAAGTGCAAATCCCAACAATTCCATTGGTCGACGTAATAGAAGTGATTAAGAAGCTTTGGCCATACTTCTCCTTTAATTCAGGAATGTGATCTTCAATCAAAGATACTTAAAGGAGTTGTAAAGTCAGAAGGTATTAATCAAGCGACCTTCTCATATGCAAAAGACATAACAACAATAGAGGCTAACTACAAATGTATGATGAGATGGCATATGACTCCTGTTAGACTAAGTAAGATATCTTTAGCAAACTCCCCTCTATGCTGGAGGAATTGCAATCAAATAGGGACCACTACTCATATATGGTGGGACTGCCCGAGAATCCGGGAATACTGGATAGAGATCATCAAATTGATTGAGGAAATTACTGACGAAAAGATCCCACTGGATTTACCGACTTGTCTTTTCCATAGACTAGGTTCGGTAAAGGGAAAAAAATACGGCTCAACATTGGTCCCAGTGCTGTTAAATGCAGCAAAGGGACTGATCCCGAAATTTTGGCTCCACCCCCATAGACCACCCCTAAAAGAATTCATACGCAGGGTCGACAACATCGCAGAGATGGAGTACTTAAGAAGGATTGACCAAGGAGAGGAAGAGGGAGGAAGAGGCGGAAAGACCTGGAAGCAGTGGAGAATCTATAGATCATCGGAAAAAGCCCTCTCAATATTAATAGAAACAAATTAGTAAATGTTCTGCTCCGATCCTACAGGTAAAAGAAGGAAGAAGTGGGTGGGAGGGGATTAAAATATTGGGGGGGAATTATATAATAGGCAATACAGAGGGATTCAGGGAGGGGGGGCCTGAAGGGAGGATGTGATAACTACTAAGAACATCTGTTGCCATCCGAAATTATATTTTTGTATTTGTAATACCAACACAACAGAAGGAAAAAAAAAAAAATAAAAATATATATATATATATATAAATAAATAAATATTAAAAACATGAATCGCCCACAAATGATGCAAATCCGAGGTGAAATATGAAGGGCGGAACATAGATGAACCCCTCAAAAGCCTCATAACCCTGGGGTAAGCCTGATGTGGGAAAAAAAAAAAAAGAAAGAAGGTATTAATCATAATGCATTAAGATTAAAAAAAAACTTCTGTGTGTAACAGCCTCCCCAGCACTTCCTAATACCTGTACTTCCTTGAGCCCCATCTCTGTCCAGCAATGTCTACGAGTTCCTCACCTCTCCTCCTGATCGACTGGGACATAGCAGCTGCGACACCATTGGCAGCCCGCTTCTGTCAATCAAAGTCAGTTAGCCAATCAGAAGAGAGAGTGGGCAGGGCCGAACTGGGGCTCTGTGTCTGAATGGACACACAGAGCTGTGATTTGGCTTGGGTGCCCCCATAGTAAGCTGCTTGTTGTGGGGGCACTCAACAGGAGGGAGGGCCAGGAGAGCCAAAGAGGGACCCGAGAAGAGGAGGATCCGGGCTGCTCTGAAAATCCGGTGCATAGCACAGGTAAGTATATTATGGGGTTGATTTACTAAAGGAGAATCCACTTTGCACTACAAGTGCACTACACGTTTTTGCAGGCTTTTCTTTCCCATCTCCTTCTCATTCTGCTGTACTCAGGAGCAGAGCACTCAACAACAACAATAAAAAAAAAGGTTTTAATTATTAATAGTTTCGTTTATAAAATGGAAGTGAACAAAAATATCATCAGGAAAATAATAATTAAATGCAGAAGGTGAATAGGGAGTTAATTAAGACTGATTAGAATAAATTAAGGGTTGGTAAGGGGTTAAAGGCAGGAATATTCAAAAAACAGGTTGCTTTAAACTGACTTTATCTGCACATCAAAGTTCATCTCTTTGATCTGTAGATGAATAAACAGAAAGATACAAAAAGAAACAATGGCCCAGATTCATAAAGCAATTACTGGTGTTAGACAGGAGTAATTTCAAATTTCGCGCGCCGTATCACTAGTTTGAATCCTCAAACCATGATACGGCGGCTTCGGGCTTCGATCCGAGAGGCTTACGTCTTCGTAAGCCTTCGGATCTACGCTGCGATATTTTTGCGGCCGCTGGGAGGAGTTCGCGTCGTTTTCATGCGTCGGGATATGCAAATGTGTTTTTACGGCGATCCACGAAGATACGAGCGGTCTTCGCAATCGATTACGTCTGTTTTTTTTTACGTACTGTTAGACCAGCTTTTTGCTGGTCTAACGGTGCGTAGCCCATGTTAAGTATGGCCGTTGTTCCCGCGTCGAATTTAAATTTTTTTTTTTTTTGCGTAACTCGTTCGGGAATAGAAATGTCCGTAAACGACGCTACTCAAACAACGAATGACGTAACGACGTGATTTCGCGCAATGCACGGCGGGAAATTTGCGAACGGAGCATGCGCAGTTCGATCGCCGCGGGAACGCGCCTATTTTAAATCCTTCACGCCCCCTACTCGTCTAGATGGATTGCGACGGAAGAAATACACTACGCCGCCGTCGTTTACTGGACAAAATCTACCTGGATTCCACGTAGAGCCAGGTAAAAAACGGCGGCGTAGTGTATTTCTGATACGCTACGAGAATCCAATTCTCTCTGAATCTGGGCCAATGTTTCTTTTTATCTCCCTGTTTTACAGGTTGAGCAATATTGTTGACAAACATTGTCTACTTTTTTCTATCTATCTATCTATCTATCTATCTATCTATCTATCTATCTATCTATCTATCTATCTATCTATCTATCTATCTATCTATCTATGTACCTATGTATCTATCTATCTATCTATCTATCTATGTATCTATCTATCTATCTATCTATCTATCTATCTATCTATCTATCTATGTATCTATCTATCTATCTATCTATCTATCTATCTATCTATCTATCTATCTATCTATCTATCTATCTATCTATCTATCTATCTATCTAGGTACCTATGTATCTATCTATCTATCTATCTATCTATCTATCTATCTATCTATCTATCTATCTATCTATCTATCTATCTATCTATCTATCTATCTATCTAGGTACCTATGTACCTATGTATCTATCTATCTATCTATCTATCTATCTATCTATCTATCTATCTATCTATCTATCTATCTATCTATCTATCTATCTATCTATCTATCTATCTATCTATCTATCTATCTATCTATGTACCTATGTATCTATCTATCTATCTATCTATCTATCTATCTATCTATCTATCTATCTATCTATCTATCTATCTATCTATCTATCTATATATCTATCTATCTATCTATCTATCTATCTATCTAGGTACCTATGTATGTATATATCTATCTAGGTACCTATGTATGTATATATCTATCTAGGTACCTATGTATGTATGTATGTATCTATCTAGGTACTTATGTATGTATATATGTATGTATGTATGTATCTATCTAGGTACTTATGTATGTATATATGTATGTATGTATGTATGTATCTAGGTACCTATGTATGTATGCATGTATCTATCTAGGTACCTATGTATGTGTGTATGTATGTATGTATGTATCTATTTTCTACTATTTTTAGCTTCTCTTTGGCCTCCTGAACTATCTCATTCCCATGTCACCTGTCACGAGCGGCCCAAGCCAACACAAGACAAAGCCCCTCATTGTCAGAGGGAAGGGATTGATGTATTGTGACTATAGAGGACATCAAAGACTTATTGCTGACTTTAGCTCTCTGAGAAATAAAGGTGGTAAACCCCATTTTGTCTGTGTCTTCCCTTTGTGGAGGACATGTATTCACTGACACTGCTACCAAACAAAGTGCACAGAACAAATGTCCTGGAAGAGCAAAGCACATCATCACATTCTTATCTGGCCAAACACAGTATATTGTACGTTAACTATTGCCCTTCCTTTTGTCACACTGACATTGCATGTCTCTATAAAAGAAGAACCAGATCTAAGAAAGATAGAAGATTTATTCATCTTTTCACCTGGGGGGGTTCGTGTTATTTCTCCATTTAAATCTCTGTAGGTCCTTATTGTTACACTATTTAAAGTCTAAGAAGAAAATACATTTTTGCGCCGGGTTGTTGAAAACTTAATAAAAGGCGCCACATCCCTATTGTATACAAAGAATATAGATACGTTTGTTGGGTCATTTAGGGTGCACATACATCGATATTAGAAAAATAGAAAATGTAACCGGTTAAGGACCCCTTCGCGCCGATATACGTCGGCAGAAGGGCACGGCTGGGCACAATCATGTACATGTACGTCGCCTTTAAGAGCCCAGCTGTGGGTCGCAAGCACACCGCTGGCGCGCTCGTGACCTGGTCCTGTGCTTCATGATTGAGCCCGCGGAACCCATGGACCTGATCGCTGCCGGTGTCCCGCGATCGGGTCACAGAGCTGAAGAACGGGGAGAGGTAAGTGTAAACAAATCTTTCCTCGTTCTTTCTAGTGTGACTGACACTGATCCTCTGCTCCCTGTCATAGGGAACGACGATCAGTGATGTCACACGCCAAGCCACGCCCCCACTCAGTAGTAATCACTCCCTAGGAAACACTGTACCCCTACAGGTTAACCTCTTCATTGTCAGTGTTGTTTTCACAGTAATCAGTGCATTTTTATAGCACTTGTTGCTGTAAAAATTACAATGGCCCCAAAAAATGTGTCAAAAGTGTACGATGTGTCCGCCATAATGTCACAGTCATGATAAAAATCACTGATTGCCGCCATTATTTGTAAAAAAAAAAATTATTAATAAAAATGCCATAAAACTATTCCCTATTTTGTAAACGCTATAACTTTTGCACAAACCAATCAATAAACGCTTATTGCATTTTTTTTTTTAGCAAAAATATGTAGAAGAATACGTATCGGACTAAACTGAGTAAGACATTTTTTATATATATTTTTGGGGGATATTTATTATAGCAAAAAATAAAAAATATAGATTTTTTTTTCAGAATTGTCGCTCTATTTTTGTTTATAGCGCAAAAAATAAAAACCGCAGAGGTGATCAAATACCACCAAAAGAAAGCTCTATTTGTGGGGAAAAGGACGCCAATTTTGTTTGGGAGCCACGTGGCACGATCGCGCAATTGGCAACGCAGTGCCGAATCGCAAAATGGGGCCTGGTCCTTTATCTACAAAATGGTCCGAAGTTTAAGTGGTTAATAGATAAAAATTCATAAATTGAAGACATAAAACATTCACATATTGAATAAGTAGAATATACAAATAACAGATGCACATCTAATTTATATCTACATGTTTCGACTTTTACGGCTTCTTCAGGAGATTTTTTACAACAGGCACTTGGTACTATGATCAGTGCATGCGCTGTATCTTTTTTTCGTTTAAGTCTGCAATATAATATTTAATTATTGCTGTATTATAATTTTGTTTTTATTTATTGGTTTGTAACATGCATTTTTATTGTAGTGATCAGCTCATATACAGTGCCTATTGTAAAAGATCTCCTGAAAAATAATATTTCTAATATCGGTGTATGTGCGCTTTAAAAGTCCCAAAAAATGTATCTATATTTAAAGCCTAAGTTCACCCCTTTCTGCTGGTAACATCCTCTATTTATTGTTTCCGTCTCCATGGCTCCTCACATTATTTTGATGGCAAACCAGGTCCCCTAAGCTGGCCATACACTAGTAGATTTTACATTTTTTTTGCATTCTTTATTTATAAGTTGTATCATTACAAGCTTTAACCACTTGACCTCCGAAAAATGTACCCCCCTTCATGACCAGGCCATTGTCAGGTCACCTGTGGTCAGATGACAAGTGCACCCCGTTGGAGGCAGGGGTGCATCACAAGGTAGTGAACTCTATAGCAGACTGCTGTGGATGGACCACAGAGTGGGTATGGAGGAGAGGTTCGCTGGGGCACAAACAGGAATCCTATAGGAAGCTTGAGCCCAAGATTCCCCAGGGCGTGGAGTCTAAGATCCAGTTGGTATTCACCAGAGCCTCTAGTGGTGAGGATGGCCTTCGCTGCAACTGGATCCAGGTCGTGGCCCCGGGGGCCCTAGGTCACACTCCGTAGGGAGAGAGGGGAAGCAGCCACTCAGGACACAAGAGATAGTAATGGGTAAGCCGAGGTCTGGGCAACAAGCAGACGAGGATAACAAGGGACAGGCCAAGGGTCAGGGTCACAGGCAAACAGGAGTAGTCAGGGACAAGTCAAAATCGGTACACAGAGATTTACGTAGCACACCGCAAGCAGGAACACAAAGCTAACAAACAACGTTGATCAGCACTGCAGACCTGCAGTGCACTGGTTAATATAGAGTTCCTGGAATGGCCTGGGGTGGAGCCATACTGGGAGGAGAGATGATAAAAGCAGCCAGGTGAGGGGGCCTGGCCTCTAAGATGAACACATGGAGAGCAAGGTAAGCTGCCAGAAATTACTGCATATCCATGACAGCCATTTTTTGCAGTACGGCACTGCATAAATTTTACTGACAATTGCGCGGTCATGCGACGTTGTACCCAAATAAAATGTATGTCCTTGTTCCCACAAACAGATCTTTCTTCTGGTGATATTTGATCACCTCTGCGGTTTTTATATTTTGCGCTATAAAAAAAAAAGAAAATTCTGAAATAAAAACAATGGGCCAGATTCAGAGAGCCGTAACTCCTGTCTAACTGGTGTTAGACTGGAGTAATTTCAAATTACGTGCGTTTTCTAGCTAGTCGGAAACCTCAAACCATGAATAGACGGCTGCGGGCTTCAATTCGACTGGATTACGTGTTCGTACGCCTTCGGATCTACGCTGCAATAAAATTGCGGCCACTGGGTGGACTTCCGTCGTTTTCCGCGTCGGGGTATGCTAATGAGCTTTTGCCGGCGATCCCAGAAATTACGAACGTCTATCGCAATCTCTTACGGCATCTTTAGTCATCTTTTTTTTGCGTAACACTATACCAGCTTTTTGCTGTTCTAATATTAGACAGCCCATGTTAAGTATGGCCGTCGTTCCCGCGGTCGAATTTCTACGTTTTCCGACGTCTTTTATTATTTTTTACGTAAGTCGTCCGGGAATAGGAATGTTCGTAAACGACGCTACTCAAACAACGAATGACGGCGGGAAATTTCTGAACGGAGCATGCGCAGTTCGATCGCCGCGGGGACGCGCCTAATTTAAATGCTTCACGCCCCCTAAACGCGTATTTCGATTACGCGGCGAGAAATAGACTACGCCGCCGTAACGTACGGGCAAAAATCTACCAGGATTCCATGTAGAGCCTGGTAAAATACGGCAGCGTAGAGTATTTCGATTACGCAGCGCAAAATTAAGTGTATCTGAATCTGGCCCAATATTTTTTACTTTCTGCTATAAAACACATCCATTTTTTCTTTCTTCATTAATTTAGGCCAATATGTATACAATTCTGCTACATATTTTTGGTAAAAAAATCCTAAGTGTACAGTAAAACCTTGGATTGTGAGCTAAATTCGTTCCAGAAGCATGCTTGTAATCCAAAGCACTTGTATATCAAAGCAAATTTCCCCATAAGAAATAATAGAAACTCAAATGATTCGTTCCACAACCATTTATTCTTAAAGTGGAGTTCCACCCTGAAATTTTATTTATTTTTTTACAGAAAATCTAATTCAGTTTTATAGATTTATTGTAGTGAACAAATAGAAAACGTACTCACATTGTTCGAATGAATACACAGCCTTTTAAAATCAGGTTGACAACGTCACGTATGACAAAATGCGTCTGGAGAAGGATACGTGCTGACGTCACCACGCTGTCTTGATAGGAGCACGGGAGTTTGTCTTCAGCCGGCCGGCTTTATGTTTTTATATGCAATATTCTACTCTGCAAAAAGTGCTGATAATACTGTTTCATTTAAATAAATAAATCTATGGTTTAGACAATATCACGCTATGGTTGGTTTCTCTTTCTTGGTTTAATGCTGAGTTTGTTGGTGAACTCAATGATCTTGGACTGAACGGTGGTATCGGTGTGTGGATATACCAATGCAGCCATCTATCCAGGGCTTATTTCCATGATCTTCTGTACAAGCAAAGGCCTATAGCCACATGCCCGGTTTTGTTTGCCATCTGGTAAGTGAGTTTTTCTATAGGTGGTGGCACACTTCATTGAGTGATTCACTGTGGTGTTATTATTAGAAGAATCAACTTATCATCTTACCAATTTTTCATCATTGAAAGCACGATTGATTTTATTAACGAATAAATTCATTGAATTATTTGGACTATACTGGCACAGCTTCTCTTATTTATTTTATCAGGAAGCTAGGACGATTCGCGTTCCACGGCCCCAAACCGTAAGTGACGCAAAGACGCTAGATGCTCCGCCCTACCTGTTTCGTCATCAAGGCATCATCTGGAGTGACAAAAGTTATAGATTCTACAAACTGTGGGATATTTTTCTTTATTTTTCTTTTCTTTTTAACTAGTAATGGCGGTGATCAGAGGCTTATAGCACGACTGCAATATTGCGGCAGACCAATCGGACACTAACTGACACTTTTGACACTTTTTGGAGACCAGTGACACTATACAATGTATTGTATCTCCGGAACCTTTAATGATAGCAGTCCCACATTTTGACCAGTGGCAGGGTAGGTTTTTGGCTACTCACCTGACCCCAGGTCACCGAGCTACAATCCTTGAAGTCGATCTTTTGTTTTTTTTTGGGGCAAATGGGTCTATCTTGAGGAAGGGCCCTGGAGCTGCAGCTATGTTAATCTGGCCCTGGTTTTCATAACCAAATAAAAGAAAACGTGAAAAATAAAAATTGAGGACTAGACTGCACTCATGCAAATACAGATATTCTCCAAAAAATAGTAAGCAAATGTGTAATAAAAAGATAATAAAAAACAGTCCAAATAAGGGGCTCAGTGCAAAATAAAAACATCCAAAGGTGATAAAAAAGTGTTGAAAAAAGTAGAGTGTGACACCTAGGGGGAAAAAAAAATTACACAGCGCTCTTGCTCTTCTCCCAGTAGAGACACACCGGAAATAAATGACCTGTTTTCTCAAAGAAGGTCAAAGATCGCTTAAGATATCTCCATCAGGTGTTTCCACATACAGCTATCATATACTCGATCTGATAATGATATCCTGTGCACATGGATGACAGAATGACACCATCTGCTGTGAAGTACTCCTGTGCCTTTAACCACTTAAGCCCCGGACCATTATGCAGGTAAAGGACTTGGCCAGTTATTGCGATTCGGCACTGCGTCGATTTAACTGACAATTGTGCGGTCGTGCGGTCGTTGCTCTATAAACAAATATAGATTTTGAAAAAAAAAAATCTATATTTTTTACTTTTTGCTATAATAAATATCCCCCAAAAAAGATATAAAAAAACAATTTTTTTTTCCTCAGTCTAGGCTGAGAGAGAGAAAAAATTTACACACACAGCTCCTGGTTCTCACTCTGTAACGATCGATCGCGGGTGCCCGGTGGTGATCGCACCTGCCGGGCACACACGTCGGGACCAGGAGGGAGCGGGGGCACACGCCCCTATTGAGTGAAACGCGAGATGCCGTATAGCTACGTGATCACGCCATGCAGAGCCGACCTGCCGTCGTATAACTGCGGCGGCTGGTCGGCAAGTAGTTAAGGCAGTGGTTTTCAACCATGCTAGTGCTGTGACCCCTCGATAAAATTTCTCAAGTTGTGGGGACCCCTAACAGTAAAATTATTTTTGTAGTGTGGGTTGTCAGCACCCAGGGCAAGACAATTAATTTGTGCCCCTAACCCATTGGACGTTTAGCGCTCCCTGAGTCTCTTCCTCTCATACAGTATTAAACCCCTTATGGTACATGTTAGGATGTACCACTCTTTCTCTTTGTTCTTATTTCTTTCCCTTTTATCTCTCTCTATGCTATTTTTTTGTTTCCCCTCATCCCTCTCTCTAGCCGTCATTCTTGTTCTTTCTCTTATTCTTTCTCTCCCTTTATCTTTGTTCCTCCCCCTCTTTTCCTCTCCCTTCCATGTATTCTCTATTTTTTCCATCTCTTACACCTTGGTGAGGGGGTGGGGAGTTGGGATGAGTGGCAATGCTGGGGGAGTTCTGATCAGCCAACTTAGGTGCTCTTGATTAGGGTGATCTGCTGATCTGAGAACTGTAGTGGGGACTTTTATTGGCAACTATAATCACAGGTAGTGTTACTCACTGTGTCTCCAGCTTCACTGTGTCTCCGACTTTGTGGTGTCTCGTAGGAGTAACACCTATGCCAAAATCAGGAGATAGGGTTTCCTCCAGCCCCTCAAACCTCTGCCCCCAGCCTTGCCTTGAACTCAATGGGTGGCTGTGAAGAGGCCGAGTGGGTGGCTGCGGGCTCCAGGAACAGCCCTGCTGGGCAGCCGCAAAAATGCTGGGAGAGCCAGGAACAGCTCAGGATTTGGTGACCCCTGGCAAACCATCATTTGACCCCCGAGGGTGTCCGGACCCCCAGGTTGAGAACCACTGCTTTAAGGGATCCCGTGCATACCTCACGTGAAAAGGGGAGATGTAATGGAACCTTTCATAGTGTAGTATATTTGAGTTTTATAAAAAAAAAAAAAAAAATGCACTTTACATCAATATCAATATACTCAAGCATGAAAATATAAACTAAAAGTACCAGTTTGTGCTCCACCTGTGCTCTAGTGACTGGAAATTACGTGTCCCAGAAGCCCCACCCAACTTGTTTCGTCAGCACCATTTGACGTCATCAGCGACAAGATAATGCCAGACTGAAACCCCTGGTAGAATTTCGAACAGACTTTACCACAAACACTGTTCGAAATTTGTACACCTGAGAAACATTGTTTCTCCTTTGAATTCTCACATCACTGAGATTGAAAACAAATGTCGATTTCCCCCCACTAATGATTAGAAAAACGAACCAACGTTCTTATAACGTTTTTACAATGAAAAATGCCAAAGAAAATTCTACTAGTGAATACCCAGTTGTAGAATATATCTAAAGCTGGCTAGTGTAGGGAATTTTTGAAAATCCCATCAGGTTTGTTCTCCTATACAGGAGAATTACTTTTACCTTCTGTCCCAAAAGAGAAAACAGGAAATCACAACAGGATAAAAGTATGTGGCTTTCCTGAAGATGCGATTTGCAAAACTAGTCGGAAGCCTTCCGGCCACCGTCACTTCCGGTTACATCCGCCGTCCGGCCCGGACTTTCTTGGTGGTGGAATGAACGTCGATCCTGCGAGGGAGAAGCCAAAAGGTTTTCTTAATACAAGGCTGTATACATTTGTGCCGAGCAGGGGAGGGCTGGCAGCCTTAGGCCTGGGGGCAAGTTCAGTCAAGTGGCCCATAGAGCGTGGAAAAGTGATGGATCGAGGAAAACAGTCTAAGATTTTTCATGATCCAAAGAGTCCGCACAGAGCCCCCCTTACAT
Source organism: Rana kukunoris (assembly GCA_029574335.1). NCBI lineage: Eukaryota > Metazoa > Chordata > Amphibia > Anura > Ranidae > Rana > Rana kukunoris. The sequence continues at coordinate 13,578,057 of CM056051.1, read as the reverse complement.
GAGAGTCCGCACAGAGGCCCCCCTTGCATGAGAGTCTGCGCAGAGGCCCCCCTTGCATGAGAGTCTGCACAGAGGCCCCCCTTACATGAGAGTCCGCACAGAGGCCCCCCTTACATGAGAGTCCGCGCAGAGGCCCCCCTTACATGAGAGTCCGCGCAGAGGCCCCCCGTACATGAGAGTCCGCGCAGAGGCCCCCCTTACATGAGAGTCCGCGCAGAGGCCCCCCGTACATGAGAGTCCGCGCAGAGGCCCCCCGTACATGAGAGTCCGCACAGACCCCATATACATCAGATCTGATGTAAGGGGTGTTCTGGGAAACTTGATTTAAGGGTGCATGCTGTGGACTATTGTGTAAAGAGGGTCTCTGCTCACCAAAGCCTGCCCCCCTCCCCTTTAACAAAGTCCACAGAGCACCCCTTTTTATACACTGGGGGACAGGAGAGACTAGAGAGGATGAGCTTACCAGGATGGAAGCTGAGGCGCAGGCAGGCTGTCTGATGCTTTTTTGGGTTCAAACTTCCTGTCCAGTGCCCACACATGCCTGGGGAGTGTGGGCAAGGCAGACTCAGAAGGAGGAGGAGCAGATGGGCTCTATCTCTCTGTGCAAAGAGAGAAGGGAATGTCAGCGCTGGTGTGCGCTGAGGCTGAGCTATGTGTGAGATGAGACATAGCTCAGCTCTGCAGCCATCTACCTTGGAGCTGACACAGGCACGGCTGCACAGTGGGAGGTGAGCAGCGGCCGTGACCTGTGTTAACAGAGCTCCAGCAAGCATATTCCTGCTCTGCAAAAACAGCATTTGGTAGTGGCGGCCAGTGGCTGTGCATAGTGTCACCAGCCCGGGGGGAGATTTCCACCCTGCCCCCCCTGCCAGCCCTCCCCTGGTGCCGAGTCATGGCACACATATATGTAACTGCATTACTTTTTGGTGAATAAAATTACTACACTATGAGATCTCTGTGGTTTATGGTGGAGAGAGAGAGAGAGAGAGTGAGAGAGAGAGAGAGAGAAAATCCCAGAGGTGTTCAAATACCACCAAAAGAAAGCTCCAGGGGCGGACTGACCATTGAGTCACTCGGGCACTGCCTGAGGGCCCCATGCCACTAGGGGGCCCCATCAGGGTTGCCAGGCTCAGTAAAACTAGGCACAGTATGTAAAAATCTGTGTTTTTTTTTACATCTGTCCCTGATATGTCCGAAACTGACACGCTTTTGATGTGAAAATCCAGAGATTTTAGCTGCCCCGTCTCTGCACTGCCTCCCGGCGTGGTGGCCATCTGTAAGCCTGGGGGCCCCATAATCTTCTATTGCCCCGGGGCCCCATGAGTTGTCAGTCCACCCCTGGAAAGCTCTATGTGTGGGAACAAAATGATAGAAATGTAGTTTGGGTACAGTGTTGTACGACCGCGCAATTGTCATTCAAAGTGCAACAGCGCTGAAAGCTGAAAATTAGCAGGAGGCTGTATAGGTGCCCGGTATGGAAGTGGTTAAGCAGGACTGATTAACACATTGCATTGATTTAGTGAAGTGTAGCTGGTAAGATATTAGAATTGTGGCTTTTTGACTTTGCTAAAGCTGACCACACCCTAATAACTTTTCCAATGAACGTTAATATGAATGTTTGTGTGAACATTCCTTTACAAAATTCTTGGTACATTCGATGACTTGGCAAATGTGGTTTGAATATTTTCATTCAATTTTGGAATGAATGTGATTTCTTAATAGAATATTTAATAATGGCATCAGAAAGTTGACAAATGTCTTTTGAAAGTAATGCAAAATTGTATTAGCTTTTAACAATTCAATTATGAAATTAATAAAATTTCCCAACCAAAAACCACATTCAAATCTGGAAACATGTGATATATGTAGGACTTTAAATATGCTCCCCTGGGATTAATTATTAAATATGATTTCAAATCAGTATTAGTTAAAAACATTTTGCGTTTATTGTATGCAACATATTAACCACTTCAGCCCTGGAGGATTTGGCTGCCCAATGACAGGGCCACTTTTTGCGATTCGTGGTGCCAGTGGTGCAATTGTCAGTTAACAAAAAATTGTCAGTTAACAAAAAATTGTCAGTTAACAAAAAATAAGTCCTTTTTTTCCCACAAATAGAGCTTTCTTTTGGTGGCATTTGAACGCCTCTGCGTTGTTTATTTTTGCGCTTTAACCACTTTAGCCCTTCACTATATTGCTGGTCAATGACCGGGCCCCTTTTTGCAATTCGGCACTGCGGCGCTTTAACTGACAATTGCGCGGTCGTGCGATGTGGCTCCCAAACAAAATTGGTGTCTTTTTTTTCCCCCACAAATAGAGCTTTCTTTTGGTGGTATTTGATCACCTCTGCGGTTTTTATTTTTTGCGCGATAAACAAAAATAGAGCGACAATTTTGAAAAAAAATGATATTTTTTATTTTTTGCTATAACAAAAATATCCCCCAAAAATATATAAAAAACGATTTTTTTCCTCAGTTTAGGCCGATACTTATTCTACATAAAAGTTAACCACTTAAGACCCGGACCAATACGCTGGCAAATGACCCAAGGGGTTTTTGCGATTCGGCACTGCGTCGCTTTAACAGACAATTGCGCGGTCGTGCGACGTGGCTCCCAAACAAAATTCGCGTCCTTTTTTTCCCACAAATAGAGCTTTCTTTTGGTGGTATTTGATCGCCTCTGCGATTTTTATTTTTTGCGCTATATAGAAAAATAGAGCGACATTTTTGAAAAAAAATCAATATTTTTTACTTTTTGTTATAATAAAAAACCAATAAACTAAATTTTAGTCAAACATTTAGGCCAAAATTTATTTAGCCACATGTCTTTAGTAAAAAAAAAATCGCATTAAAAAAAAATTAGCTACCTAGCGGGAACAGCGACACTAATACAGCGATCAGAAAAATGATCGCTTAGTGATGCTGGCAATAGGGAGTGAAAGGGTTAACTAGGGCAGTGATCAAGGGGTTAAAACTTTATTGGGGGGGTGGGGGGGGGCTACCCTGACACTAACACTGACTGACTGTCACACTGACACTAAATACAGTAATCATACATGTATGATTACTGCATTCAGTGACACTGTGACAGGGGGAGGGGGGGGGCGATCGCGGGGGTTAAATGTGTTTGTGTGTGTGTAAGTGTGCTGTTTGGTGCAGACTTACTTGTAGTGTTGTGATCTCTCCTCAGCGGCGCTTGAAACAAACGCTGAGGGAGAGATCACGTCGCTTCCTCCTTCCTGTGTTTACACAGGAGGAGGAAGTGACAGGGCGGGCGGGCGCGCGCATTGGCTGGGAGCGATCCGGAGGGGGCGGGTGAAAACGGATAGCCGCCCCCACTTGTCGGATCGCTCCTGCAGCCGCGCGGACCGCCGCATGTACGGGGGGGGGGTCCGATCGGACCCCCGATCCCCCCCAAGGCACCAACGTATATATACGTTGATGTGCCTGTCGGTGCCATTCTGCCGACGTAAATGTACATGCGGCGGTCCTTAAGTGGTTAAAACGTCTACAAAATAGGGCATAGTTTTATGGCATTTTTATTATTAATATTTTTTCACTAGAAATGGAGGCTAATAAACTTTTTTTTTTTTTAAAGTGTCAAAGTAAAAAGTGAAAATTTGAATTAACAATAACATTTTTTTTTTTAAAAGTGCCCCTGTCCCCGTGTGCTTGCATGCAGAAGCCCGCCCACGTATGAAAGCGGTGTTCAGGCCACATATGTGAGGTGTCGCCGCGATTGTTAGAGCGAGAGCAATAATTTTAGCACTAGATCTCATCTGTAACTCAAAACATGTAACCAGTAAAAAAAAAAAAAATGTCGCCCATGAGGATTTTTAAGTACCGATGTTTGGCGCTATTTCACAAGCGTGTGCAATTTTGAAGGATGACATGTTAGGTATCTATTTACTCAGCGTAACATCATATTTCACATTATGCAAAAACAATGGGCTAACTTTAATGTTTTTTTTTTTTTAACCACTTAAGGACGTAAGGTGTTTTTCAGATTTGGTGTTTACAAGACTAAAACAGTTTTTTTTTTGCTAGAAAATTACTTAAAACCCCCAAAACTATATATATTTTTTTTCTAACACCCTAGAAAATGAAATAGCCGTCATTGCAATACTTTTTGTCACACCGTATTTGCGCAGCAGTCTTACAAGCGCACTTTTTTTGGAAAAAATTCACTTTTTTGAATAAAAAAATAAGACAACAATAAATTTGGCCCAATTTTTGTATATATTGTGAAAGATAATGATACCCAACATGTCACGTTTAAAAATTGCGCCCACTCGTGGCATGGCGTCAAACTTTTACCCTTAAAAATCTTGATAGGCGACATTTAAAACATTCTATAGGTTGCATTTTTTGAGTTACAGAGGAGGTCTAGGGCTAGAATTATTGCTCTCGCTCTAACGATCGCGGCGATTCCTCACTTGTGTGGTTTGAACACCGTTTTCATATGCAGGCACTACGCGCGTATGCATTCGCTTCTGAGCGCGAGCTCGTCGGGGCGGGGCGCTTTAAAAAAAAATTGTATCACTTTTATTCCTATTACAAGGAATGTAAACATCCCTTGTATAGAAAAAAGCATGACAGGTCCTCTTAAATATGAGATCTGGGGTCAAAAAGACCTCAGATCTCATATTTAGACTTAAATGAAAAAAAAATGGAAATTGTAATTTTTTCAAATTTTCCTTTAAGACGCATGGGCGGGACTGACGTTTTCACGTCACTTCCGCCCAGCAGAGGTATGGGGATGGGTGGGGGCCATCTTGCCCTCACTCGCATCCCCACACAGCACAACAGAGGACCCGATCGCCTCCGCTGCTACCGACGGCTCCGGTAAGTGGCGGAGGGCGTGGGAGAGCGGCGGGAGGGGGGCCCTCTCCCGCCATCGATAACGGTGAATCCCCCGCGGAGACCGCCGTTATCGTTTACAGGACTGCTCACTGAAAAGATGGATATCTCGGTTGTGGCAACAGCTGCTGCCGTTACCGAGATATCCATCTTTAAAAAACCGACGTACATATACAGTGGGCGGTCGTTAGGCGGTTAAAGCATGAAACTTTAATTTTTCCAAAAAAAAGTGTTCGAAAAATTGCTGCGCAAATACCGTGCAAGATGAAAAGTTGCAACGACTGCCATTGTATGCTCTATGGGTCTCTGCTAAAAAAACATACATAATGTTTGGGGGTTTTATGTCATTTTCTAGCAAAAAAATGTAGGAGCTTAGTGGCAGAATTGGCCCGGATGCAAAGTGGTTAAACAGCGCTAAAGCGCAGCTAAAATGAGCAGCGCTTTAGTGCTAACACATGAGTTGACCCAATGTAAAAGGGGTCTTAGGAATCCACAAAAAAAAAACACTGTTGTAAATTTGTTCAAGAAAAAATTCCAACAGACTAAATCTGATAGAGAGAAAGGAGTCACCGCTCCAGGTGGGATCACTAAATGGTTACAGGTAGTGCAGGATACCGAGGGGGCTGGCGGTGCACTAAGCAAAATGAAGACAAAGAAAAATGGATAGCCGCACTCCGAAACCTGATGGATGGTCTTTTATTCAATAGACAGCATGTACAAAAATAGGGTCACAGCAGTGGAAACATGGCTTAAGCCATGAATAAGCACTGATCTAGTGCGAAACGCGTCGGCTGTTCCTTGTTTCCACTGCTGTGACCCTATTTTTGTACATGCTGTCTATTGAATAAAAGACCACCCATCAGGTTTCGGAGTGCGGCTATCCATTTTTCTTTGTCTTCATTAGACTAAATCTGATGATCCAACTAACCAACACAAAAAATCAAACGTTTGCTCCAAAAACTAAAATTTTCGTATAGCATTCTACTGGTGTATGGCCAAGTTTATACATTCACTGCCACAGTCTGCCACCACAATCATAGGGAAATGTCTTTTGCATCCAGTGCAACATGTGACATACACACCCCTAGTCTGCGGCCAGGGCTGTCTTTAACCACTTCCATACCAGGCACTTACGCACCTTCCCGCCCAAGCCAATTTTCAGCTTTCAGCACTGTCGCAATTTGAATGACAATTGCGCGGTCATGCTACACTGCACCCAAACAAAACTGGTGTCCTTTTTTCCCCACAAATAGAGCTTTCTTTTGGTGGTATTTGATCACCTCTGCGATTTTATTTTTTTGCGCAACAACTAAAAATAGAGCAAAGATTTTGAAAAAAAAATAAAGTTTTTATTTTTTTATGTAAATTTTTTTGTAAATAAGTATGTTTTCTCTTTCAATTACGGGCACTGATATGGTGGCACTGATGGGCACCGATGAGGTGGCACTGATGGGCACCGATGAGGTAGTTCTGATGGGCACCGATTAGGTAGCACTGATGGGCACTGATAGGCGGCGCTGGTATGGGGCACTGATGGGCACTCATGGGCGGCACTGATGGGCACTCATGGGCGGCACTGATGGGCACTCATGGGCGGCACTGATGGGCACTCATAGGCAGCACTGGGCACTCATAGGCGGCACAGGTGGGCACTCATAGGCGGCACAGGTGGGCACTCATAGGCGGCACAGGTGGGCACTGATAGGTGGCACAGGTGGGCACTGATAGGTGGCACAGGTGGGCACTGATAGGTGGGCACTGGGCATGGATTGGCACTGTGGGGTGGCACTGACAGACACTGGGGTGGCACTGATGATCACTGAGGGGTGGCACTGATGGATCAATGTTGCCAATCAGTGCCCATGTGTGGGCACTGATTGGCATCATTTTTTTTTACTGCCCCCTTTTTTTTTTTTTGTCCTTTTTTTTTTTTTTTTTAAGTTCCCTGGTGGTCTAGTGTGGGCACTCCCTGGTGGTCCGTGTGGCGATCCGAGGGGGGGCTGCGCTGATAAACAATCAGCGCGAACCCCCCCTGTCAGGAGAGCCGCTGATCGGCTCTCCTGTACTCGCGTCTGTTCTGATTGGACACGGCTAATCACGTGGTAACGAGGCTCCGCCGGAGACTCGTTACCGAGATCGGAGGTGCAGGGTGTCAGACTGACACCCCGCATCCCCGATCGCCGCGCTGCGCGCCCGCACGGGCGCGCGCGGCATGAAATCGTGCTAGACGTTTGAGAACGTCTAGTCACGATTTCATAACCACTTCCCGGCCGTAAATCGGCTATTGGCCGGGCGGGAAGTGGTTAAGGCAGGGCAAAAGGTGAAGCTGTCCTGTCATTGTTGTGGGGCCCAAAGCAGCTGTCTCATACTTGTCAACTATTCCAGTTTAAATTCCCTTGTCCCTGGAAGTTTTATTCCTTTGCTGTGTCCTGATATCTCAGTGTGAAGTGCTGCTACTAATGCTGCCCAGCTCTGCCCTATTGTTGTGAACAGATGACTCACCTGCAGACTGTGGGCCAGATTCTCAGAAGCGATACGACGGGGTATCACAGATACCCCGTCGTATCGCCGTTTTTTTGCCCGTGTATCTATGCGTGTGATTTCTAGAATCACTTACGCATATACAGGTGAAGATCCGCCATGTGTAAAACAATTACACTGGCGGATCGTAGATGTAATGACAACTCCGGCCGCTAGGTGGCCTTTACGTTGTTTTCTCATTTGCCTATGCAAATGAGGCTAATACGCCGATTCCCGAATGCTTTTAAGCCGCCCCGTCGTGGTTAACGCCGTTTTCGTCCGCGTAAGGTTACCCCTGCAAAGATGTGGAGTAACCTTACGAAGTGCCGTCGGATGCCGTCGGCTGCCGTCGGATGCCATGTTAAGTATGGCCTTGGGACCGCGTCGTGTTGTGCGTCGTTTACGTCGTTTGTGTACGTCGATTCTCAATGGGGCTGGCGTACGCTACGATTATGTCGTTTACATTGAGAAAATGTGACGTCCTTTGGAGCATGCGCACTGGGATTTCGTCGCGGCCGGCGCATGCGCAGTTCAATTGGCACGGGGGCGCGCTTAATTTAAATACAAGCCGCCCCCTTTGAATTACGCGGCCGTGCGCTGGGCCATTTACGCTACGCCGCCGCAAACTACGGAGCAAGTGCTTTGGGAATAAAGCACTTGCTCCAGTACGAGGCGACGGCGTAGCGTAAATGGCTAACGCTGTGCCGCCGCAAATGTACAAGAATCTGGCCCCCTGTGTTTACATGTAAATAACAGTCATTCATATGTAAATAGCTGAGGCTGGCGGCATTCATATATATATATATTTATACGTATACGTGTGTAGCGCCCCCCTTGTGTTTAACACGGGTATTGCACTTAAAAAGTATAGTTAATTGGGAGAGTTACTTCGCTCCCATTTGTGATTGTTAGATTTGTGACCTGTATCGTTCTGGACAGGTCCTCTGGCTCGAACTGCATTCTGGGGATGCGAGCCATCCTTGGCCGGCAGTGGGGGCAAAAGGGATTTCCGGCAGATTGACTTCTCCGCAGCAGCCAATTGGAACGTTTTCTCTTCCGCTGGGCATGCTGGGAGGGGTATATCTGGGATAAGGTCAGGTGCTCGGGGTTCTTTTTTGCATCTACTGCGAGGGGTCCCGGAGCTGGGGTGCGGCATCTACCTTTAGGGTGTGCGCACCCAGGGACCCCGTCGGTGTGGACCGCCTGGCCAGGTTCCGGGCCCTTGCTGAGTCTCGGTCAGAGACGAATCTAGGGGGAATCCAGTGGTTGACTGGGTTCGCGAACGCCGCCGAGAGAATCCGGCACCCAAGCCACAGACAGGTACGCTTTGCTGTCACATGGTGCCGGATGCACAGATATCTGCTTGGAGGATTTGCTCTATTCGGACTTTAGCAAATTATCCAAATTACACTGGCCTGTGGCAGAGGCTTAGAGTCGGGTCGGTGAGTGAGACCCGTTCCTCCTAGCTTGCATTAGAGTGGCCACGTGAGCAGATTTGCGCTATCCACAGCTGAGTTTCGCTGTGCATTTATCCAGGCCTGACATCAAGAATCTCTCCTTCTTCATCAACCTGTCCTTCTTTCATCGAGTTGATTTTCGGCTATGTTGGCCTGGAAAATTAAAGCATTGAGAAAATCTTTATTGCCTGTGTGGACATTCAATTTACTACTAAGGGCCAGATTCTCAAAAGAGATACGCCGGCGTTTCGTAGGAAACACCGTCGTATCTCTCTTTTTTTTACTGGGTATCTATGCGTGTGATTTCTAGAATCACTTACGCATAGATACAGTGAAGAACCGACAGGTGTAAAAACAATTACACCGTCGGATCGGAGATGTAATGACATCGCTGGCCGCTAGGTGGCCTGTACGTTGATTTCTCATTTGCCTATGCAAATAAGCCTAATCCGACGATTACCGAACGTTTTTACGCCGCCCAGTCGTAGTTTACGTCGTTTCCGTACGCGTAAGGCTACCCCTGCTATATGAGGGGTAACCTTACGAAGTTCCGTCGTTGCCATGTTAAGTATGGCGTCGGGTCAGCGTCGTCTTTTTCCGTCAGTTACGTTGTTTTACTAAGTCGTTCGCGAATAGAGATTTACGTAAACGACGCTCACGTCGGTTTCATTCACTTTTTCCGACGTGAGCTGGAGCATGCGCACTGGGCTATTTTTGAGGCCGGCGCATGCGAAGTTCGATCGACGCGGGGGCGCGCTTAATTTAAATACAAGCCGCCCCCTTTGAATTACGCGGGGATACGTAGAGCCATTTACACTACGCCGCCGCAATTTACGGAGCAAGTGCTTTGGGAATACGGCACTTGCTCTGTTAAATTGCGGTGGCGTAGTGTAAATGGCTTACGCTACGCCAGCGGGGATTCTACGTGAATCTGGCCCTAAGTGTTTTCTGGTGCATCCCTAGACCAAGTGAGGGTAACTTCAACATGCCGATCCCATCATCAAACCAGCGGCCTTTTCGGGGGTGACGCTACACATATATATATATATATATATATATATATATATATATATATATATGTAGCGCTACCCCCGCAGGAGCCGCTGGTTGAATGTTGGGTTCGGCGTACCAAGTTACCTTAACGTTGTCTAGGGGTGTGATGCAGGAACAAAGTAGTAAGTGGAGGTCCAGACAATCAATAAAGGTTTTTCCAATGCTTTATTTTTCAGACCAACACAGCCAACATCAAGTTCAGTTAGGAAGGAGAAAGGTTGATGAAGGAAGAGGAGAACTTACGGTGTCAGGCCTGGATATGAACAGGGCAGTCTGGCCTTCAGTAATACCAATTTCAAACTCGTAGCCACTCCGTTAGATGAATTAGTAGAGCGAATCCTTCCAAGGGAATCCAACCCAGATCACCGGGAGACAGTAAAGCGTACCTGTTTCCTCACGGTCACCAGATCACAATTGGTTCGTTCAAGCCCCGACGGACGACCTGCCTTCGGGTCCTCCTCGGGCCAATCCCCCAATCGCAAGGCAGAGCGATTGAGCTGAGAACCCAGTAAGGAACTGTGGTCTTTCGCCTCCAATTGAGGCCCAGTGAAGCCTGCAAGCTTGGCCAGGTGGGCCACGCCGGCGGGGGTCCATGGATGCGCGCACCCTGAAGGTGGATGCCGCACCCGGAACCAGGACCCCGCAAAGATTTTTAGATCACATGACACCTGTCACAGATATACCCCTCCCCAGCATGCCCTGCGAGGGAGGAACCTTTCCAATTGGCTGCTGGAGAAGTCTTGCTCTGCCAGAAACTCCTCTGGCGCCAACTGCTGGTCAGAGATGATACCACATCCCCAAAAGGCAGTCTGGCCCGGAAGACCTTTCTGGAATGACAGAGGTCACAATTTAGGTAAATCACGAATAGGAGCAATGTAACTCTCCCATTCCAACTAACTTAAGTAAGGGGGCGCTACATATATATATATATATATATATATATATATATATATATATATATATAAAAATAAAGGCAGCATTCATATGTACATCATTCCCCTCTGCAGTGAAGAGATGATGTGCTGTAACCTCTAGCAACCAATCAGTGAGCAGTATTACTGTACAGTGATCTCTAGCAATCAATCAACAAGAAGAAATCATGTGCTGTAACCTCTAGCAACTAATCAGTGAGCCGTAATGTGTGTTATAACCTCTAGCATCCAGTCAGTAAGTGGTAATTATATGTTGTAACCTCTAGCAACCAATCACAATCTCTGCCTGATCTGATACAGTAAACTGATTTTAAGTCTAGCTGATTTTTATTGTATGTCTCAGAGCAGGTGGAGAGCAAAATTGCATGGGGAGGGGGCGAGAAAATGTTTGTCCAGGGTCCAATCAACGTTAAAGATGGCCCTGATTGCGACAGCCAATTACCACTAGGGTGACCACATTTCCAAACTACCATTCGGGGACACCCCCTCCTTCCAAAAAATCAGCGTGTGGTGTAACAAATCACAGCACAGTGATTGGACACAAGAGACGGGATTTATGATTTCTCCAATCACAAGCAGGGGGCGGGGATTGTGCTCCTCCAGGCATTCCTGGCGAGGACAAGTACCGTCAGTGAGTAAAGCGGTGATGTTTGTCAGCCTTTTTTGGGGGCATCAGATGTGAGTCGTATGAGATGTCAGTTTCATTCCAGGACACTGTATTATCTGGAATGAAGGTGCCCGGGACAGACCGGCAAAATGCGGGACTGTCCCGGGCAATCCGTGACACGTGGTCACCCTAATTACCACGCGAAACAGGGCAGCCTATAAGTCAAAAATGACACAAAACTAGCAGCGCATTTAGGTGGCACTGGCAGGGGACAGAGGGGAAGGTAATCCTGCGGACCACGCCTTCTTTAACCACCTGACCCCCGGGCCATTGTCAAATGACGGCCTCACGGTGGCTCTGAAAATCCAACAGGACGTCATATGACGTCCTGGATTCCTCTGGCCACTGGGCGGCGCATCCCCGAGACGCCGATGCTCGTGCCTGCCGGTCGCGATGTCCGCCAGGTACCCGCCATCAACAATGACAGAGCAGGGACGTGGAGCTCTGTGTGTAAACACAGAGCTCCACGTCCTGTCAGGGGAGAGAGGAGACCGATCTGTGTCCCTTGTACATAGGGACACAGCATCGGTCACCTCCCCCAGTCAACCCCCTCCCCCCACAGTTAGAACACAATACAGGTACACATTTAACCCCTTCCTCACCCCCTAGTGTTAACCCCTTCAATGCCAGTCACATTTATACAGTAATTAGTGCATATTTATAGCACTGATCGCTGTATAAATGTGAATGTCGCTGTATAAATGTGAATGGCGCCATAAATGTGTCAGAAGTGTCCGATGTGTCCGCTAAAATGTCGAAGTACCAAAAAAAAAAATCGCAGATCGCCGCCATTACTAGTAAAAAAATAATAAAAAATAATAATAATTCTGTCCCATATTTTGTAAGCGCTTATTGCGATTTTTTTTTTTTACCAAAACTATGTAGAAGAATACTTATCAACCTAAACTGAGAATTTTTTTTTTTTAAATTGGGCTATTTATTATAGCAACAAGTAAAAAATATGGATATTTTTTTTCAAAATTGTTGCTTTTTTTGTTTATAGCGCAAAAAATAAAAACTGCAGAGGTGATCAAATACCACCAAAAGAAAGCTCTATTTGTGAAGAAAAAAAGGACGTCAATTTTGTTTGGGACCCACGTCGCACGACCACGCAATTGTCAGTTAAAGCGACGCAGTGCCGGAAGCTGAAATTTCACCTGGCCAGGAGGGGGGTATATGTGCCCAGTAAGCAAGTGGTTAAAGAGAACCTGTTTGCTTTAAAATCTTCACCCTCCACGATGTTGCAAAACCAAATAGCCGCGTATTCCTTTTACATCAACCTTGAATGAGGCAAGGGATAGAGTTGGCAGTGGTTTATATAAGACATGGCTCACTACAATATTCTTTATACATGTTACACTGAACCAGAACTGCCTTGTTACTTATATTGTACTTACTGACATCACAAAAATCAATTATGTGATTATTATTATGTTGAAATCAATCCAAACTGTTTTGCGTAGAGTAATAAATTGGGTGCTTCTCAATACATCTGGTGAACAGGTCGGATATGTTGGCAAAAGTTAAAAAGAAGTAAAAAAAAAAAAGAAAAGATTAAAGCAAGGCATTTTAGGTGGAAGTGTAATTTTATGCCCAGCATAAGCAATTGAATAAGCTCATGCTCCAACATAAATAAATATCGTAAATGCTGAAAACGTACAGCAAATAAACTTTTGGATTTATGTTTAACATGTACATACAATATATATATATTTTTTTTTACTTCTCACAATTTTATTTGTCATATTAAAATATCAAATTGTCCACCCTATGTGGTTATTAGTGTAGCGCCCCCCTGCTTTCAGCATGGGCATTACGCTAAAAGCTAGTTGGACTGGGAGAGTTACATTGCTCCCAGTTGTGATTTATTCAAATTGATGACCTGTGTCATTCTGGAAAGGTCCACCGGCTCGGACTGCATTCTGGAGATGTGAGTTCATCCCTGGCCGGCAGATGGAGTCTTCCCCAGCAGCCAATTGGAGAGGGTTTTTTCCACCGGCTCGGACTGCATTCTGGAGATGTGAGTTCATCCCTGGCCGGCAGATGGAGTCTTCCCCAGCAGCCAATTGGAGAGGGTTTTTTCCACCGGCTCGGACTGCATTCTGGGGATCCTTGGCCGGCAGTGGGAGCCAGAGGGATTTGTGGGGGATAAAGTCTTCCTCAGCAGCCAATTGGAGAGGGTTTTCCCCGCTGGGCATGCTGGGGAGGGATATATCTGTGATGGAGGTCATGTGTTCTTTTCCTTCTCCTACGTGGGGTCCCGGACTCGGGGTGCGGCATCCACCTTCAGGCTGTGGGCATCCATGGACCCCGCCGGCGCGGCCCACCTGGCCAAGTACCCAGGCTTTGCTGAGCCTCAACCGGAGACGAAAATAAAGGGACCCCAGTGACTTGCTGGGTTCCTGGTGCCGTAGAGAGGATTCGGCGACCGGGATGCTGACAGGTACGCTTTGCTGTCACCCAGTGACCTATACTGAGAAAATTACTGGGAGGATTCGCTCTATTCGGACATTTAATTCATCCAAATTTTACTGGCCTGTGGCAAAGGCTGATGCCTCGTACACACGATCACTTTTTGTGATGAAAAAAAAAAGACATTTTTCTTCATGAAAAAAAAACGCAATTTTCAAAAATGACGTTGCGTACACACCATCATTTTTGGAAAATGATGAACAAAACCACGGCACTCTAAAGGGGAAGTTCTATTTGCCTTGAGGCTGCTTTTAGCTGGTTACTTGTTAGTAAAAGACGATTCCTGCTTTTTTGTCTGTTAGGCGGCGTACACACGACCGAGGTTCTCGCTGGAAACCAGCGAGAACTTTGCTGAAAGCTGCATTCCAGCGAGGACCTCGGCCGTGTGTACGGATTCGGCGAGCATCCCGTCGGGAAGCCCGTCGAGCAGAAATAGAGAGCACGTTCTCTATTTGCTCGACGGCCCGCCTGGATGAATGGCTGGTTGCCATTCCCGACGGGCGGGTCGCCGATTTCGACGGCCGGCAGAGAACCTGGACGGGCGGAACGATGTGTTCTGCCCGTCGAGGTTCTCTGCCGTGTGTACACGGCCTTACAGCGTGATGAATGTGCGATCTCCATTATGAATGGTAGTTTTACCTCCCGTCTCCTAACTTGCTTCTGGGCATGTGCAGGTTTAAAACGTCATTTTTTACGTAGTTTTGCCCACACACGATCATTTTTTATGACACAAAATAAAGATTCGAGCATGTTCGAATTTTTTTTTGGTCATTTTTTAGAAGACATAAAATGACATTTTGCCCACACACCATCATTTTAAATGACATTTTTAAAAATGTCATTTTTTTTACATCACAAAAAGTGATCGCGTGTACGCGGCATTAGAGTCGGGTCTGTGAGAGAGACCCGTTCCTCCCAGAAATCCAAGGTGGCGTCTTGGCTGCCAGGCCTGTGAGAGGGACCTGTCCGGCAATGGCGACCCTAGGGGGGGGCCAGAGGGGGCCCTGACCCCCCCAACATTACGCTGTGCCCCACCATGTGCCCCCCCTAAAAAAAAATTTTTTTTTATTTGAATTCTTTGTATTTTGCTGGAGTAACAGTCTCTTCTGAGAGGTAGAGCATCCCCAGTCAGCTCTGTAGGGCATTCTTCCCCCTCCCTCTGCTCGCTGACACTGCATAATGCGAGCGCTCACACAACCACAGCCGCCCGATCTGCTCATTCCCCTGCATCCTCATTGACACAGAGAAGAGCGAGTTGCAGAAAGGACTCCATGAGCACTGTGGGTGGGGGGGGGGGAGTGGGCAAGCCTTAATCTCAATTACTGAAAAAACAGACTGATTTCTCCCATGATTAGGACAGGAGGACAGGAGAACCAGCCTGTAAATTCTGAGAGTGGTGACTGCAAGCTGAGCCGAGTGTCAGTCTATGACACTCTTTTACAGCCCAGCGAGTCCAGCCATCACTCTCCTCACATACGAGCAGGGAGGAATACAGCTCCTCCTCCTCCTTCTTTCAGTCCCGCCCACACTATCCCGATGTGCTGTATCTGAAGAGAGGGAATGTGTGGGCGGAAAATATGAAAATCGTCAGCATTCCTGGCTGTGTGTGAATGATGCCTGAGATTCTAGCCTGGACCGTGGGCAAGTGTGTGCACTAATCACTGAACTGCATTATCTCCATCTCTTCTCTCCCCCATCTGTCTCCCTCCCCGTCTCCTGTTCTTTCAAGACATTCACAATTTACGTTCACTTTCAGTTAGGCAGGTAATATATGGTGCATCTTCTTTCCTGCATCCACAGATTGCAGGAAAGAAACTTGCATAATTCCCCCATCGACACAGACAATAGTGATAGGGGAATGTCCCTCCTGTCCAGCAATTGTATTCTCCCGACAAACAGTGATTATCACTAGTGATTATACAGCAACCACTAGTGATAATCATAAGAGAATCTGCTCATTAATGGTTCAAATCTCAGCCAGTTCCTGCTGGACCAGCTGAGATTTAAACTGTCTATGGCTGGTCTTAGCTCTTAGGCAGCCCATACATTGATCACTTTTTTTCTTTTCAACTATTAGGTTGAATGAAAAAAAATTAAAAAAAAGAAATGATCCAATTCCCCCATCTACACATTATAGGTGAATGAGGGAATCCTTACAGTGTGGACAGAAACAGTGCAACGCTGCAAATGTGGCATTGCACCCATTCGGATGGTGCCATTGGCGGCAATTGCCGCTGATTTTGGCAGGTGATGCTCCTAGTCAAATCCCAGTGTTAAATATCAGTGATTTTATTGATCAAAGCCCACACTTTACAGGCATAGAGCCCACATGGCTGCTGAACATATGGTTGATTGTATATATGTGGTTGTACTCTTGATGCTAATAAATACTGTGTTTATTAGATCTGACTGGGAGCATCAACTGGATCACATCCCGATCAGCATGTCAACAGAAGGTTATACAGCATTACTGCTGCTAGGTGACCAGCTGGGGGCTCAGCTCGCTAAACCAAACGTGCCAGCCTTCCTCTGCATGCATCCATAATGTCACCAGCACTAGGTCCTAATGGACTGCCGCCGCTGCCAAGGAGACAGATGCCGACCAGCGCTGTCAATAGCAGGGACAGGACAGCTGCGGAACCCCACAGTGGCAGAACACCAGGGCCCGGTGGCAAGACAACCTTTGCAACCCTGAGAGTTCTCCCACTGCTTTGGACCCTTATATTTTCTTGGTGTGCTGGTGACATATATCTCTTGTTTTCTGCCACCCTGGGGGGCCCCAGTATAGTAGGAAGGGAGCTCACTGCAGAACATGTGAAAGGGCCCGTTGTGGGATCGTAGTAAAAGGGCCCCAGGAGATATATATAATTGAATTCTATAGTTGGCCCCTCTACTTTTGTCCCTGCCCCCCCCCCTATGTGCCCCCCCTAAATATGAAAGCTGGAGACGCCACTGCTGTCCGGGTGCACCTTACCCACTCAGGCAGGAGTGGTGACGTGTAAAAATGTGTGCTACTAAGGGCTGATCTGCCCTACATTTATCCAGGCCTGACATCGAAAGTTTCTCTTCTTTCATCAACCTATTCTTCCTTCACCAAGTTGATGTTGGCCTGGAATTAAAGCATTGAGAAAACCTTTATTGACTGTCGAGACCTCAGTTTACTACTTAGTTCTTCTGGTGCATCCCTAGACCGAACCGGGGTAACTTAATTTGCCGATCCTATCATCAATCCAGCGGCCCCTACGGGGGTGACGCTACATTAGTTACCATAGGTTGCTCAGGAATACACAGTCTCCTGTGCTGGGGCTCTATATACCTGTGTGACATGTTCTGTGAGCCCAAAAAAATGTATTCCCAAAATATCCCAACAAAAGGGACACAGAAATGTATTATCCACCCTATTTGGGTTCTTGAACTCAGCAGTTGGTCAAATCTTGCAATGATCAAGTATTATTTACTTTGGCAGTATGATAGGAATAAAGCCTTGTACACGCGATCAGTTTTCCTGACGGGAAAACTGTAAGGCTGCGTGCACTCGACCGGTTTTCAGAATTCAGCAAGAAACTCGACGGGAGACGTATTCTGCCGAGGAAACCGGTCGTGTGTACACTTTTTGCTGCGAAAACTGTCGAGGAACTCGTCGAGCCAAAAAGAGAGCATGTTCTCTATTTCCTCGACGGGCAATGGGAAAATTTGGCTTGACAAGTTTTTTGACAGCCGAACAAGGAACTCGGCAGGGAAAACTATGTGTTTCTCGGTCGTGTACGCGGCCTCAGGAAAGCTTTTGGCGGGGAATCCCGGCCGTGTGTATGCTCCTCACAGTTTTTCAGACGGGAAAACTGCGCAAAAACCACTGGACAAAAAAAGAGAACCAGTTCTCTTTTTTCCCGCCGGGAAATCCGGCGGACTTTTGCCCGGCGTTTTTTGGCAGTTTTCCTATGGGAAAAACTGTGATGGAGCATACACACGGCCGGGATTCCTGGCCAAAGCTACATTGCAGGTTTACTGACGGGAAAACCGGACGTGTGTACAGGGCAGCCATCACAACATTTTGGGGCCCCTTACACAGCTTTAGGCAGGGCCCCCCTGGAGCAGAGAACCGAGGGGGGGTGCTGCCAAAAAAAAACAAGTGTAATCTCTTCTCTCCTGAAGCGAGATAATAAGCGGAGTAATGCAAAAAAAATGGGAAGGGGGGCCAACCCGGCCTGTAAGGGGCCTTAGGGACCTTCGGGCCCCTTACAGGTGTAATGCTTGTACCCCCCTGATGGCGGCCCTGCGTGTGTAGGGGAAGAATTGAACCGAGCAGGTTCTCGGCTTTCCACTCGGGATTTCCGACGGGAACTTTTCCCGTCAGAAATCCCGTAAGTGTGTATGAGGCATCACTCTATGGCTATGGGTCTCTTTTGGCCTATATGTCTGTACAGGGCATCAAGCAATCTGTATCTAGTAGTAGTTAGTCACATTAATCTGAACTTGTACTGTAATGTTGAAGATGTTTCATAGCTTATCCAAGCCAGATCCAATGAGTAGCAGGAAGACACCCCAGCATTTATATTCACACTTTAGGGCACGTTAATCCAAACACCATGGATTGTGTAACTGTTGATTGTCCAAGAGTGGGATGGGAGGTGTGAAAGATATTTCACATAGTTGGTGAGGTTGAATAAAGGCAACAGTCCATTCGGTTCAACCTGTGGTGTGTGTGTGAGGTTATGTCAATAATAAATCCCATATCTTTGTATGCTGCCATCATTAACCACTTCCTTACTGGGCACTTAAACCCCCCTCCTGCCCAGACCAATTTTCAGCTTTCAGCGCTGACGCACTTTGAATGACAGTTGCACGGTCATACAACGCTGTACCCAAATTACATTTTTAGCATTTTTTTTTTACACAAATAGAGCTTTTGTTTGGTGGTGTTTAATCACCGCTGGGGTTTAATTTTTTTGCTAAACAAACAAAAAAACATGGAAAATATTGGAAAAAAAACATGTTTCATAGTTTGTTATAACATTTTGCAAACGGGTAATTTTTCTCCTTCATTGATATGCGTTGATAAGGCGGCACTGGTGGGCACTGATAGGCTGCCCTGGTTGGCACTGATAGGCTGCACTGGTTGGCACTGATAGGCTGCACTGGTGGGCACTAATAGGCTGCACTGGTTGGCACTAATAGGAACAGATAAGGCGGCACTGATGGCCACTGATAGGTGGCACTGATTGGCACTGATGGGGGGCACTGATGGCCACTGATAGGTGGCACTGATGGGCACTGGTAGGTAACACTGATGGGCACTGGTAGGTGACACTGATGAGCACTGGTAGGTGACACTGATGAGCACTGGTAATGGACAGGGCGGCACTGGTAGGTGACACTAATAGGTGGCACTGTGGGCTCTGATGGGTGGCATCATGGGCTCCGATGGGTGGCACTGTGGGCGGAACTGTGGGCACTGATGGGTGGCACTGTGGGCACTGATAGGCTGGCGCTGGTGGTCACTGGTAGGCAGGTTTCACCTCTCCTTCATCGGGACCGATGTCCCTCTGACAGCCCCCAGTGATCAGCTACTTTTTTCTCCTCACGATGATAGCATGAAGAGAAAAAAAAAGCTAATTACTGGCTTTGTTTACATCACATGATCAGCTGTCAAGTCTCATTGACCCGTTGATCACAGGGTGCACTGCGTGCCCCCAGCAGGGGGCGCGCAGGCAGCTCGAGCGGAAGGATGTCTAGGGATATGTTGTTTACAAGTTAAAAACAAGTTTTTTCGCTAGTAAATTACTTAGAACACTCAAACATTATAAAAAAAAATTCTAACACCCTAATGGTGGTCATTTAAATACTTTTTGTCACACTGTATTTGCACAGCGGTCTTACAAGCACACTTTTTTTTTTTTTAAATACGCTTTTTTAATTACAAATTAAGGGCTAGATTCAGAAAGGACTCACGACGGCGTATCTCCAGATACGCCGTCGTAAGACCGAATGAGTGCTGTTGTATCTCGGCGCCTGATTCAAAGAATCAGATACGCCAGAATTTAGGCAAGATCCGACCGACGTAAGTCTCTTATGCTGTCGGATATTAACTGCATATTTACGCTGGCCGCTAGGTGGCGCTTCCGTAGATTTACGCGTCGAATATGCAAATTACGTAGATACGCCGATTCACGAACGTAGTTGCACCCGTCGTATTGATATACGTCGTTTACGTAGGCGTTCGACCGGCGTAAAGTTACCCCTGCTATTTGAGGCGCAGCCCATGTTAAGTATGGACGTTGGAACAGCGTTGAATTGTACGTCGTTTACGTCGTTTGCGTAAGTCGTTCGGGAATGAGGCTGGGCGTAAGTTACGTTCACGTCGATATCAATTAATATTTCCGACGTGATTTTGGAGCATGCGCACTGGGATACGTCCACGGCCGGCGCATGCGCAGTTCGTTCGGCGCGTCATTTACGTGGGGGTCACGATTAGTTTACATACAACACGCCCACTACCAGCCTACTTTGAATTACGCGGGCTTACGCCTACACATTTACACTACGCCGCCGCAACTTTGGGCGCAAGTTCTCTGTGAATACGGCACCTGCCTCTCAAAGTGACGGCGGCGTAGTGCAAATGAGATACGCTACGCCGCCGGAAAGTTACGCGATTCTATCTGAATCTAGCCCTAAGACAACAGTAAAGTTAGCCCAATTTTTTTATATTGTGAAAGATAATGTTAAGCCGAGTAAATTGATACCCAACATGTCACGCTTCAAAATTGCGTCCGCTTGTGGAATGGCGACAAACTTTTACTCTTAAAAATCTCCATAGGTGACGTTTAAAAAATTCTACAGGTCTAGGGATAGAATTATTGCTCTCACACTACCAATCGCCGCCATACCTTACATGTGTGGTTTGAACACTGTTTTCATATGCGAGTGCTGCTGTTCGCTTCTGCGCGGGAGCTCTGTGTTTAAAAAAAAAAAATCTTATTTATTTTACCTTTACTTTTATTTTTTACACTGTTCTTTGAAAAAAACATGTAAACATTCCTTGTAATAGAAAAAAAGCATGACAGGTCCTCTTAAATATGACATCTGGGCTAAAAAAGACATCACATCTCATATTTTCACTAAAATGCTAGAAAAAAAACAATAACCCTTTAAAATCTATGGGCGGTAGAGACATTTTGACATCACTCCCGCCCTGCTATGGTATGGAGACGGGTGGGGGCCTTCTTCCCCCTTACTCGTCTCCATACCCAGCATGAGAGAGGACTCGATCACCTCTGCCGCTACTGACGGCTCCAGTAAGTGGCGGAGGGCACCGGAGAGCGGTGAGAGGGGGGCCACCCTATCATTGCCACCTAATCAGTGCCCGTCAGTGCAGCCTCGTCATTGCCCATCAGTGAAGGATAAAACTTTTATAACGGAAACAAAGAAATTTTGGCCTTTTTGAACTTGTTTAGCAAAAAACAAACACAGTAGTGATGAAATAGAAAGCTCTATTTGTGGGAAAAAAATGTATGAAAATGTAATATGGCTACAGTGTTGCATGACTGCGCAATTGTCATTCAAAGTGTAGCGGCGCTAAAAGCTGAAAATTGAACTGGGCAGGAAGGGGGTAAAAATGCCCAGTATTGAAGTGGTTAACAAAAGTGCTAGTACTAACAGCCTAAAGTACAATGACGGCCAGACGGGAGCACTGTTGTTTTGGGAGGACATCACATCGCCCCAATGCGCACGTCTCGCGCGCTCGCGGGGGGGCCGGACACAGCCTATGACTGATCACTGTACCGTCCCGCTGCCAGTACCATGTAATCGTTGTGCCTAATCACAGCAGATCGCATGATAATTGTAAACAATGGATGGTTTCCTTTCATGCCATCCATTGTATACAATTGTGTTGCTTGCAAGTTGTGATTGGTCACAGTGATCACATGGTACAGATGGGCCAATCACATCCCATCTGTACCATGTGATTATCTTTGGCCAATCACAGCTAATTCCCAACAAAAGACACTGAATGAACCAGTTTCATTCAATAAAAAGTGTTGCTTATACAAATGAACTTCAATGGTATAGGTCAGCGGTCTCCAAACTGTGGCCCGGGGGCCAAATGTGGCCCTTTTCTTGCGTTTATTTGGTTCTTGTGGCACTATGCCACCAACTTACGCCAATGATGGAGCACCATTCCCCCTACTGACATCATCAATGAGACACTATTCTTCAGTTTGATATCAACAATGGTGGATTGTTCCTCTCATTAAAACCAATGATGGGGCATTGATCCCGGGGGATTTTCTACTCCCACTGCCCATAGTTTGGCCCCCTGGACAGTTTGGAGACCCTTGGTATAAGCATTTATAATGTGTAAAAAAAATAAAATAATTTGGATCATTTCCCCAGAGTAATACAATGTTACTTTGGTAACACTGTATTGTTTTAGTCACAGGGTGTTGGGAAAAAAGTCGTAGATAAAAGAAAAAAATATTTAAAAACTAAAAATATATATTTTCCAAATAATTGTAGTAAAAAATTACAACTTCAAAAAACTTACCACGCCTCTGACTAAATACCTTGGACTGTCTACTTTCCACAAATAGGTAATTTGGGGGGGGGGGGGTATTTGTACTGTTCTGGCAATTTTGGGTCTCAAGAAATGAGATTGTCAGCATTGATCAATTTTCATATATATATATACCATAGTTTGCAGACTCCATAACTTTCCTACAAACCTTAATAATATACACTGATTTGGGTTATTTTCACCAAATAAATGTAGCAGAATACACTTTGACCTAAATTTCTGAAGAAACTTTATTTATTTCCTGAATTTTATAACAGAAAGGAAGACAAATAAAAAAAAATGTCTTCAAAATTTGTAAACTTTATTACTTTATTTAGCAAAAAAATGTAACCACTTGCTTACTGGGCACGTATACCCCCTTCCTGACCAGGTGAAATTTCAGCTTCCGGCACTGCGTCGCTTTAACTGACAATTGCTACTCTATTCAAATCAAAGAACTAGACATGTGAGTGAGGCAGACGGATTAGCAGCAGGAGCCCACAACGGCACACGTCTCCTAGGAGTAGGGGCGTGTATGCTATAGCTCCAGGCAGGTGTAGGCTAGCAGGCAGGCAGCCCAGCTCCAGCCTTAGCACAGCCTGCATCTGGATCCGGATCTCCTCCAGGCTTTCTCCAGCATCCTTTCCTCCCCTTTCAGCACCATCTGACAGGTAAAACCTGCCTGTCCCCCTGTTATCAAGGGCGGCCGTCCTTTTCAGGATAAGCCGTGGCTTTTTCGGTCCCGGGAATCAGGCCACCGTCACCCCAGACCACCACGAGGCACCCCCCGCCCCTCCCTGCCGCTGGTTCCCGTCTTTTTCGACGGTCCGCGCCAGCCTATGCTAGGTCCACGGCAGCCGCGGCTTAGGAAAGACCGCGGCCTAGCGGCGCACCGCATCAGCGCCCTGTATCACCCCCAGATTCGCCCAGCACACCCCCTCTCACCCGTGGAAGACCCCCATCCACCTCCGATTCACTCAACCAGCCCCTCTCTGGTGTTTATTCCAGCTAGTTGATAGCCCCCTGGCCTGGGCCCTGTGTCAGGCCGTCGGCCATCTTGATACCCCCCCCCCCAGCATCAGAAACACCTTTCACCCCATCCCCTCACAACTCATCATCATTTGAACCAGGGTCTGTACCGATCGCCTCTTAGGGATCAGGAAGGAATTTTTTTCCCTACCCAGCACATTGGCATAGCTCGGCCAGGGTTTTTTTGCCTTCCTCTGGACCAAAAAAATAAAGCTGGGAGAGAAGACTCAAGGAATCTTCTCCCCACCGCCATCTGACCACCAACTCCCCCCCCCTGGTGACGGGCCACTATGGCTAATCGTCAGTATTCTGCAGAAACCATTTGGGGCCTGAGGCAATTTGCCACAATACTACCAGCCGTCACCAAAAAGGCCCTAAGAATTGAGTAACTTTTGAGGATCGATCGAAGATCGACTGTCAAAAAATTCAGTCACCCACCCCAACCCAAGCACATATCATGTGCTTTGATCAATACAAGATCGGCAGTAAGACACTGATTAGAAATCCATGATTTCATCCACAACACGATTTAGACTGCCTCTTTATTACAGAAAACTGGCTTACAGCCGACTGTAACACCATTCTAGCAGAACTGGTGCCAGAAAACTACCGCATTATCACTGAAAACAGAATAGGGCAAAGAGGAGGAGGACTGGCGGTGATCCACCAGATTCACCTTGTGATCTCTAAACCAGCCCTTCAGCACTCGCTTCCATTTATGGAAACCCTTACTCTGCAACTGCAAACAAACCCCCAGGAGACCATCCACATTCTTCTCTGCTATAGGCCACCCGGGCCAAAATCGCAGTTTTTTCCTTCATTGACGGAGTTCATCTCCACTTACACCCCTAACAGCAAACACCTTTTGCTGCTCGGGGACTTCAATCTCTGGGCCAACTCCTCACAGGATCCCGTCGCCGACGCCTGTATTGACCACCTGGAAGGACTAGGACTTCAGCAACTAGTATGTGGGCCCACACATGCTTCAGGTCACACACTCGATCTTATTTTCAGACAAAATCGGAAAATAAGTATTTTGGAAAATGAACCATTGCCATGGACAGATCACCATGCAATTAAATTCATAATTTCCAAAATTCCCCCATTGATAAAAACACCCAAGCCGGTGACAACACACTGGACTAGATCTAAGAAGAAGCTCCATTCGGAACTCTTCAAATCTACCTTGGGAAATAAAATTGAAACAATTCAACCATTTCGAACAGCCTCAGATACACTGGATGCCATAAATGCAGCCCTACTACAGTCAGCCGACTTAGTAGCACCAAAACGCAAAGCCCTTATCCGGAAAAACAAGGCCGGCTGGTTCAACAACCAGCTGTCGCTACTGAAGCAAGAGCGTAGAAGGGCGGAAGCCGCCTGGAAAAGAAGGGCTTCTGAGGAGAACCTCTCCATCTACAAAATAGCAACAAGAAAATACCACAAAGAAATCTTCAAAGCCAAGAAAAATTATTTTCCCAAGGCTATCAACAGCGCCCTAAACCGCCCCCGTGAACTCTTCAAGCTGGTCACGCAGACCATGGATCAAGGCTGTCCTGAAGCCCCCAATTCAGATACCCAAGAATTTTGCAATGAATTATCGGATTTCTTCATCAATAAAATTGAGAGAATCCGGGAAAGCATTCAGCAAAACAATACCCCCCTTAACCCCCCCCCAATCAACCACACATCACCCATAGAAACTTTCTACAGCCAACAAAGTTCACTCTGGAACCCATCTCCATCGATGCCACAGAAAAGATCATCGGCGCTTTGCGTAACAGCACATCGCCTAATGATATTATCCCCACTAAACTGCTGAAGGAATGTGCCGATATCCTGGCACCTCCCATCACGCAGCTTATAAACCAGTCATTTAAGGAAGGCATAGTGCCCTCCCTGCTGAAAGAGGGCACAATCCAGCCTATCTTGAATAAACCTACCCTGGACCCCAAGGACCCAACTCACCGCCGTCCCATAATAATGCTAAACGTTTTCTCCAAGGTAATGGAGAAAGTAGTGGTACAACAGCTGCAACAGCATCTAGATACCCACAACCTACTTGATCCATTCCAATCTGGCTTCCCTCCCGCACACAGGACGGAAACAGCATTGCTCAAAATATGGGACGACGCTCTTGAGGCCGCAGACGAAGGAGAATCTTGTCTGCTGATTCTGCTGGACCTAAGCACAGCCTTTGACACGGTAGACCACAAACTTTTATTGACTCGGCTGGCTGAGGTATCCAGAGTCACAGAAGGTGATTTATCATGGTTTTCCTCCTTTTTGGAAAACCGATCACAAACAGTGAAATTGGGACCTTTCACTTCTGAAAAACGCTTGGTGTCATGGGGAGTCCCTCAAGGATCTCCCCTGTCACCGGTGCTCTACAACATATATCTTCGCCCTCTCTTTGAAATCATCAGTAGCCAACAACTATTTTATCACTCATATGCAGACGACACGCAACTGTATTTTCGCATCTGCAATAAAAAGGATCATCATCGCAGTTTAGAGAATTGTCTCTCTTTGATAGAAAACTGGATGACTAAGAGTTATCTTAAACTCAACAATTCCAAAACAGAACTTCTTCTGTTTAATGCCAGTCGCAAGAGTCAACTGGCAACAACCTGGACACCTCCGCCCATTCTGGGCCAGATCATCTCCCCTAGCTCCAAAGTCAAAAGTCTCGGGGTCATCTTTGACACCTACATGACAATGGATGCACAAATAGGGTCAGTAGTCAGCGGATCTCACCATCTGCTGCGCCTACTACGCAGGCTTATTCCATTTATTCCCAAAGAAGACGTAGCGGTCGTGGTGGGAACAATTGTGAACTCCAGACTGGACTATGCAAATGCCCTTTACCTCGGACTCCCCAAGTACCAAATCGCTCGTCTGCAAGTCGTTCAAAATACGGCCGCCAGACTGGTGACTGGGAAAAAACCCTGGGAATCCATCTCACCTTCACTGAGATCCCTTCATTGGTTGGCAGTAAAAGACAGAATTGCTTTTAAAGCTCTCTGTCTGACTCATAAATGCATCCATGGGAAAGCCCCGCAATATCTTTGCGAAAAAATAGAAGCCCACAATCCCAATCGCGTTCTGCGATCCACCGACCAAAATTTGGTCAAGATACCCAAAGCCAGATACAAGTCCAAAGGAGAAAGAAGGTTTGCTTTCCAAGGTCCAAGACTATGGAACGCTTTACCAACCAGCATTCGGTTGGAGGAAAACCACCTGACCTTCAGAAGACGGATTAAAACTCTCCTCTTTTGAGGGCATGAGAGACAGGAACAACGAGCGCCCAGAGGCGATTTAGTTCGCATGTGTCGCGCTATATAAGTTTTTCATTCATTCATTCATTCATTCACTTGTTGCTATAATAAATAGCCAATTTAAAAAAAAAAAAAAACATATTTTTTTCTCAGTTTAGGCCGATACATATTCTTCTAAATATTTTTGGTAAAAAAAAAAAAAATCGCAATAAGCGACTGGTTTGCGCAAATGTTATAGCGCTTACAAAATAGGGGACAGAATTATTATTCATTTTTATTATTATTTTTTTTTACTAGTAATGGCGGCAATCTGTGATTTTTATTGGGATGTTATGGCAGACACATCGGACACTTTTGACACATTTTTGGCGCCATTCACATTTATACTGCGATCAGTGCTATAAATATGCACTAATTACTGTATAAATGTGACTGGCATTAAAGGGGTTAACACTAGGGGGTGAGGAAGGGGTTAAATGTGTACCCTGAATTGTGTTCTAACTGTGGGGGGAGGGGGGTGACAGGGGGAGGTGACCGATCTGTGTCCTTATGTACAAGGGACACAGATCGGTCTCCTCTCTCCCCTGACAGGACATGGAGCTCTGTGTTTACACACAGAGCTCCATTTCCTTGTCCCTGTAACCGCCGATCGCGAGAGCCTGGCGGACATCGCGGCCACCAGGCACACGCATCAGTATCTCAGGAATGCGGCAGGCTCGCGCGCCCTCTAGTGGCCTGGAGGAGCGGAGGATGTCTATAGATGTCCTCCCAGAGAATTAGAGCCACCCTGCGGCCGTACAAAGTCGTACGGCCGGCGGGAAGTGGTTAATAAAAAACGCAGTGGTGATTAAATATCACTAAAAGAAAGCTCCTATTGGGTGAAAAAAATGAAAATAAATTCTTATGGCTACAGCGTTGCATTATCGCTCAAGTGTCATTCAAAGTGCGACAACTCTAATGCCCCGTACACACGATCGGATTTTCCGTCGGAAAAACCTTGTATGTTTTTTCTGACGGAATTCCGCTTGAGCTTGGCTTGCATACACACGGTTCTCTGAACTTTCGACGGTCAAGAAAGCGCTGATGTACAACACTACGACGAGCCGAGAAAATGAAGTTCAATGCTCCCGAGCATGCGTCAAATTGTTTCCGAGCATGTGTTGGAACTGCTACAGACGATCGGAATTTCCGATTGGAATTTTTTTTCCGTCGGAAAATTTAAGAACCATCTCTCAGTCTTTTGTTGCCAGAAATTCCGACAGCAAAAGTCTGATGGAGCATACACATGGTCGGAATTTTTGACCAAGAGCTTACATAAGACTTTTCTTGTCGGAATCTCCGACCATGTGTACGCAGCATAAAATTGGACAGGGCAAATTGAGGGTGAAAGTGCCCGGTATTGAAGTGGTTAAAAACACAATTGTATTGACTTTGTGGGCTTTCAATTTATGAACTATTTCAGAACTTTGTTGAGGTTGCCTGCCTGTCTGTTGCTGTCACATTGTTGCTAAGTTGCTGTGAAAACATTCCTAGTAATGTTGGCCAATTTGATTGCAACCTCTTGTTCCAGTAATAAGAAGCTGGAAAGCTTCACACATCATAGATAGAAAGAGTTTTACAGTCATAAGCTCTTGAATAGTGCTGTTTCTGGATGCTATTTGAGGTGGCCACACTCACACCAAATGCAGGGCTGGCGTTGGAAGGTAACATGGTCCAGTGTCATATTTCTGGAGTTTCTACATATCTGTTTCCTATTCCCAAAGATCAGCCATGCTGATACTTGCAGTTCCATGGCTAAAAAGATAAAGGTATTCTATTCCCTGGTTGATACAGGCAGATGACCCCAAGCAGAATCTGCATCTGAACGCCTGGCTCCGGAATGTTTTTGTTGCTGATAATACAATACACTTGCAAGCCATCTTCCAGGGAGTGCAATGGCTGCCAGGATGATTGATGACAAAGATCAAAAGATCAACAAGCGCTTGGAGATGATATGGGCAATACTGCACCTAGAGGCCAATATGGCAAGACGGACAGTAATATCTTTTCAGAAGGACTACCTCTTAGCAATATCTCATTGAATAGCAAGTCGGGGTGTCCCTTTTTTCTTTTCTCTGGATGCTGGCTTGGGCCTAAGCCATGAGAGGCCTTGTAGAACACCAACCCAGGTTTCCCCAGGGTGTGGAGCCCCAGCCTGCTTCTTCACCAGAGACCCTGATGGTGGGAATGGACTTGCAGTAATGGAACCATGTCCCGACCCCCAAGTACACCCAGTTGACAATATGGAGACCACTCACGTATGCAGAGTACAGATGGCAGGAGACAGAAGAGGATCCAGGAAATTAGCCAAGTTCAAGATCAATCACAGTGTCACTTCAGGCAGGTTTGCCCTTGCTCACTGTAAATAGATGCTTCTTTAGCTCACCCCTTCCAGTCTATTCCAAGCAAAAAATGGGTGACATCAAAGTAACTGGCAACAGAACTACTCAACATGTGTTCATTTCGGGAAGTAATAGAAAAGCCAACTCTACCCATAGGTTAATTCAAAGCAAAAATGGGTGACAGCACACCAGTAGTTTAAGCAAATCCTTTATTACTTTAAAAATGTGGCATCACAGGATACATATAGGGTGAGATCTCTTAAGCGTTTCACGCTCACAGGTGCTCAATCAGAAGCTTTATGAATACTGCATATACTCGAGTATAAGCCGACCCGAATATAAGGCAAGGCATCTAATTTTACCACAAAAACTGGGAAAACGTATTGACTCGAGTATAAGCCTAGGGTGAGAGATGCACAGCTACTGTAAGTGGAAAAGAGGGTCAACAAGCCTCACTGTGTCCATCTGCAGCCTCACTGTGCCTCACTGTCCAACTGCATGCCTCACTGTCCAACTGCAAGCCTCACTGTCCAACTGCATGCCTCACTGTCCAACTGCAAGCCTCACTGTCCAACTGCATGCCTCACTGTCCATCTGCAAGCCTCACTGTCCATCTGCATGTGCCAATCTCCCTACCTGATCCGTGCCTTATGTATCGGTGTCCATCTGCAGCCTTATGATCTCCGGCGCTGTGACATACAGTCTAT
Source organism: Rana kukunoris (assembly GCA_029574335.1). Taxonomy (NCBI): domain Eukaryota; kingdom Metazoa; phylum Chordata; class Amphibia; order Anura; family Ranidae; genus Rana; species Rana kukunoris. The sequence goes on along the minus strand of CM056051.1, from coordinate 13,548,151 downwards.
TTGGCCACCGTGTACTGTAGCAAAGCCACGCCGCCTCCTCGCCCTCGTCCGTGGTGATGGAACACTGACTTGGTTTCCCAGCAGTGAGTCAGTGTTCAGCCTATCATGGACGAGGACGAGGAGAAGGCGGGGCTTTGTTGTTACAGTGCGTGCCCGCCGACTAGACTGTATGTCACAGCGCTGGAGATCACAGCGCCGGGAGGACTTGAGTATAAGCCGAGGGGAGCATTTTCAGCACAAAAAAATGTGCTGAAAAACTCGGCTTATACTTGAGTATATATGGTAATTGCTTGTAAATGTGAAATGCGCAACATGCAGTAATTCACAAAAAATAACGTTCATTTTGGGAAGTAATGCAAAAGCTATATCTACCACTAGGTTTATTCAAAGCAAAAATGAGTGACGTCACAAAGTCCAAGAAAATCCTTTTTAATTTAAAAACATGACATCACATGATAAATATAGGGTAAGCTCCCTTACACGTTTCACACTTACAGGCATTTGACCTAAACGTCTAAAAATGCAGTTTGAGAGTGCAGGAACTGCAGATAAGTCACAGCAGACAGCAGAATGGACAGACAGTGCTGTATTTCATTGCTTGATGGGCATAGGCGTGCCGTGTGCGCAGCCTATGACATGAGGCATGCGCTTTTCTTTACAGGAAACGCAGGCATGGCGGCCCATTCAAATGAATAGGCTGCTGTGCCTGCGCAAATGTGGGCCGCCAAAACACATACATGTAAACCAGCCAGGCCCAAAATAAGCCCATCAAGAGTTCCACCCAGGAAAACAACATTTGCCCATTTTGTTTAAAAAAATTAAATAAAAAAAAACCTGAAAAAAAAAATACTCACCCGAAATACCTGTTGCTATGCGGAAGTCTGTAATCTGCCTCTTCCACACCGCGGTGTCCTTTCTTCTGCTTCTTCTCCTTGTGAATGGGGCGCGCTGCTTTCTGGGAACTGTGTGTGTTCTCAGAGAGCAGCCGCCCATTCACAAGCCAGCGTGAGACTCACGCAGGCGCAGTAGGAAATGGGCAGTGAAGCCGTACGGCTTCACTGCCTGTTTCCCATAGTGTGGATGGCGGCGCGGGACCTGGAGCGATCATGGGACCGGCATCGGGGGGCCATCAGCGCGGGCAAGTAGGACAAGGTAAGTGTCCCTATTTAAAGTCAGCAGCTACACTGTTAGTAGCTGCTGACTTTAAAAAAAAAAAATTGTGGCTGGAACACACCTTTAAATACAGATATTAATGCCATGTGCTCTGAGGCCTTACTCAGCCTGGCCTGCAGGTCTGGTCTGTGATTTAAAGAGTTCCTGTATTTTACACATGGCATGGGGTCCCATGGTGCTAAAGCAGAATGGACAGACGGTGCTGTGACCCCATGCCATGTGTAAAATACAGGAACTTTTTAAAACACTGACCAGGCCTGCAGTGAATCATCAAATATTATAAAGACTTTGGGCACACTCTACAGAAAACTTCTATTTACAATATAGCAAACAGTGACATACCTTGAGGAGCAGGACATGAAGAAGAAGTCAGCCTCGGGAAGAGCAAACTGGGGATGCTAAAAAAACACATTCTAATTCACTTTTATATACAAGCAGCACCCAGTGGCAGGAAGGGAGATGTGCACGTCTAAAGGGAAGCCAGGGGCAGCTGCCCCTGTTTGCCCTATGGTAAAGACGGCCCTGAACCTATGGGTAGAGTTGGCTTTTCTATTACTTCCTGAAATGAACTCATGTTGCCTAGTTCTGTTGCCAACTAAGGCCATAAACTGAAATGCCCCCAAATCTTCATTTTGTTTGTATAATACAGGTCTGATTTCCACGTTAGTTTCCTGAGCATGACAGCAAACGTTCTTTTATTAAAATGATGCAACTGTTTTGAGGTGTCAAGGTCTATTGTTTGTTTGCTGTCACCACAGTCTCCTGGCTGGAGGAAAACTATGGAATATCTGCTTTCACTGGAGCAGTGGGATGCTGAACTGACATGTTGCTCTAAGTAAACTAGTAACTCAATCTTTCCTTGAGAAGTCTCTGTTGCATCATGTCCATGGTCCCGGGCCGGCTGGTAGATGTGTGTCTGTATTGTACTGCTATGTATCGCATGTCTGTTAATGGAAAACTGGTCCTGCCGAGGATTACAATGATACACTCTTTCTCTTCACTCCTCCACTTTCCCACATGCTTAACCTCTTAATGGAACTGACTTCTTCCAAAATGTCTCCACAACTAATTCCTGCTGGTATAACATTTGTCGTCCACCCCCCCCCCCCCCCAGCCAGCTGAGCTATGTGCTCAGATGTAATCAAAATTAAACCAGAGGCACTTTCTTTGTTTTAGCTCATGATTTCTAACTTGTTCCATGAAAATAACTGGGAATAAAAACAAAAAATTATGGGTTCCAAATTTCGGAGTTAAAGCGGAACTCTGAGTTTGGGCAATGGCATCTAATGGAAAGGACACCCTCCACCACTATATTGCCAAAAGTATTGGGACACCTGCCTTTACACGCACATGATCTTTAATGGCATCCCAGTCTTAGTCCGTAGGGTTCAATATTTAGTTGGCCCTAGACATGTGCGTTCCCATTCGTAACAAATGGATTTTCGTACCAATTTTTTAGTATTCGTACATTCGGATCAATTCGAACATCCGAAAAGCTGAAAGAACCAAAACACGAAAATTACGAATAAGCCAAATAACGAACAAGCGAAAATACGAACGTACGATTGGACAATCTTACTAAAATACGAAGCAACGAAAAAGGAAAAGAACGAAAATGACATCTATAACGAACGATTCGCATTCCGTATTTTAAATCCTTTGTCTGTTCGTATTTTCATTTGTATGTTTGTATTTTCATTTGTGTGTTTTGTAAATCCGTTTCTTTGTCTGTTCGTAAAGTTGTGTACTCGTATCGTTCTTTTAAATGGGCACTGGGCAGTGTAGTTAGTGAGTGATGTATTTTACTTAATATCTCAGCCAATCAGCTTAGCTCGTTTGTGCTGAGTCACATTGGATAGTGTAAAGCCTCGTACACACGATCAGACTTCAAACAAACTTTTCCGAAAGGGAGTTGGTCGGACTTTTGAAACTGAAAAAGTTTGTCCGATGGAACGTACACACGGTCGGATTTTTTGGAAAACGTTAATTTTGAAGTTTATTGTCAAAAGTCCGACCGTGTATACGGGGCTTAAGAGAAAGTCTATCTTAACCACTTGACCACTGGGCACTTAAACACCCTTAATAACCAGACCAATTTTCAGCTTTCGGTGCTCTCACATTTTGAATGACAATAACTCAGTCATACAACACTATAACCAAATGAAATTTTTGTCCTTTTTTTCCCACAAATAGAGCTTTCTTTTGGTGGTGTTTCATCACCTCTGCGGTTTTTATTTTTTTTGCTATAAATGAAAAAAGAACAAAATTTTGCAAAAAATAATAATTTTTCTTCATTTCTATTATAAAATTTTGCAAAAAAGTAATTTTTCTTCATAAATTTGGCCTAAAATGTATACTGCTACATATCTTTGGTAAAAAAAATAAAAAATGTTGGATATTATTTAGTCTGGGTGAAAGTTATGGGGTCTACAAGCTATGGTACCAAATCCTGAAAATTGATCAATTTCATCACACCTGAAGTACTGACAGCCTCTCTCATTTCTTGAGACCCTAACATGCCAGAAAAGTACAAATACCCCCCAAATGACCCCTTTTTGGAAAGAAGACATTCCAAGGTATTTAGAAAGAGGCCTGGTGAGTTTTTTAAAGTTGTAATTTTTTCCCACAATTCTTTGCAAAATCAAGATTTTTTTTTTTTCATCAAATTTTCATATTATTAGGTTATTTTTCACACACAGCATATGCATACCACAAATTACACCCCAAAACACATTCTGCTATTCCTCCCGAGTATGGCGATACCCCATGTGTGAGACTTTTACACAGTGCGGCCACATACAGAGGCCCAACATGCAGGGAGCACCCAGGCCAATTCTGACATTTCTCTCCTACATGTAAAAATCATAATTTATTTGCTAGAAAAATACATAAAACCCCAAAACATGATATAAAGATACCTCACATGTGGTTTGAACACCGTTTTTATATGTGGGCGGGACTTGCGTATGCGTTCGCTTCTGCATGCGAGCTCACGGGGACAGGGGCGCTGTATGCCCAGAGTATTGCTAAGTATGCCCAGAGTATTGCGGAGTATGCCCAGAGTATTGCCCAGAGTATTGCCAGAGTATTGCCAGAGTATTGCCCAGAGTATGCCCGGAGTATTGCCAGAGTATGCCCGGAGTATTGCCAGAGTATGCCCGGAGTATTGCAGAGTATGCCCAGAGTATTGCAGAGTATGCCCAGAGTATTGCAGAGTATGCCCAGAGTATTGCAGAGTATGCCCAGAGTATTGCCAGAGTATTGCGGAGTATGCAGAGTATGCCCAGGGTATTGCAGAGTATGCCCAGGGTATTGCAGAGTATGCCCAGAGTATTGTGGAGTATGCCCAGAGTATTGCAGAGTATTGCCAGAGTATGCCCAGAGTATTGCCAGAGTATGCCCAGAGTATTGCCAGAGTATGCCCAGAGTATTGCGGAGTATGCAGAGTATGCCCAGGGTATTGCAGAGTATGCCCAGAGTATTGCAGAGTATGCCCAGAGTATTGGCAGAGTATTGCCCAGAGTATGCCCGGAGTATTGCCAGAGTATGCCCGGAGTATTGCCAGAGTATGCCCGGAGTATGCCCAGAGTATTGCAGAGTATGCCCAGAGTATTGCAGAGTATGCCCAGAGTATTGCCAGAGTATGCCCAGAGTATTGCCAGAGTATTGCGGAGTATGCAGAGTATGCCCAGGGTATTGCAGAGTATGCCCAGAGTATTGCGGAGTATGCCCAGAGTATTGCAGAGTATGCCCAGAGTATTGCCAGAGTATGCCCAGAGTATTGCCGAGTATGCAGAGTATGCCCAGGGTATTGCAGAGTATGCCCAGGGTATTGCAGAGTATGCCCAGAGTATTGCGGAGTATGCCCAGAGTATTGCAGAGTATGCCCAGAGTATTGCAGAGTATGCCCAGAGTATTGCCAGAGTATGCCCAGAGTATTGCCAGAGTATTGCGGAGTATGCAGAGTATGCCCAGGGTATTGCAGAGTATGCCCAGAGTATGCCCAGAGTATTGGCAGTGTATGCCCAGAGTATTGCAGAGTATTGCGGAGTATGCCCAGAGTATGCCCAGAGTATTGCAGAGTATGCCCAGAGTATTGCCCAGAGTATTGCCAGAGTATGCCTGAGTATTGCAGAGTATGCCCAGAGTATTGCCCAGAATATTGCCAGAGTATGCCTGAGTATTGCCAGAGTATGCCTGAGTATTGCAGAGTATGCCCAGAGTATTGCCAGAGTATGCCTGAGTATTGCAGAGTATGCCCAGGTGAGTATTGCAGAGTATATGCAGCAGGGATGGCTGAGCAGGGAGGGAGGGATGGATGGATCTGTGACTGCATTTGTCACAGATCCAGCCCGCAGCACTGGCGCTGCCATCCGCTCCCTCCCCTCTCCTCTCACACTGTACCGATCGGTACAGAGAGAGGAGGGAGGAACCGGCGTCATCAAATGACGCCGGTCTGTTTACATCTGATCGCGCCGTCATTGGACGGCGCGATCACGTGGTAAACCGCCGCTATCAGCGGCGATTTACCGTGATCCGTGATGCGCCGGGTCCTCTGGACCCGGCGGTCACGGATGTTCCCGTGTGCGCGCCTCAGGAGGCGCGCGGGAGCGCGATTCTGACAGGCCGTTAATTAACGGCCAGTTAGAATACAGCAACCGCCCTAGAGCCGTACTTTCGGCATAGGGCGGTTGCAAAGTGGTTAATATGGATTAGTCGCATGTTGAAAATTAAACTAAAATACGAGATTGCGAATGACAGCGACCAGGGCCGGACTTACCATTGGGCTTGACTGGGCTCAAGCCCATGGGCCCTGCCCAATAGGGGGCCCCTCTAAAAAAAAGGGTTTTTTTAGGGGTCCAGGCAGGGGCCCGGAGGCCCCCAGGGCCCCAGACAGCAACCCCTACTTTTTTATTTACTGTTTATAAAAAAATATGTTTTTTTATATATATATATATATATATATATATATATATATATATATATATATAAATTATTTGTATTATTATTATAGGGCCCAGAGGTCTCCAGGGCCCCCGAATGGCAACCCCCCCTTTTTTTTATAAAGAAAATTACATTTTTTTATTTATATATATATATATATATATATATATATATATATACATATATATATATATATATTTTATTAAAGGGCTCAGAGGTCCCCAGGGCCCCATGTGGCAACCCCCCCCTTTTTTTATTTTTTTATAAATGTTTATCTTTGTTTATTTTTTAAATTATTTTTTATTAAAAGGCCCAGAGGTCCCCAGGGCCCCCAGATGGCAACCTTTCTTTTTAGTATTTTTTATAAATGTTTATTTTTTTTTATTTTTTTTAGGGGTCTGGAGGTCCCCAGGGGCCCGGAGGCCCCCGGACAGCAACCCCCACTTTTTTTATTTTTTTAATGTTTTTTTTATATATATATATATATATATATATATAATTATTATTAAAGGGCCCAGAGGTCTCCAGGGCCCCCGGATGGCAATCCCCCTTTCTTTTATATTTTTTATATTTTATATTTATATTTTCTTTATATTTTTTATAAATGTTTATTTTTTTTTATTTTTTTTATTAAAGGGCCCAGAGTTTTTATTTTTTATTTGTATTACTGTAAAGGGCCCAGAGATCCCCAGGCGGCTACCCCCTTTTTTTATATATATATATATATTTTTTTTCTTTATTTCTTCTTTTTTTTGTAAAGGCCCCCCCTGCTTCTCAATTTGCGGTAGCCCCCCTGCTTATTAATTTCAGGCGGCAGAACCCCTCCCCCTGGTACTCTGTTCCAGGGGGCTCATGCCTTAAGCTGTGTAAGGGGCCCCAAAATTCCTGATGGCGGCCCTGCGCATACCTCCCAACACGCACGGATTCAGCGGGACTTTACGCTTCTTCCCGCAGTCCCGCGAAAGGGTTCATTTTCCCGCACTGCAATAGGAGGCAGCACGGGAGCAGGAGGAACCGGAGCGGTGTGTGGAGGACTGTGGCTGCTGAAGGGAAGAAAGCCGACAGCCGGGCTAATGACAGTCTGTGGCCCTGGCTGTCGGCACAGGTGAGAGGCACTCCCCCCCCCCCACTCAACAACTGCAAAACCACCCCCCAGGAGGAACCGGAGCGGTGTGGGGATGTCTGCTGAAGGGAAGAGAGCCGAAGAAACATTCCGTGCACAGATGAGAGTCACCCCCCCCGCTCAACAACTTCAATTCGCCCCCCCCCCGCTCAACAACTATGATCCCCCCCTCGCTCCAGGGGGCCCCTTCAACACTCAAGCCCAGGGGCCCCCACCACCCTAAGTCCTGCCCTGACCGCGACACAATGTATTTACGAAAGTACAAAATTACAAATATATTAAACAGAAATTATTATCTAACAAAATTACAAATTTCGAATCAACGAAAATAAATTAGACAGAATTACGAATCATTCAGTATAAACGAAAATAAAACTGTTACGAAAATACGAACGGGTCCTAATAGAAAAACTTACGAAAATTACGAATCTTTACGGAACGAGACGAAACTAAACAAAAAAAAAAACAGAATCTTTTGTTATGCACATGTCTAGTTGGCTCCGCCCTTAGCAGCTATAACAGCTTCAACTCTTCTGGGAAGGCTGTCCACAAGGTTTAGGAGTGTCTATGGCAGGGGTCTCAAACTCAAATTATCTGGGGGCCACTGGAGGTATAAGCTGGGTGAGGCTGGGCCGCATCAAGTATTGGACCAAAATTTTAAAATGTACAACTGATGCAATCTTAATAATAGTTCTAAACATTAACGGTTGTAAAGAACAGAAGTTTCTCTTACTTCCTACTTCTTGTTGCCAGAGACCTGGCAGCGCTTCCTCCTACACAGCTCAGCAACATTTGGCTTGAGTGAGGAAGCAACTGACACCCTCAATATGGCTTGAAGATGCTTATCAGTAAGTTTGGCCCTGTACTTTGACTTATTAAAAATGTTTCTTTCAATACATTTTTTATATAAAAAAAACACACTAACATGCCAGACCTGCCCCATTACATGACCAGACTGTGCCCCATTACATGACCAGACTGTGCCCCATTACATGACCAGACTGTGCCCCATTACATGACCAGACTGTGCCCCATTACATGACCAGACTGTGTCCCATTACATGACCAGACCTGTCCCATTACATGCCAGACCTGCCCCATTACATGCCAGACCTGCCCCATTACATGCCAGACCTGCCCCATTACATGCCAGACCTGCCCCATTACATCCAGACCTGCCCCATTACATGCCAGACTGTGCCCCATTACATCCAGACATGCCCCATTACATGACCAGACTGTGTCCCATTACATGCCAGACCTGCCCCATTACATGCCAGACCTGCCCCATTACATGCCAGACCTGCCCCATTACATCCAGACCTGCCCCATTACATCCAGACCTGCCCCATTACATGCCAGACTGTGCCCCATTACATCCAGACATGCCCCATTACATGACCAGACTGTGTCCCATTACATGCCAGACCTGTCCCATTACATGCCAGACCTGCCCCATTACATGACCAGACTGTGCCCCGTTACATGACCAGACTGTGCCCCGTTACATGACCAGACTGTGCCCCATTACATGCCAGACCTGCCCCATTACATGCCAGACCTGCCCCATTACATGACCAGACTGTGCCCCGTTACATGACCAGACTGTGCCCCGTTACATGACCAGACTGTGCCCCATTACATGCCAGACCTGCCCCATTACATGCCAGACCTGCCCCATTACATGCCAGACCTGCCCCATTACATCCAGACCTGCCCCATTACATCCAGACCTGCCCCATTACATGCCAGACTGTGCCCCATTACATCCAGACATGCCCCATTACATGACCAGACTGTGTCCCATTACATGCCAGACCTGTCCCATTACATGCCAGACCTGCCCCATTACATGACCAGACTGTGCCCCGTTACATGACCAGACTGTGCCCCGTTACATGACCAGACTGTGCCCCATTACATGCCAGACCTGCCCCATTACATGCCAGACCTGCCCCATTACATGCCAGACCTGCCCCATTACATCCAGACCTGCCCCATTACATCCAGACCTGCCCCATTACATGCCAGACTGTGCCCCATTACATCCAGACATGCCCCATTACATGACCAGACTGTGCCCCATTACCTCCAGACTGTGCCCCATTACCTCCAGACTGTGCCCCATTACCTCCAGACTGTGCCCCATTACCTCCAGACTGTGCCCCATTACCTCCAGACTGTGCCCCATTACATCCAGACTGTGCCCTTACCTTACCAGAATCGCGGCTGTAGGATTTTTCAAAAGCCGCGCCTCCGACGCGTCTTCTGTTCCGTGATAGGCGGAACATTCAGCTTCCCATGAGGCACTGTGTTCAGTGTCCGCCTATCACGGAGGCCCTCTCGTCCGAGGACGAGGACGAGAGGGCCTCCGTGATAGGCGGAACCTGAACACAGTGCCTCATGGGAAGCTGAATGTTCCGCCTATCACGGAACAGAAGACGCGTCGGAGGCGCGGCTTTTGAAAAATCCTACAGCCGCGATTCTGAAGTAATTTTTTCGCCCCATCCCAGGCTGCGGACCTGCCCGCCCCCAAGCGGCCGCTTGGTCTGCCTGGTGGTTGCGCCGGCCCTGGCTGCAGGGAAAGGGTACCGCGCTGCATGCGCTGCAAAGTAGGAGTATGACACTGTCCGGGGGAAGGGCTTGTCAGTGGGCCGCAAAATCTTGGTCTGCGGGCCGCAACTGGCCCGCGGGCCGGGAGTTTGAGACCCCTGGTCTATGGGAATGTTGGACCATTCTTCCAGAAGAGCATTTATGAGGTCAGGCATTGATGTTGAACTGGCTCGCAGTCTTCGCTCAAAATCATCTCAAAGGTATTTTATCAAGTGGAGCTCTTATAGGAACCATGGTGCAAGAGAAGCTCACATTCTTTATTCCTAAAAGTTAGGGAACCAAGGCTTGCATACGATGACAGCCTAAACCTGGACTGTTACCTATTCTTGCCTTGATGTGACGAGTTACCTGCAGCTTTGGATAAGGCAGTTTGGGTATACTTTGTGGGATTTTTCCCCCTCCCTTCCCTTCTCCATCCCTTCCCCCTTCTCTTCTTCTCCTTCTGCTCTGTTTTCTTTTCCCCTTTTGGGCATCTTTTACCCCTTGTATGTTGGCTAACGAAGGGCACTTAGGCTGTTTCTTCCCCCCTACCTTCCCCTTGGCCTGTGAGTTGCATTCATTGACCCAGGCAGGGCCGTCTTTAATGTTGATTGGACCCTGGGCAAAAAAATTCTTTGGCCCCCCCCATGCAATTTTAATCTCCACCTGCTCTAAGACATACAATAAATATCAGCTAGACTTAAAATCAGTTTACTGTATCAGATCCGGCAGTGATTGCGGTTGGTTGCCAGAGGTTACAGCATATCATTCCCACTTACTGATGGGTTGCTAGAGGTTACAGCACACATTACGGCTTACTGATTAGTTGCTTGAGGTTACAGCACATGATTTCTTCTTGTTGATTGGTTGCTAGAGATTACTGTACAGTAATACTGCTCACTGATTGGTTGCTAGAGGTTACAGCACATCATCTCGTCACTGCAGAGGGGCCTTTATTTACATACGACTGCCGCCATCCTCAGCTATTTACATATGAATGCCGACACAGGGTCTGCAGGTGAGTCATCTTTACACAACAATAGGGCAGAGCTGGGCAGCATTAATAGCAGCACTTCACACTGAGATATCAGGACACATCACAGGACTAAAAGTTCAAGGGACAAGGAAATTTAAACTGGGATAGTTGGCAAGTATGAAGCAGCTGCTTTGGGCCCCACAACAATGACAGGGCCCAGGGCAGCTTCCCCTTTTGCCCTGCCTTAAAGCAGGCCCTGGACCCAGGGGTGTAGACCCCGCCCTGAAGGGTTGTCCCTCTGTCACGAGCATCCTCATAATTCAATCATACTCACTTTGATGTTATGGTGATGGCACTCTCCCATCTTTATTTGCATTCAAGGACCTTGACCTAGGTGCTGATGTCTCTTGTACTTCTTCAATTGTATGTGCGATTGTTTGCACTGTTATATCATGCTGTATATCGTTATTAAAAACATTTAATAAATATTTTTAGGGCTGCAACTAAAGATTATTTTCATAATCGATTAGTTGGCTGATTATTGTTTCGATTAATCGGTTAATAACCTTAAAAAAAGGTAAATTTTGCTGTGATTTGCATTTTTACATATTTTTTTGGACAATTTGTTGTTGGGCAGATTAAAAAACACTAATTGCCAGAAAAACACATGACATGCTTCACTGCAGCGTCTCCATTGAAGTATATTGAACCAAAAAAGCACCGCTTTGCAAAAAAAAAAAAAAAAAAAAAAAAAACTTGCCCTTTCCAAATACACAGCAGCTGAAAAAATCATGAACGTGAACATGTCCCATAGGGAAACATGTAAAGAACTGTAGTGTGTACCCAGGCCTGAGATGTTTAGTAACATAATGGGGGGTAAAAAAAAAATTGTAAAAAAAAGAGCAAATAATCGCTACTGTAAGACACAGGTGTCAAACACAAGGCCGGTGGGCCGAATCCGGCCCTCCAGGTCATTTCATGTGGCCCTCGCACCTCTCTTGCAGCTGCTCTGGTCCTCATCTAGATCCTTATTTTCTGCTTTCAAGCAATGCATCCAGTTTCTTCCCAGCAGCAGCATAAGGAAAGGGGGGCGCACTATGATGTAAGGGAGAGTGGGGGACTCCACTTCTGATGGTGGGGGGGGGCTCTTGACATCTAATGTAAGGGAAAGGGATGCGCTGAACATCTAATCTTACAGATACAACAGCCCTTTTGAAGACAACCATAATGCTTATATGGCCCACGATGAAATGGAGTTTGACACCCTTGCTGTAAGGGGTTCATGTTTTACTGTGGGACAGTGAAAGTAATATTTACAGTAGGGATTTGCTTTTTTTGTACTATAAAGGGCCAAAAAAATGTTTTTTTAACCTCATTATGTTACTGGCCGATTAATCTATTATGAAAAGAGTAATCAATTAATTTCATAATCGATTAGTTGTCGATTAATCGATTCGTTTTTTTTCGGCCCTAAACATTTTTGAAACAGAAAGCTATTCAGGTTCAAGGTTTCACATTGCAGTTTGGCTTTGGCTGTGTTTGGGGTCATTGTTCTGCTGAACGTTGAACCTCAGCCGGTTCAGTTTTAATGTCCCTTACACACGATCGGTTTTCCTTTGGAAAAAGTCTTAAGAGAGCTTTTGGTCAGGAATCCCAACCATGTGTATGCTCCATCAGACTTTTTTCAACAGGAAAACTGCTGGAAAAAGATAGAGAGCGGGATCTTTTTTTTCCTGTCAGAAAAAAAAAACTGTTAGGAATTTCCAATCGCGTGTACAAATCAAGACGCGCTAAATTCCGACGGATGCTTGGAAACAAATCGACGCATGCTCAGAAGCATAGAACTTAATTTGAGCTAATTGTAGTCTTTTACGTCACTGCGTTCTTGGCAGTCAAAAGTTCACGGACCTTTGGTGTGACCTTGTGTATGCAAGGCAGGCTTGAGAGGAATTCCGTCAGAAAAACCATCCAACCTTTTCCCGACGGGAAAACCGATTGTGTGTACAGGGCATAAGACTGAAACTTGTCTTCCTTAAGAATCCCTTGGGCCAGATTCAGAGAGCCATTACGCCTGTCTAACTGGTGTTAGACTGGAGTAATTTCAAATTACGCGCGTTTTCTAGCTAGTCGAAAACCTCAAACCATGAATAGACGGCTGCGGGCTTCAATTCGACTGGATTACGTGTTCATACGCCTTCGGATCTACGCTGCAATAAAATTGCGGCCACTGGGTGGACTTCCCGTCGTTTTCCGCGTCGGGGTATGCAAATGAGCTTTTGCCGGCGAACCCCGAAATTACGATCTTCAATCGCAATCTCTTACGGCATCTTTAGTCATCTTTTCGCTGCGTAAAACTATACCAGCTTTTTGCTGCTCTAATATTAGACAGCCCATGTTAAGTATGGCCGTCGTTCCCGCGTTGAATTTCTACGTTTTCCGACGTCTTTTATTGTTTTTTACGTAAGTCGTTCGGGAATAGGAATGTTCGTAAACGCCGCTACTCAAACAACGAATGACGTAACGACGTGATTTCGCGCAATGCACGGCTGGAAATTTCTGAACGGAGCATGCGCAGTTCGATCGCCGCGGGGACGCGCTTAATTTAAATGCTTCACGCCCCCTAATCGCGTATTTCGATTACGCGGCGAGAAATAGACTACGCCGCCGTAGCGTACGGGCAAAAATCTACCAGGATTCGGTGTAGAGCCTGGTGAAATACGGCAGCGTAGAGTATTTCGATTACGCAGCGGAATATTAAGTGTATGTGAATCTACCCCCTTGTATTTAGCCTTCTGCCTTGCCCTCAATTCTGTCTAATTTCTCAGCCCTTGCCGATGAAAAGTATACCCACAATGTGATGTTAAGACCACCATGGTTTACCATCGGGTGAGTGTGGGCGATAAGCAGGTTGGTTTCTGCCAGATATAGCATTTTTCATTGATGCCAACTAATTATATGTTGGTTTCTTTAGACCAAATATCCAGTTTCTTTATCTGCCAGACGTCTTTTAGTCAATTTCAAGCTGGATTTGATATTTTTTTCAGCAATGGTGCTTCTAAAGATGTCCAAAGTTTTATTTTTATTTTTTATAACCCAACTGTATTGCTGCGTACACACGATCACTTTTTGTGATAAAAAAAAAACGATGTTTTATGTGACGAAACAAAACAAAGTTTTTCAAACTTCATTTTCCAAAACGACGTTGCCTACACACCATCGTTTTTCCAAAATGCTCTAGCAAAGCGCGGTTACGTACACCACGTTCGACGGCACTCTGTTCCATTGAAGCTCCGTCTCATAACTTGCTTCTGAGCATGCGCGGGTTTAAAAACGTTGTTTTCAACATCGTTTTTTCCACACACCATCACTTTTTATGACACCAAAAATGACATTTTGAAAAACGACACAAAAAATTCAAGTATGTTCGAAAAAAAATGTGGTCGTTTTTTTGAAGACATAAAACGACGTTTTGCCCACACACGATCATTTTAAATTACGTTTTTGAAAACTTCGTTTTTTTTCATCACAAAAAGTGATCGTGTGTATGCGGCATAAGGCCGCGTACACACGATCGAAATTTATCTGCTGAAAACAGTCCGTGTGTACGGGCGGACAGACAGGTTTTTCCAGCAGACAGATTTTAAAGCATGCTTTAAAATCTGTCTGCTGGGAACCCGTCCGTCCGACATGACCGCTGGTTAGTACGCTAACCAGCAGACATATCTGTCCGCACATGCGTCGAATGGATTCGACGCATGCGCGGAAGTGTTTTACTTCCTGGTTCGGTGACGTGGCGGCGTCAACGTTACCGCCACGTCACCGCGCTGTCTGCCGGCGGAGATTTTGGTTTGATCATGTGTACACGATCAAACCAATCTATCCCAGCAGACAAACCTGATCAAAACGGTCTGTCAGACCGATTTGATCAGATTTATTTCATGGTGTGTACTGGGCCTAATTGGTGCCCCTCCAGAAGTTTATACTGGACGTGTTTTGATAGTTGGTTGGTGTTCTTTATAGTGTATATTTACAGTACATATGTTACGTGACCAACTCTGCCTTCCAGTAACAGTACATTTATTTGGGATTATGTGACATTTTAATTGTGCACAGGTAGATGCCATTCAATTACTAATTTGACTTTTGAAGGCAGTTGGTTGCAGGAGAACTCATTCAGGATTCTGACAGAAAATGAGATTAATATTTATGCAATCAAGGCTTTTCAATTTGTAGACTTTCTCTTACTTTAACCGGTTAAGACCCGGACCAATATGCCAGTTAAGGACCTGGCCCCTTTTTGCGATTCGGCACTGCGCCGTTTTAACTGACAATTGCGCGGTTGTGTGACGTGCCTCCCAAAACAAAATTGGCGTCTTCTTTTCCCACAAATAGAGCTTTCTTTTGGTGGTATTTGATTTTATTTTTTGCGCTATAAACAAAAATAGAGCGACGATTTTGAAAAAATTCAATATTTTTAACTTTTTGCTATAATAAATATCCCCACAAAAAGATATAAAAAAAATGTTTTCCCTCAGTTTAGGACGATACGTATTCTTCTACATATTTTTGGTAAAAAAAAATTGCAATAAGCGTTTATTGATTTAAAGCGTTTACAAAATAGGGGATAGTTTTATGGCATTTTTATTAATATATTTTTTTTTTTTTAACTAGTAATCAGCGATCAGCGATTTTTTTTGGGACTGCGACATTATGGTGGACACATCGGACACTTTTGACACATTTTTGGGACCATTGTAATTTTCACAGCAAAAAGTGCTATAAAAATGCACTGTGAAAATGACAATGCAGTGAAGTGGTTAACCACTAAGGGGCGCTAAAGTGTTAAGTGTGTCCTATTGTGTGTTTTTTTTTTAACTGTGGTGGGGCGTGGCTGGACGTGTGACATCACTGATTGTCGTTCCCTATGACAGGGAACAGACGATCAGTGACGAGCCACAGAGAAGAACATGGAAGGTTTGTTTACACACACCTCTCCCCGTTCTTCAGCTCCTGTGACCCAAACGCGGGACGACGGTGGCGATCGGGTCTGCGGGTCCCGCAGGCGCGGTCACGGAGCTTCGGACCAGGTCCAATAACCTGGAGTATATACATACCAAGATGTGAGGACACCTTGGGAACTCCACATTGCTCAAGCATAGTCTTTTCCTTCTGGTTGGGGGCCAGTCTCTTGGATTCCTTCTTGCTCTTGAACCCACTATTTTTAATTTATGTTTTCCATTTTTGGAACACTGATTTTTTGATCTTTCACCCAAAGACACTCTAAACGGGTCCTTAATCAGGCCTCAGATGGACTATTTATTTTCCTCTGTGGTACACCAGATGATCCAATATTCTTAGGGGTCCCCCTGATCTCCTGGCCTCTATTTCCATCCATAGGTAGATTGATTCTACTTACAGGTAAATGTTTGTTCCTATATGGTCTTTTATTTGTGTCCCAGCCAACAGGGTTTTGATTTAATTGAATTTGTATTGCTCAACAATTGTGTATATTTTGTTTTACTATGTGTTTTGATTATTGTGTCTCTTTATTCTAGTAGAGAGTGCCTGACAAACTCATTTTCTTGAAGACGCCATAAGTGTGGCGAAACATATGGAGGGGGATTTTCTCATTCTGCACATCTATCAATTGTACAGTAATACTGGATGGATTTTTATATCATTTTATAATGTATTTCTAATATCTTTTAATAAATGTATATTTTTGTATATACTTTTATGTTGTCGCACCTTTAAAATCCCATTTCTACCTTATATAAATTGTTCAAAATAAGGGATGTGGTGCCAATCAATGTAGTTGACGAGCTGACAATTTTTCTCTTTTGGATAAATTGAAAGGTTAATGTGTTTCCCATCCGAACTGTGTGCACTAGATACATGTAAAAAAAAAACGAACAAAAAACTCATGGCCAAATGTTCTTTTTAAAAAAAAAAAATAGGTTCGGCCATTTTTTTTGTATAGTGTATGGCCAGCATTATTCTCTTATTCTCTATCTCTGATTGACTGATTCCATTTTTCTTGTGCTCTAATGTCCTTCTTTTCTCTACTCAAGCTTTGGTCCCTACCTATATGGGTTATCTTCTCATAGAGAAATCCAGAATCAGTGCTTATGTGTTATCCAGACATCTATTGCTATGTGTAAGCAGCTGTCCTATTTGGCCTAGTGACTAAAATTTGAAATCAGAGCACCATTGCATACCTCTTAACTTTTTGAAATGATAACTAGGGACATCTTTTAGCACATAGGGCTACATTCAGGATGGAGAGCCTATCTTTAATTTGGCCTAACGTATCTCATTTACGTTAGGCCGCCGCAACTTTTTCAGGCAAGTGCTTTATTCATAAAGCACTTGCCTGTAAAGTTGAGGCGGCTTAGCGTAAATCACCCGACCAAATTCAAATTCGGCGGGTAGGGGGCGTAAACAATTTAAATGAAGCGCGTCACTGTACCGAACGAACTGCGCATGCGCCGGCCGCGATTGGTTCCCAGTGCGCATACTCCAAATCACGTCGCTACTTGTCAATGAAGGCGACATCAGCTTAAATGACGGCCAGCTCAATTGTGAATGGACGTACGCAAACAATGTAAATTACGTCGGTTCCGACGTCCATACTTAACATTGGCTGCGCCAGCTATAGCAGGGATAACTTTAGGTCGTGCGCAAGTCTTACGTAAACGACGTAAGGAGATACGCCGGCCGGGCACACGTTCGGGAATCGGCGTATAGGCTCATTTACATATTTTAGACGGGAACGCCACCTAGCGTCCAGCCTAAAATATGAAAATAAGATTCAACGGCGTAAGAGACGTATGCCTGTTGGATCTTATGGAAATCTATGCGGAACTGATTCGATGAATCAGGCGCATAGATAGGAGGGCCAGACGCTGAAATAAGACGGCTTATCTGGAGATAAGCCGGCTTATTTCTTTCCTGAATCTGGCCCATAGTATGTAGGGCACATAAAGAGGTTGAGGCTGCACGATGGAGAGAGAAGGATTTGGTCTCAAAAGAGAGAAAGTCCCTCCATATGAGAGACCATCGGGACCTAAACCATAGAAAGATAACTCTGCATCCATTAGCCATCTTAGAGTGGCTGCCACCTAGACCTCTATATTATCAATGGACTCTATGAGCCCTTGAGTTCTGGGTCTGCCTGTTATGGGGCTCTTCTAGCCTGATAGGGTTTCATATATGGGGCACCTTCAATCTAGGGAGTTGGCTCTTCATCGTTAGCTGAAATGGTGTAATATATGTAACGCATACTTCTGTACCATTTCATACTGGCTCCTTGCATGTCATACTTGTTTTGTATGCTTTCTTTGTGTTGAAAATGTTTATAATGGCTAACAAAGATGGGTAATGGGTTCACTTTATTTTGACCGCCCTTAGCCATTGAAAGCCTTTCAGATACTGCTTTCTCGTTAGTACATGACCCCTGATTGCATATCCCACTTTGCTCCCGGCGTGACTTTAGTATACTTTTGTGGATTTAGAGAACATGGTACTTTACTCCATATCTGGTGGACCTGCCCCAGGGCAATCCGCTCCTGGACCCAGGTATACACCATGTTTAGCTGTACTGAACATCTTTTTAGCTTGTAATTCGTAGGAGGCCTTACTACTTAAACCTAAAAAAGGCCTCTTCCAGGACTCACCGGAAGTGGGTGAACTTTGCTTTCCTGGTGGCCTGCCAGATGCTGGCCAGGGCTTGGCGGCAACAGTTTCTTAATATAATCAAGGTGTCGGGGAAGAAACCGGAGAAGAACTGGTAGATATGCCCATATCCCTTATGGCCGCGCTAATCAGCACATGCGCATTAGCAATCAGCGCGTAACAGCGAACGCACATTAGCAACAGCTAGCATGCGTAAGCAAACGTGCTAATTAGCAGTGTTTTGCTGGCCTATATAAGGACTCCAACTTCTCTCATAAATCACTAGATTATCGTCAGCTCTGTATCCTGTGTTCCTTGCTCCTGTTTGATTACCTGTTACCGACCCGGCTTACCCTAAAACCTGCTCTGGCTTCTCTCCTGGCTCTGAACCCAGCTTGTTTCACAGACCTGCTCCTTGCCTGTTCCAGATTGACTTCCTGTGTTTGACCCTGGCTTGATCACAACCACACCTCCTACCTTTGCTTCTGACTGCCTTCTTGTGCTTGACCCCCGGCCTGACTTTTGATGATGTCTCTGATTTTCCACCTGCTAAGATCCGCCAGCACCTCCAGGGAACCATTGTCTCTGACCGCCTTCTCTGCTCTGGGGTGTTCACTTCTAGAACCTTCAGACCGTTTCATCGGAAGGCAACCCATGCATCTTTGGGCAGAGCACCCTCTGTCTCCAACTCCAGGGGTACTCTGCTCTTAGCCGCATGGGGAGCCCTCTTGTCACCTCAGCCTCCAGCCTGGTACGTGACACAAGGTCAAACAGCGTCTCATGGGAACCATGGTGCACGAGAATCTCACATCTATTTTGAACAACACACATGCTTTATCCTTCTTCTGTTTTGTTTTGTTTTCTCCTATTGGGCCGTCTCACACCCCTTGTATGTATGACTGATAAAGGGTACTTAGGCCATCAGGAGCACCTTCATTCTTGGGAGTTGGTTCTTCATCTTAATCTGAAATGGTGTAATATATATGTAATGCATACTTCACAGATTTGTGACTTTCTGTACCATTTCATACTGGCTCCTTGCATGTCATACTTGTTTTGTGTGCTTTCTTTGTGTTAAAAATTGTAATAATGGCTAACGAAAATGGGTGATGAGTTCACTTTATTTTGACTGCCCTTCCTCTTTATTTTCCTTTTTGAGATATTTTGATAAGTAAGTGATATTCACATGCCAGTTAACTGTGTAAATGACAGACGATTGCTTTGTAAGGTACACCACATCCTGCCTCTACCTGTTAAGGTTTTGAGGATGGCAGGTGTTTAGGAGGTTCATCCACTCCCTTAAGTACATCTCCTCTATCTCCTGTTTACTCAGAGACTTTCATTTTTTTATATGTCACTTCAAAAGACCTGGCAGGTGTCTACGTAGAATTCCCACCCTGAATCTCGGCTGCCAGGATCACAGCACTCTATAGATGTATACTTCATGTGCTGTCAACTCGTACTAGTACAAATCACATGGGCCAGTAAATCGGTAGAGCCTTCATATTGTAGTGTAACCTTACATCTTCTAGAAGCCTGGACCTGTCATGGGGAGGAAGGAAAACGCAGATCACAAAGCATAATTGCAGATAGCTGACATCTATAAAGTAAACACATTTAACGTTGGAGGTCTGCAATGAGGAAATGCCTATAGCTTTGCTGGCATAAAGATCAAAGCTATACAACTGCTATTGACTAATCAACTAAATGAAGGTTTCTTGTAATGTAAAATTTGTGATTGTGACATGAATGTATTCATTGATGTACCTGGTGTTTTACACCTGAAAAAGATACCTTTTTAACACCCTTCTCCTCTATATGAGAACATTATTTTTAGTTCTAATAGGAAAAAAAAAAAACACAAAAAAACACAGACAAGCCCCCTTATATTAGTGGTCAGTGGTAAAGTGCTCTCTTATATTGGTGGTCAGTGGAGAAGTGCTCTCTTATATTGGTGGTCAGTGGAGAAGTGCTCTCTTATATTGGTGGTCAGTGGAGAAGTGCTCTCTTATATTGGTGGTCAGTGGAGAAGTGCTCTCTTATATTGGTGGTCAGTGGAGAAGTGCTCTCTTATATTGGTGGTCAGTGGAGAAGTGCTCTCTTATATTGGTGGTCAGTGGAGAAGTGCTCTCTTATATTGGTGGTCAGTGGAGAAGTGCTCTCTTATATTGGTGGTCAGTGGAGAAGTGTTCTCTTATATTGGTGGTCAGTGGAGAAGTGTTCTCTTATATTGGTGGTCAGTGGAGAAGTGCTCTCTTATATTTGTGGTCAGTGGAGAAGTGCTCTCGTATATTGGTGGTCAGTGGAGAAGTGCTCTCGTATATTGGTGGTCAGTGGAGAAGTGCTCTCTTATATTGGTGGTCAGTGGAGAAGTGCTCTCTTATATTGGTGGTCAGTGGAGAAGTGCTCTCGTATATTGGTGGTCAGTGGAGAAGTGCTCTCTTATATTTGTCGTCAGTGGAGAAGTGCTCTCTTATATTTGTGGTCAGTGGAGAAGTGCTCTCGTATATTGGTGGTCAGTGGAGAAGTGCTCTCTTATATTGGTGGTCAGTGGAGAAGTGCTCTCGTATATTGGTGGTCAGTGGAGAAGTTCTCTCTTATATTGGTGGTCAGTGGAGAAGTGCTCTCTTAAATTAGTGGTCAGTGGAGAAGTGCCCACTTACATTGGTGGTCAATGGGAAGAATGCCCCTTAAACTGGTCGTCAGTGGAGAGATGTCCCTTATATTGGTGCAGGAAAAAGGATAGATGGCGCAAATTTTTTTTTATTCTGGCATAGTCTAAACAAATCCAATATAGTAAGCAAGGCTGGCGGTATAGTCAGTGTAAAAATGCACGAGCAGGAGCTACAATAGAAGCAGAAGCAGGCTCTGGAAGAATAAAATGGGAAAAAAGAAGGTGCAGTATTAAAAGTATTTATTATAGCAGCAACAACATAAACTATATAGTGATCTGTGGGTGTTATATTTGTGGGTATCCACCATACCAGCTCAGCTTGGCACAGGTTGGTAGGGGTGTGGCAATCCACATGTTGGATCCGTATTAGGGTGGCTTAGCTGTTCTTTATTACTGTTATATTAATGGTTACTATATATATTTTTTTTTCTTTTATCATATTCTTTAATAATTCACAGACTTGTGTTCTGTTGATGGGGTCTCTTGTGTTCTGTTGATGGGGTCTCCGAACGTTCTAACATCCGCACATCTTTGACCTAGTGGGTCTGACTACCACTGGTCATTGCCGTGGACGTCTGTTCCTCCCAGATACTGGGACTTTTGGTTTGCGTTTTCGGTACATATAATTCAGATACTAGCAGAGTTGGTGAGCACACAGTAATCTTTTATGTTACCTTATTTGTTATAATTATGTAACTTGATGTATTATATTACAGAATGTGTATTAATGATGTATTTTTATGTCCTACACAGACCACACTATTCAAAAGAAAAGTTGCAAGGCCCTGACGAAGCACTCTGTGCGAAACTTGTTGGCCAGTCGCATATTGTTACTTATCCTGCTTTTGTAACTATTGTGGTCCATACTAATACTTGAATTATTGTTTTTAAACGTTTATTATTACATTTTGTTATACTTTTTTTTGAACAACCTGTGTCCAGTGTGCCTACCTTTATACAGTATTGACATTTCCCACTCCTAAAAATCCCTCATTTTGGGAGAACGTTGGTGTCTCTCTCAATTGTTTCCTTTCTTTTATTGAGCCAAATGGCTACAAAGTGATGGTTAAGATGGGCATAGAGAAATAAGTGGTTCGGTGTCACATGGCAGTCTGTGGGATGGATGGATAACACCCAGATGGTAGACGCTGAAGGAACGCTGGGGGGATGAGGCAGCAGTCCAGTGTCTGCAAGGGATTCCTCAGGCTTGCAATCACGCTGGCCGTGTATACTAAGCGACCTCCTGTGAGCAGGGACCGGAAACAGGAAGTGCGCCTCTGTTAGCAGTTCAGCATGGAGCACAGCGTCGGACCGGAAGTGACGAGGGAAGGAGACGGACCAATGGGATGAAGCGTTTCACAGCATCCGCTGTTTCATCAGATTCATACAGTCTATGCGGAGAGTAGGCGAATATATGGAAGAGAGAAGTGTATCTCCGATAGATTTACCGCAAAAGATCTGTGGTTGTAGTCCGAGATGATACCACTATGGGGCGCTGTCCTTTTCTGTCACTAGAGCTGAGCGAAGACACTCCCTCCTCCTGGCAGCCGACACTTAATAAAAAGGCCATTTTGTTTATTTATTACAGTGGTGGTCAGTGGAGAAGTGCCTTCATTAAATTAGTGGTCAGTGGAGAAGTTCCCTCTTACACTGGTTGTCAGTGGAGAAGAGCCTTCATTATATTGGTGGTCAGTGGTAAAGTGTCCTCTTACATTCGAGGTTAGTGGTGAAGAGATCCTCTTACATTTGTGGTCAATGTACTGCCCCCATATAATTGGTGGTCCCAGGGCCGTCTTACGTCTTACCTTTTGGGTGGAGCTCCGCATTAACTACATGAACAAAACAATCGTTCTGTACAGCAAATAAAATACTACATACTTAAAGTAACAAAACTGTCCTGTGCATATAATGTATCTGATTGATTGCCTCTATGCCCCAGATATCCCCCCAGCACTCTGACCCCTTTACAACCCAGATATCCCCCCAGCACTCTGACCTAGGGTTGCCACCTCATCCCTTTAAACCTGAACACATATGAATTACACAGGTTCTGAGGCTAATTTAATGCAGGTAAAGCACCAAGTGAGTTTAATTACCACCTTAATTAGCCACAGAACCTGTGTAATTAAAATGTGTTCGGTTTTAAAGGGATGAGGTGGCAACTCTACTCTGACCCCTCTACACCCCAGATATCCCCCCAGCACTCTGACCCCTCTACACCCCAGATATCCCCCCAGCACTCTGACCTCTCTACACCCCAGATATCCCCCCAGGACTCTGACCTCTCTACACCCCAGATATCCCCCCAGCATTTTGACCCCTCTACACCCCAGATATCCCCCTAGCACTCTGACCTCTCTACACCCCAGATATTCCCCCAGCACTCTGACCTCTCTACACCCCAGATATCCCCCCAGCACTCTGACCCCTCTACACCCCAGATATCCCCCTAGCACTCTAACCCCTCTACACTCCAGATATCCCCCCAGCACTGTGACCCCTCTACACCCCAGATATCCCCCCAGCACTCTGACCCCTCTACACCCCAGATATCCCCCCAACACTCTGACCTCTTTACATCCCAAATATCCCCCCAGCACTCTGATCACTCTACTCCCCAGATATCCCCCCAGCACTCTGACCCCTCTACTCCCCAGATATCCCCCCAGCACTCTGACCTCTTTACACCCCAGATATCCCCCCAGCACTCTGACCCCTCTACACCTTAGACATCCCCCCAGCACTTTGATCCCTCTACACCCCAGGTATCCTTCCAACACTCTGACCCGTCTACACCCCAGATATCCCCCCAGCACTCAGATCCCTCTACACTCCATAAATCCCCCCAGCACTTTGACCCCTCTACACCCCAGATATCCCCCCCAGCACTCTGACCCCTCTACTCCCCAGATATCCCCCCAGCACTCTGACCCCTCTACACCCCAGATATCACCCCAGCACTGTGACCCCTCTACACCCCATATATCCCCCCAGCACTTTGACCCCTCACCTTAGGCCACGTACACACGATCAGACCAAACCGATGAGACTGATCCGACGGACCGTTTTCCTCGGACCACCGCTGAAGTGGTCTGATGTGTGTACACACCATCAGTCCAAAATCCCATCGGGCCATAATGTGGTGACTTAGAACACAACGACGTGCTGAAAAAAGTTCAATGCTTCCAAGCATGCGTCGACTTGATTCTGAGCATGCGTGGGTTTTTGGTCCGATGCTTTTGGTGTACTAACCATCGTTTTTGTCCGACGGACAGGTGTCCATCGGACAGATTTTAAAGCAAGTTTTAAAACTCTGGTCTGATGGACAATGGTCCGTAGGGCCGTACACACCATCAATTTAGTCAGAGGAAACTGGTCTTCGGGCCAGTTTCATCGGACCGGTCTGATCGTGTGTACGCGGCCTTAGATATCCCCCCCCAGAACTCTGACCCCTCTACTCCCCAGATATCCCCCCAGCACTCTGACCTCTTTACACCCCAAATATCCCCCCAGCACTCTGACCCCTCTACACCTTAAGCCGCGTACACACGGCAGAGAACCTCGACGGGCAGAACACATCGTTCCGCCCGTCGAGGTTCTCTGCCGGCCGTCGAAATCGGCGACCCGCCCGTCGGGAATGGCAACCAGCCATTCATCCAGGCGGGCCGTCGAGCAAAAAGAGAGCGTGCTCTCTTTTCGCTCGACGGGATTCCCGACGGGCGGGGCGAGCGCTCTGTGTACACACGGCCGAGGTCCTCGCTGGAATGCAGCTTCCAGCGAGGTTCTCGCTGGTTTCCAGCGAGAACCTCGGTCGAGTGTACGCCGCCTTAGATATCCCCCCTAGCACTCTGACCTCTTTACACCCCAGATATCCCCCCCAGCGCTCTGACCCCTCTACACCCCAGATATCCCCCCAGCACTCTGACCCCTCTACACCCCAGATATACCCCCAGCACTCTGACCCCTTTTACACCCCAGATATACCCCCAGCAACCCAGGCAGCATGAACTCAAGGACCAGCTGCTTTGGGAAAAGTGCAGGGGCCCCCTTTAAACATCTTTGCTTCCACTCCTGTAGCAAAATTGCTATATTACTACACATTGGTATATAATTAAGGAGGCCTTTTACACATGTAGTAAATTAATGAAATCAGGGCCTGGCGTGACTAGAGTTAAAACACAATCAATAGAGCTGCAGGAATTAACTGTCCCACTATCAGGCATGACGAAATAGCCACTAAAACTGATGTATGCGGAGATATAAAAATGGATCAAGATGTTGACTAAACCGAAACACCCATATAAATGTTAAGGCAATTAGGCACTTCAAGGTCCGGTTTAATCCAAGCAGTGAGGGGGGGTGGCCTTGCAAGGAACATGATATCCTCCTTTAACCTTGCTGTTTTACCAAAAAACATTTCAGTCTTAGTTAATCCCTTTATATATACAGTAGTTATGACAAAAACAGGTAACCCTGGAATACAGTTGTGCTCAAAAGTTTCCCCCCTGCTTGGAGAATTGGTACTACAGTGGAACCTCGGATTACGAGCATATCAAAGCGAGTTTCCCCATTGAAGTCAATGGAAACGAAAATAATTTGTTCTGCATTGACTTCAACGGCATGCAATACCGAATGCGTTCAGAGGCAGGGGGGGGCGCCGTAGAGGCTCGGAAACGGGCAAAAAGGCCTGAGGACTCCTCGGCTGACCTTGGCAAACCTCAGTAAGACTTTGTTCCCGAGATTTACCAAGGTCAGCCATGCTGTCCTCTGGTCTTTCTGTGCATTTCAGAATGGCGCCGATTGGCTGTGATCGGCGACGTTCGGCTCATTTCCGGCGCCCCCCCACCTCACGTTAAACACGGTACTGCACACGGCTTTGGCCTGAATCATGCTCGTTTTGCGAGACAACAATCGCAAACCAAGTTACGATTTTTAAAATTACAGGGCCAGATTCTGAAAGGAGATACAACGGCGTATCTCTGTTTGCGGGGCTGTGCATCTATGCGACTGATTCTTAGAATCAGTTACGCATAGATTTGGCGTAGATCCGACTTGCGTAAGTCACTTACACTGTCGGATCTAAGTTGCAATGTTACGCTGGCCGCTAGGTGGCTTTCCCGTCGATTTCTGCGTTGAATATGCAAATGAGCGTGATACGCCGATTCCCGAAAGTTTTTGCGCGCCGTCGTCGTAGTTTACGTTGTTAGCGTAAGGTTACCCCTGCTATATGAGGGGTAACCTTGCGTAGGTCCTGGGTAAGCCATGTTAAGTATGGACGTCGGGACAGCGTCGGGTTTTTCCGTCGTTTACGTAACTCGTCACGAATAGGGCTGTACGTTAATTACGTTCACGTCGAAACCAATGTATTTCCGTCGTACTATGGAGCATGCGCAGTGGGCTTCTTTTACGGCCGGCGCATGCGCAGTTCGTTCGGCGTAATTTAAATACAGCACGCCCCTCTCCTTCCCTATTTGAATTACGCGGCCTTACGCCGTCCCCTTTACGCTACGCCACCGCAAATTACGGAGCAAGTGCTTTGAGAATACAGCACTTGCCCTTAAATAGTGCGGAGGCGTAGCGTAAAGGGGATACGCTACGCTACGCACAAAAAATGGATATCTACAAAAATCTGGCCCACAGTGCTCGTACTGCGAAATGCTTGTTAACCGCGTTACTCGCAATCCGAGGTTCCACTGTATGCGGCCCCGGAAGGATTTTCCCCCTTAATGAGCAGGCCATTTTTCGTGATACGGCACTGCGTCACTTTGACTAGCAATTGTGTAGTCATGCGACGTTGTACCAAAACAAAAATAATTTCCCCTCGAATAGAGATTTATTTTGGAATTATTTGATCACCTCGGCGTTTTTTCTTTTTTGCGCTATAACCAAGCAAAAGGGGTCAATTTTGAAAAAAAAATGTTTTGCTATAATACATTTAAAAAAATTTAACAAAAAATACATGTATTCATCAATTTAGGCCGATATATATTCTTCTACATATTGTTGGTTAAAAAAAAAATCCCAATAGGCATATATTGATTGGTTTGCGCAAAAGTTATGGCCTTTACAAACTATGGAATAGATTTAGGGACCTTTTTTAATGTTTTTACCAGTAATGGACTGCGACATCGCAGCGGACAAATCTGACCCCAAATGACACTTTTTGGGGGCCAGTGACATTATTACATTGATAAATGCTTTAAAAATGCACTGAACAATGAAAAAATTACACTGGCAAGGAAGGGGGCGATCAAGGGATTAAGTGGGGTGCCTATGTGTGTTTTAACTGTAGGGGGGAGTGGGCTGTCAGTGACATGACAGAGATCACTGCACTCGATGACTGGGAACAGTAAATCTCTGTCATGTCCCCTATCTGAATGGGGATCTGCTTGTTCAGATCCCTGTCCTGCCTTAGTACTAGTGAGTCGCCAGTGGACATCGAGTCCGTCCGACACACGGGCACACTCCCGCAGCATGCATCGGTCATGAGCCGCCGTACCGCTACAGCGATTCGTGCAGGAGAGCCGACCTGCCGTCATATAACAACGGCGGCTGGTCGGCAAGTGGATAAAGAAAACATAAGTGAGCCGCATGGGCGTCTGCTCCATAGGGCAAGGGGGTCGAGAAGGTGTTGAAGAGTTTTGCGGCCACGGGCTGTCTGAGCAGTCCCAGGTTGGATGTCACACAGGCACAGTGAGCAGAGTGAAGCTGCCTCCCCTCTAGTGTTTATGTGTACACAGGGGGAGGGAACCTGCTGTGCCTGTGCTGCACTGATGGCTGATCTGAGGTAATGAATGGGATGGGGGAGGGGGGTTTGTGCTGAATGGGGGCATGCATCTGTGCTGAAGGGTGGGTCTGTACTGAAGGGGGGTATGTGCTGAAGGGGGGTATGTGCTTAAAGTGGGTCCATCTGTGCTGAAGGGGGGTCCATCTGTGCTGAATGGAGGAGTCTGTGCGGAATGGGGTGGTCTGTGCTGAAGGGGGGTCATCTGTGCTGAATGTAGGGGTCTGTGCAGAATGGGGGTTTGTGCTGAAGGGGGTCCATCTGTGCTGAATGGAGGGGTTTTTGCTGAAGGGGGTCCATCTGTGCTGAATGGAGGGGTCTGTGCAGAATGGGGGGGGGTCTGTGCTGAAGGGGGGTCCATCTGTGCTGAATGGAGGGGTCTTTGCTGAAGGGGGGGTCTGTGCTGAAGGTGGGGTCTGAAGACATCCTGCAAACATGAATTATTATTAATGTCCCATCTAATGTAATACATGAATTATGATTTATTACCCACCCTATGCCCAAAAGGGGCACAGGGTGAACTTAGACCCAAGAGTTCTTAGGGCCGCTGGCACAGGAGTATCCCCCATCCCTCAAAAGTCTCTGGGTGTCACGGGTCATCCTGTTACAGGGTCCATCTGTGCTGAATGGAGGGGTCTTTGCTGAAGGGGGGGTCTGTGCTGAAGGG
Organism: Rana kukunoris; assembly: GCA_029574335.1. Classification (NCBI taxonomy): domain Eukaryota; kingdom Metazoa; phylum Chordata; class Amphibia; order Anura; family Ranidae; genus Rana; species Rana kukunoris. The sequence continues at coordinate 13,519,544 of CM056051.1, read as the reverse complement.
GGGTCCATCTGTGCCTATATGGAAGGGTCTTTGCTAAGGGGGTCCATCTGTGCTGAATGGAGGGGTCTATGCAGAGTGGGGGGTATGTGCTGAAGGTGGGGTCCATCTGTGCTAAAGGGAGGGGTCTTTGCTGAAGGGGGGTCCATCTGTGCTGAATAGAGGGGTCTTTGCTGAAGGGGGTTCTGTACATTCTCTAGGCTATATTTATATGGACATGGAGTGAAGCTGAAGCTGGCAGCGTTCTCGTTAAAGTGGCGCTTTACCATCGTTTTAGCTGTGCTATTCGGCTGCTAGCAGGGCGCTTTTAACCCCCGCTAGCGTTTGTGTGACTGTGTATCGGCGCTGCCGAAACGCCCCTCCCTGAAACAATTTCAGTGGACGCCCATGGTGAGCCGGCAATAAAAAATATTATTTAATTTCTTATAGGATTCACATTCTGTAATTCGTAATCCTTCATTCGTTCTGATACCGCCCTCGTAGATCGCCTATACCACATAGTAGTAATAGCTAATGGCAATGTGCAAAGTGTAATAAATAGCAATTTCCGTTTTACATTGTACAAATAATTGTACTGGGTGTTGTTCCTCAATCCTCATTCCCTTACAGAACATGTCCAATTGCTGTTTTGTACTAATTACATTTCACGCCGTGTACTTTAAATAAGACTATAAAGATCATCCAAACAGAGTGGCTTCCATCTGGCTCTGATTTTATCTCTCTGAAGACATCCCAAGTTTTTTAGACCCCAAAACCTGTTCAACCAAGAGAAACAAGAAGTTTGTTTCCTGGGCTTTATTTTGAAATGAGTCTCCATGGCAGATATATCATATAAACCCAGATTATGTTTGACTGGGCAAGTCACAGAGGAATGGAATTATTCGAGGGGTCAGTGACCCTGGAAATATATTCACAGCATGTTGGAGGGACTTTCATACAATGACGTCTAGAGATGGCAGGACGGTGCATGGAGATTTGTTTAACAAAAGCCAAAAGATTTGTGCCTTTGATTTCCACTTTCAGTCTGTACGTAGTTACCAGGATTCTGGAGCTACTAAGCTAAGCGTTCCTTTTTCTCCCTGAAAGTACATTATGATTGAAACCCAGGGATGGACTGGCCATTGGGACTACAGGGAGTTTCCCGGTGGGCCGATGGCTCAGTGAGCCCGCTTCAGTGACAGGGGACTGCCCCCCCATTCCGCTCCTCTGTCTCTCCCTTCCTGCAGCGCTCACCTCCTCTCCCTCCCTGCAGCGCTCACCTGGGGGAACAGAGAAGCAGGGGGAGGACCAGAGGAGCAGGGGGGGGGTGACAATGGAGCATGGGGGAGGGGACAGACAGCTGACTCAACAGCTATGGCCTGGGAGTTTCTCACTTCTGCCTAATCTTGTCCCATAAGGGGGAGCACCAAACTGATTCTTTGCCCCGGGTGAAATAATGTCTAGCTTCCCGACTGGTACTGCCTATAAGAGTAAGAGTACCAGCCGTTCTACTCTAATAAATCAGAACGGCTAGTGGCTAGTGAAGGGGGAGACGGGGCTTGGGTGGCCGGAGGGGGTGCGGGAGTTGTCCGGCTGCCATGGGAGAGACCTGTCAATGTGGGCCAGTCTGGATGAAGTCCAGGGCCAAATGTTTGTCCCAGTCCAGCCCTGTTGAAACCTAAAATGTAATATAGACAATTAGAAAAGAAAGTGGATCGGTTCGGTACGCTATTTTGTGTGTTTCTATTATGAAAGTGTACCATAAAACCCGAACCGTACCGCACCATTCTGGGTCCTGCTTCAGATGTGGGGCCATAGAAAATGGAACGGTTCGGTTAGGGCGAGGCTACAATACATTCCACTGATTGGTGGACACGCTAGGCATTTTTCCAAAACCCTGTATGGCCCCTAACGGTCCGATTTGCAGTGGAAACGCTCACCAAAATAGACCGGACCATTTTAATTGTTCCAAACTGTACCGACCCGAACTGTTCTGCTCAGTGGAAACGAGGCATTACAGGCCCGGCTGGCTCCCCTCCGTTTTTTTTTTTAATTACACTTGTAAGAGGCTCAATGGTCCCCAGGGCCCCTTACAGACCCGCCCCCCCTCCTGTTTTTTTTTCCATTACACCTGTAAGGGCCCTAGCCGCCCCCCCCCCCCCCGACGCATTAACTCTCATCAGGAGAGAAGAGATTACACTTTTTTTTTTTGCTCCAGTGGGGTCCTGCCTAAAGCTGTGTAAGGGACCCCAAAATTTATGATGACTGCCCTGGACATCAGTAATGGGTCACTATTCCTCCCACTGACACTAACGATTGGGTACTATTCCTTTCACTGAAACCAATGATGGGGCACTATTCCTCCCTCTTGTCAATGCCCACTGGCCACAGTTTGGCCCTCCTAAAGTCTGACGGACAGCAAACTGGCCCTTTGTTTAGAAAGTTTGGAGACCCCTCTCGTATACCGCGTACACTCGACTGTTATTCATGTCATGAAAAACAACAAAGTTTTTCTCTACGTGATTTGTCGTGATCTCTCTAAGGCCTCGTACACACTATCGGACATATCCGATGAAAACGGTCCGCGGACCATTTCCATCGGATATGTCCGATCGGGAGTTTGATCCGATGGCGTGTACACACCATCGGATCAAATTCCCCGCCGCCGGACGGCGCGGTGACGCGGCGGTGACGTTGACGCCGCCACGTCACCGCCACGTCACCGCACCAGGAAGTTAAACACTTCCGCGCATGCGCCGAATCCATTCGGCGGCGGCGCGGCGGCGGTGGGGGACGACATGTCTGCTGGTAAGTGTACTAACCAGCAGACATGTCGGGCGGACAGATTCCCACCGGATAGATTTCAAAGCATGCTTTGAAATCTGTCGGGTGGAGAAATCTGTCCGCTAGCCCATACACACGAGCGGAGATGTCTGCTGAAACGGTCCATCGGACTGTTTTCAGCGGACATATCCCCTCGTGTGTACGAGGCCTTAAGCCTGCCTTGCATACACACGTTCGTGAAAAAAATGCTTGAGCAAAGCGCAGTGACGTGCAACACAAACGACGGCACTATAAAAGGGGAAGTTCCATTCGAATGGCGCCACCCTTTGGGCTGCTTTTGCTAATTTCCCCGTCTCATAACTTGCTTCTGAGCATGCACGTTTTTTTCCCCCTCGTTAAAGCGTGAAAAAGGACAATGTGAAAAACGACCAGAAAAAATAGAGCAGGTTCTAATTTTTAAACGCCAATTTTTCTCGTCGAGAAAAATGCTCTGGAGCCTACACAAAAAAATAAATTTATTTTTCTCGTCATGAAAAACGATCGTGTGTATTGGAGGAAAAAATAATGCAATTGTAAAAATGTTATAAAAAAATATAATTAAAGCGGAGTTCCACCCAAAAATGGAACTTCCGCTTATCCCACTCCTCACCCCCTCACATGCCACATTTGGCATGTCATTTTTTTGGAGGGGGAGTGGGTACTTCAGGAGGAGTGGGACTTCCTGTCCCACTTCCTCCTTCTGCCGAGGGGCTGGTAAGGCGATTAGCTTAATCGCCTCACTGCAGCCCCTCCCTGTAGGTGATCGCCTGGGACACGTCACAGGTCCCAGGCGGTTGCCTGTCCAATGGGACGGTGCAGCGCCGTTCGCGCATGCACAGTGCCGCTCGCGCATGCGCACTGGGTGCCCGGCCGTGAAGCCGAAAGCTGTCACGGCTGGGTGCCCACACTCGGAATGAAGACGCCGGCCGGGGAGGAGAGGAGCGGAGCCCCAGCCAGCGCATCGCTGGAACGTGGAGAAGGTAAGTGTATATTTAATAAAAGCCAGCAGCCTAAAGAAAAGGCTGGAACACCCCTTTAAATGAACTGCTGACACCAACCTCTGCCCTACTGACATCATCCACTGCTTTACCGACGCTGTCCATTGCCCTAGTACCCTATATATTTATACATACACACGCATGTGTAATTGAGCGTGGAGGTGCACACACCTATGGATTCAGACCTTGGAAGACTTTCATTACAACTAAAGCATAGTTAACATAGTCAGCTACATATGTAATCAATGTTTCTCCAATTTAGGATGGAGATGTAGATTCAGTAATTTTTTTAGGGGCAAACTTCAATCATATATACTAGTGTCAATGATGGTGGTATGCTTCTATTAATGAAAAAACTACCGCTTCATGTGTTTTGTGAGTCAGATCTCCACGTACATATGAATATACATAACTGTGAAAAATGGTCACAGAATAAATTGCAAATGGTGAACATATTGTATGTTCCAATATAATGAGAAAAAAACAGAAAAAATATAGAAAAAATATACTAGAAAAATTACCAAAGACCCGGAATGTGATATTATGACATATTGATAAAGGAATTAATGTCCCATTCGACATTCATTTCTAATGGGATATAAGTCTGGAGTTCATATATCCAAAAAGTTTCGAGGCGGGATACCCCACGGGTCATAGCTCCACCTCTCCAGGGCGGGGTGTACTTGTCGATAACGACAAACTGAGTACCCTTGGGGTCCCTATGATGATGTTGCCTATAGTGTCGTGGTGCGGGGTGTTTTGTGTCCCCATCATTGACACTAGTATATATGATTGAATTGCTTTATAGATGGTGTCATTGTTCAATATACATTTTATAACATGTAGTGGCTTCATTACTTTGAGCTGCTGCAATCATCCACATTGTGCCATGAATTAATTTGTATTTTCGGCAGTCATAACATGGATTAGTTTCTTTCCTGTTTGCCAGAATGCAATTTTGTGCTGTCAACCAGGCATGGTTATTTGGATTGATTTTAATTAAAGAGCTATATGGTTAGATCCCACTCCATGTAGTAGGAGCGCACATTAGCTGCAATCTAGGTGTGTTCCACATGGAGTATGGCCAGCCATATTAATATTAATCAGAAACCTACATAACCGGAGCGCACGTCAGTTGGAACGCACGTGCGTTCCATAGCGAGGTCCATGCGAGCGCGCATGCGCCGTCTTTGGATTATTATTTTCACCCGCCCCTTCGGTCGATTTGTGCGACGCTTGCTTTTTCCAGCTGTAACGCATATGCGTTCCACAGCGCCGTCGCCTCATATGTGCGCAAGCGCTTATTCTAATTCATTCTGGGGCACAGCCAAACACATCTACCGAAAGGCGTGGTTAGTATACTTGCACCCTATCCGCCATTGGCTAACTCATATATACCTTAGCTGTTACTGGCTCATTAGCCATTGGCTGTAAGAACTAGGCATAAGGAACGCCTCGTTCTGTGTCACAGTCATCGTTTCTTATTTTAAACTTTTATATTTTTAGTTAATTACTTCAAAAAATACTATTACAGTTCCACATTTAGCAATCATATCCCATAACATCTAGATCTAACGATATTCTCGTATTTTCACACAATATGTTGCTCACTTCCTGCTTATGCTAATGAGGCCAAACTCACATTGAGGCTTGGATAGCAATGCTATGCTAATGAGGTCAAACTCACATTGAGGCTTGGATAGCAAGCCACAGCGCCATCTTGGATAGATGGAAGTGCTGCTTTTCATTGCTGCAGGTGCATGGTAAGTCAGATCTTCACTGATTGGACTGTAATTCACTGTTTTTATATAAATTGGAGTGGGCTACAGTGGAGAGACACCCCAGACGAAGTGCTCTGTCCACGAAACGCGTCGGGAGGACTCCACTGCCGCCCTACTTGTATACAAGCATTTTTTATTCAGCTAAAATGTAAGTTTGATAGCTGTAAATAAATATTTTATTTTTCTGCTTAAACGGGATTACGCTATGTGGCCACTTCTTTCTCTTATCTCTTATACAAACCATTTTCTATGAGAATATCCACTTGGGGATCGCACTCCCAGCTGGGCTTCATCCATCCATCCCACGGAGGTTCTGCTGACCATTCAAAGTATTGCCTTGCCAAGGAGCCCATTGTGATATCAGCCACTACAAGCCTAATTTGACTTTCAGTGGCGTAAGCCATCTGAAGTCAACTGGTTCTGGTAAGCCTGCATTGCTTTCGGTGGTGGGAACAACACAGTGGAGAAGTCACTATTTGTTATTCACCAATCATCAGATTGACTATTACTTATTTATATCAGGATTTGTTTTATTTTCCTTTCACGGGACATTATTGCACTTGTCAGTCAGTGGCTAATAATTTACACATGTCTTTCTAAAGAAATGAACAATCACTGTTGTTTTTCAATGTATATATGTTTCTATATGTGATTAATTGTATCCAACAACGGGTGTCATCTCACTAATAGATTATTTTCACACTGTTCATCACACACGAGTTATACAGTGCTTGTCCCTGGATTTTCCAGGGTCCTTTATTTGTTTTACTTTACACAAAATGTGTTTATTCTTTTTTTGTGCTTCTGACTGTCATTAACAGACAGTCACTTTAAAGCGCTACACATTTCCTACACAGTGGCAACAATGGCATGGCACAGTGGCGACGATTGATGGCACAGTGGCTGCGTTTGGCATGGCACAGTGGCGACAATAAATGGGCACAGTGGCGACAATGGCATGACACAGTGGCGACAATTGATGCCATGGCACAGTGGCAACAATTGATGGGCACAGTGGCAACAGTTGATGGCACAGTGGCTGCGTTTGATGGCATGGCACAGTGGCGACAATTGATGGGCACAGTTGTTGCTTTTGATGGGCACAGTTGCGGCAATTGATGGGCACAGTGAGTGAAATAAAAGATAGAGAAGAGAGAAAAAGACAAAGATGTCACCCCCATGGCTCCTCAAAAACCCTTTGAATGCTCGTCCCTCTCCAAAGTGTGCTTTGTTTAAAGTCGTTGACTCCTTATTCATAGGTTTGAAATCCTCCTAAACATTTCCTTTTCATCTTAAGTTAACCAACATAAATCTCAATGTGTCTTTGCGGAAGGATGAGGTGTCTCACCTTCATAAACGCTTTATTTTTCAATGGACCTCATTCTTCTCTTCCCTATTTGGGAGTTAAGCTAACGAGCCCCCCACCCTTTTTTTTATCAAGAAAATGATTTCACTATGTTGACCCATCTAACCTCCCTAATGGCTATCTGGCATTCGTTATGTGTCTCTTGGTTTGGGCGTATTACGGCAGTCAAAATAATCCGGTCGCCGAACTCTTTAGAGTTTTCCCTGTTGCCATATAAACAAAGTACCATTGTGGGTGGGACTTGAAGCAATAGCTCTTTGTGACATTTTTTGTGACAAATGTGCTCTGGTTGCATCGTTCTGATTGAGGACCCATAGTCAACTCAATCACCCAATACCCCGTTTCCTTGGAAGTATTGGGTGAAGCATGGATGCTGTCACCACTGTGAAGCATGGTGGTGACAGCATCATGCTTTGGGGCTGTTTTTCTCCAGCTGGAACAAAGGCCTTAGTCAAGGTAGAGGAAATTATGAACCGTGAGGGAATTATGAACAGTTCCAAATACCAGTAAATATTGGCACAAAACTTTCAGGCTTCTGCTAGAAAGCTGAATATGAAGAGGAACTTCATCTTTCAGCATGACAACGATCCAAATCCTACATCCAAATCGACAAAGGAATGGCTTCACCAGAAGAAGATTCAAGTTTTGGAATGGCTCAGCCAAAGCCCAGTCCTGAAACCCATTGGAAATCTGTGGGGTGATCTGAAGAGGGCTGTGCATAGGAGATGCCCCTCACAATCTGACAGATTTGGAGTGTTCTTTTACAAAGAAGAGCGGGCAAATATTGCCAAGTCAGGATGTGCCATGCTGATAGACTCGTACTCAAAAAGTGTTGGAATAAGATCAAAAGGGGGCCTCCCCAAAGTATTAGTGTAAGGGTGTGCACACTTATGCAACCATATTATTTTAGTTTATTTGTACTTCCCAACACCTAGTAGATTTCATTTTGTTGCTCAACTGAGTTGTACAGTTTTATAGGTCACATTAAAGGTGGGAAAAGTTCTGAAATGTTTTATCTTTGTCTAATTTTCTTTACATCACAGAAACCTAACAGTTTAACAGGGGTGTGTAGACTTTTTATATCCACTGTATATAAAATAATATGCAAAGTGGTTGGAGGGAAGCTTCGGAATGACAAAGATGTTTTTATTACAAATTATGTGAGCAGACTGCAGTTCCTCATATGAACTTCATTCCTGGCTAACCTGTTGGCATTATATTTCCTGATTCATGGACTTATGCCGCGTAGGCGGCGTACACACGGCCGAGGTTCTCGCTGAAAACCAGCGAGAACCTCGCTGGAATGTGCATTCCAGCGAGGACCTCGGCCGTGTAAAAGCGACAGGTAAAAGCGAAAAAAAAAAATAGAGCAGGTTCCTTGAGAAAATTGCTATGGAGCATACAGATACCCTAGGAGCCCCATCAAATCTACCATAACCAAATGGAAAGAACATGGCACAACAGCAAACCTGCCAAGAGGCGGGCGCACACCAATACTCACGGACCGGGCAAGGAGGGCATTAATCAGAGAGGCAGCACAGAGACCTAAGGTAACCCTGGAGGAGCTGCAGAGTTCCAAAGCAGAGACTGGAGTATCTGTACATAGGACCACAATAAGCCGTACGCTCCATAGAGTTGAGCTTTATGGCAGAGTGACCAGAAGAAAGACATTACTTTCAGCAAAAAACAAAATGTCACGTAACACGTTTTGAGTTTGCGAAAAGGCACGTGGGAGACTCCCAAAATGTATGGAGGAAGGTGCTCTGGTCTAATGAGACTAAAATTTAAAGTTTTGTCCATCAAAGAAAAGGCCATGTCTGGCGCAAACCCAACACATCACATCACCCAAAGAACACCATCCCTACTGTGAAACATGGTGGTGGCAGCATCACGCTGTGGGGGATGTTTTTCAGCAGTCGGGACTGGGAAACTGGTCAGAGTTGAGGGAAAGATGGATGGTGCTAAATACAGGGATATTCTTGAGCAAAACCTGCACCACTCTGTGTGTGATTTGAGGCTAGGACGGAGGTTCACCTTCCAGCAGGACAATGACCCCAAACACACTGCTAAAGCAACACTTGAGTGGTTTAAGGGAAACATGTAAATGTGTTGGAATGGCCTAGTCAAAGCCCAGACCTCAATCCAATAGAAAATCTGTGGTCAGACTTAAAGATTGCTGTTCACAAGCGCAAACCATCCAACTTGAAGGAGCTGGAGCAGTTTTGCAAGGAGGAGGAATGGACAAAAATCCCAGTGGTAAGATGTGGCAAGCTCATAGAGACTTATCCAATGCGACTTGGAGCTGTGATAGCTGCAAAAGACGGCTCTACAAAGTATTGACTTTAGGGGGGTGAATAGTTATGCACGTTGACTTTTTTCTGCTATTTGGTCCTATTTGTTGTTTGCTTCACAATAAAAAATAAAAAAACGTCAAAGTTGTGGGCGTTTTCTGTAAATTAAATGATGCAAATCCTCAAACAATCCGTGTTAATTCCAGGTTGTGAGGCAACAAAACACGGAAAATGGCAAGGGGGTGAATACTTTTGCAAGGCACTGTATGTACAGTATATGCACTCCTATCCCTAGCCCTAAACTAGAAGATCGATTCACTAAAATCTCATATAAGTGGTTCATGTAAATTCAAAAGTTGTTTTCAATGTCTTTAAATGTTTAGATTTAATTTAAAGTGGATGTAAACCCCAAAATGTTTTTTGATGTCACAATGTAGAGAATAAGATTTCCTATCATCTGTGCCCAGTCTTGCCAAACAGAGTTAATCCAGCGCTGAACAATCCTCTTTTTAGTGTTCAGTGAAATAAAACAGACTTCCCTATTAAGAGTAAAGTCCTTGCTTGAGTGACAGGTTATTTACATATCTCGTGCACTAGCTTGCAGACATGCACAGCTTCTTGTCTAAGTATATTCTGATGGCTGTTCACACTGAACTGTGAAAACTGTTTTTTATTTTGAAAACATTTAATCAAAACACAGGAAAGACAGCCAATCCTGCGAGAGCTGGATGGGGGAGGAGAGGAGGAGAGGGGAGGGGGGATGTGAATTGTGCACTTGACAGAAGCTCTGCATGTCTGCAAGCTAGTGCACGAGATATGTAAATAACCTGTGCCTCAAGCAAGGACTTTGGTGTTTATCTGGAAGTCTGTTTTATTTCACTAAACAATAAAAAAGGATTGCTCAGAGCTGGATTAACTCTGTGTGGCAAGACTGGGCACAGATGATAGGAAATCTTATAATCTACATTGTGACATAAAAAAAATAATAATAATAATTGGGGGGTTTACATCCATTTTAAATAATCCCTGCAGATCCTACTATGAGGCCCTTTATGTTTTGGGATAACAAAGGCCTGCCCTTAGTGCTCCTACGTTGTCACATGAGCCCCTGAACGAGGCTACAAGCAACATCCCCTGATAGACATGGCTGTGCTGTATGGCAGAAGTGTGTAAATCTCAGGACTGGATGGACAAAACTACAATTACTTTGGCAGGTAAAACAACCCCCATACAGTATGTTTTCCTGGAATTCAGCTTTAATAATCAGATTAAATGTGGCAAACTGAATCTCAGATATAAGAATGTATCCTGAAACCTCACCAACACATACCTCCCAACTTTTTGAGATGGGAATGAGGCAAACCTTGATGAGCGGGGGGGTTCGCGTATCTGAGTTGTTGAGCGGGAGGGGTTCCGCGCGGATCAGAGGGGGTCCACGGATCGGAGTTGTTGAGCGGGGGGGGTTCCTTCCGCAGGATCTGAATTGTTGAGCGGGGGGGGGGGGGACACAGGGCCGCTGGATTTACCGCAGAAGATCACGTGATTCGCGGGGGGGGGGTGCCAAAAATTTTACGGGACATTCCCGCGAAATCCGGGACGGTTGCCATGCTTTCAGTTATGCCGACAGGCTGGAACCACACACCACCTCTGTGGAAATGTAAAAAATACTGGACAAGTATTTCTTCCTTATTTACAACAGTCAAAACATCAATGTTACCAAAAATTCCAGTACTGCATTATTATTCTCTTCAGACCTGGGCCATAGTAAAAAGACAAGTTGGCTCTAAAATGCTGGGAGGCCATCTTTTTACGGCCTGGGGTCCTCCGGTCACTGAGATGCCGATGCACGTGCCTGGTGGCCATGATGTCTGCCAGGTACCCACGATTGGCAGTGACAGAGCAGGGACGTGGATCTCTGTGTGCAAATACAGAGCTCCACGTCCTGTCAGGGAGAGAGGAGACCGATGCTGTGTCCCTTGTACATCCCAGGGTACACCTTTAACACATTCCTCGCCCCCTAGTGTTAACCCCTCCCCTGCTAGTCAAATTTTTACAGTAATCAGTGCATATTTATAGCACTGAACGCTGTATAAATGTGAATGGTCCCAAAAATTTATCAAAAGTGTTCGATGTATCCGCCGCAATATCGTGGTCCTGACAAAAATCGCAGATCGCAGATCGCCGCCATTACTAGTAAAAAAATGATAATGAAAAAAAAATGTCAGAATTCTATCCCCTATTTTGCAGACACTATGGGCCAGATCCACAAAGCCCGTCCTATCTTTCTGCCGGCATAGCGTATCTTGTTTACTCTACCTGTTCTCTATTTGCTCGACGGGTTTCCCGACGGGCGGGGCGAGCAGAGACCGTACACACGGCCGAGGTTCTCGCTGGAATGCAGCTCCCAGCGAGGTTCTCGCTGGTTTCTGGCGAGAACCTCGGCCGTGTGTACGGGGCTTCAGATACGATGGCGTATGGGACTAAGGCGGCGTACACACGACCGAGCTTCTCGGCAGAATCCAGCGAGAAGCTCGCTGAGAGACATATTCTGGCGAGAAGCTCGATCGTGTGTACACTTTCGACGAGTGTCCCGTCGGGAAGCTCGTCTGGCCAAAAAAGAGAGCACGCTCTCTTTTTCCTCGTTGTTCAATGAGGACTTTGTCTTGATGAGCTTTTCCGACCGCTCATCGGGAACCTCGTCGGGCGGAACGATGGGTTTAGCCCGACGAGGTTCTCGGACGTGTGTACGCGGCCTCACGTCAGTCGTTTCTTAGCGTAATTACGGTGTATCTTGTTTTGTGAATACAAAACAAAGATACGCCAGCACAATTTTGAAATTATGGCGGCGTATCTGGAGATACGCCGCCGTAATTATTTGTGGATCTGGCCCTATAACGTTTGTGCAAACCAATCACTAAACGCTTATTGCAATTTATGTAGAAGAATACATATCGGCCTAAACTGAGAAAAAAAAAAAAGGAAAAAAAATAAATAAATTGGGATATTTATTATAGCAAAAAGTAAAAAATTGTGTGTTTTTTTTTAAAATTTACGCACTTTTTTTGTTTATAGCGCAAAAAATAAAAAGCGCAGAGGTGATCAAATACCACCAAAATAAAGCTCTATTTGTGGGGAAAAAAGGACGTCAATTTTGTTTGGGAGCCACGTCGCACGACCGCGCAATTGTCAGTTAAAGCGACGCAGTGCTGAATCGCAAAAAGTGGCCTGGGCTTTAAGCTGCATAATGATCCGGGGCTTAAGTGGTTAAAAGCGGGGAAAAAAAAAAGAATCGGAGGAATAAGAAATATTGTTATCTGTAAGTGCTGACCAGTGTCAGTTCCCATAAATGATGCAATGTTCTGTTGGAAATTGCTGTCTGCTCTTATCATCTAGCTGATGGCAACTCGCCTGGTGTAGGGGGGCCAGTCTGTTTTTCTCATCAGCGACAATGTAGTCTAAGTGATCTTCTCACAGTGCAATAGCACATTGCTGGATGACAAAACATTATCATCGATAACCTTGCAGGCAATGGGTGACGAAGGGTGTGTGAGTCCGCTTTACTAGCGTCTGAGTTATGACAGACAATGGTGGAGACCCACAGGGATCAGCCATGCAACATGGCACAGCCTGATGCTGAATCCCCCAGAGATTCGCAATCCTAATCAGACTGAGTCATTGTGGGAAGAGTTGGAAAAACAGATCAGAATACATTAAAATTGTTGGGAGCCGGGACGGATCTTGGCAAACTCGGTCAGATTTTTATAAATGAGTTGCGAGTGAGGTAGTGAATGAGCCCTCAGACTTTCAGTGCCCTCTACCCCAGGACATATGTTTGGAATTCTATCCAGCTGGCAATCGCAAGGTCAAAAATGGTTCCAGCAATTTGTCAAAGTCACCTCCAACTAAGTTCTTATATGCAGCCATGACAGTGACATCAGCAAGACACAACCAGTAAGGCCCCTTTCACACGGACGGACCGTTCGGGTCCTCCTGTCAGTTTTGACTGCGGACCTGAACGGCCTGCTCCATGTATCCCTATGGAGCGTCGGATGTCAGCGGAGACATGTCCGCTGACATCCGACCCGATCCGATCCGCTAAAAATAGACGTATCGGAACATGGCGGGTCGGATCGGGTAAGATCTGACGAAAACAGACATGCTCCACAGGATCAGATCGCTCCATAGGAGACAGTGGCACCCGACCATCCCCTCCCCGCTCAGTGAGCAGAGAGGAGATTGTCATCCGTCGGCGGGAGTGTGAAAACATTTCTAGGGGAAATATATTAAAAAAATCTACCGTATTTATCGGGGTATTGAGCGCTCCGGCGTATTGCGCGCACCCCTAATGTGGACCCCGAAATTCCTGTAAAAAATTATTTTTTTTACTTACAGTTTTGGTGTCTTGCGCGGCATTCTTTGTCGGCCTTTTCCGGTCCGTCGTCCGTCTTCGGTGTCCTCCCGGCTTCTCCATCGCTGTCTCGAGTCTAATCCCCGCTTCCTGCGCTCAGTTTGAATGCCTCCGCCGAAATATACCGAGTGCAGTACACTCGGGTACATTCGGCCAGGCTCCGCTTCGCTCGTGCTCACGCTCTGTGACGTTTATGCGTGAGCACGAGCAAAGCCGAGCCTGGCCGAATGTACCCGAGTGTCTTGCACTCGGTATATGTCGGCGGGTCAGTTCAAACTGAGCGTGGGAAGCGGGTATCGGCGTATATCGCGCACCCACGATTTTCCCCTTATTATAAAAATGCACCGATTACTGTGAAAATGACAATGGTAGTGAAGGGGTTAACCACTAGGGGGCGCTGTAGGGGTTAAGTGTGACCTCATGTGTGTTTCTAACTGTAGGGGGGGCGGGGCTAGACGTGTGACGTCAGTGATCGTCGTTCCCTATATCAGGGAACAGACGATCGCTGACACTGCCACAGAGAAGAACGGGGAAGGTGTGTTTACACTCACCTCTCCCCGTTGTTCAGCTCCTGTGACCCGATCGCGGGACACCCGCGGCGATCGGGTCCGCAGGTCCCGCGGGCGCAGTCACGGAGCTTCGAACCGGGTCACGTATATATGTCCCTGTGCCCAGCCGTGCCATTCTGCCGGCGTAAATCGGCGGTCCTTAAGTGGTTAACCCTGCTTTAAACATCTTAACAACTGCATCCCTGACCTGTCTGGTGTGTTGTTTGGCCTTCATGATGCTGTTTGTTCACTAAGGTTCTCTAACAAACCTCTGGGGCTTCACAGAACAGTTGTATTTATACTGAGATTACATTACACACAGATGGACTCTATTTACTCATTCGCTGACTTCTGAAGGCAATTGGCTCCACTAGATTTTAGTTAGGAATATCAGAGTAAAGGGGGCTGAATACAAATGCCCCACACACTATTCACATATTTATTTGTAAATGTTGAAAACCATTTATCATTTTCCTTCCACTTCACAATTATGTGCCACTTTGTGTTGGTCCATCACGTAAAATCCCAATAAAATACATTTACGTTTTTGGTTGTAACATGAGAAAATGTGGGGTATGAATACTTTTTCAAGGCACTGTATATAGGAGAGTTGTCTCTGACATGCGATATTGAAAATGGCTTGCTGAATTCCTTCATGTTTTTAGGAGACTGACACCCAACAAACTATTTTAATGCATTTGTAATAAAGATGCATGTTTTTTTTAATGAATGTAAGTGTATTGGTGAATCATTCCGATTGAAGGACCTTCAAAATTTCTGTTTTTCCTTTTGTTGTTTTTTCTATATGATAACTGGACTCATTTATTAATGATTTTATAATGCCAACTGGAATGCCTCCGATAGAAACATTGGCCCAGATTCACAGAGAGTGGGCGCACATTACGCCGCCGTAGCACAAATGCCGTACGCTACGCCGACGCAGAGCGAAGAGGCATGCATTGCATTCAGCAAGCTATTGCTCCCAACGCTGCGCCGGCGTGGCGTAGGTTTCGAAGGCGCAGGGCGGCGTAGGTGGAAGTGGGCGTGACCCCATGCAAATGATGGTCCGAGCATGATGCAGTGTTTTACGCCCGGAGTATCACGAACTGCGCATGCGCCGTGGACGCATGAAAAAGCACCCTTATGCGCATGCTCACAACCACGCCGGCACAACTGCCTAAGCTACGCCGGGTCACCACGTACGCCGTGAGCGTATTTCAAGTATCGGAACTGATGTCAAGTATTGTATTGTAATACGTCGGCCTGTGTTCCCTGGTGCAGACCTTTGCATGTCTGTTGCCGGGTTGCGCCTCATCTATGGGGAATAACTTTACGCCGGACGTACAACTTACGCGCACCTCGCGTAGCATGCGCCAGGCACAGGCACGTTCGTGAATCGCGGTATTTCCCTCATTTGCATGTTTGAATGCCTAATCAATGGGAGCAGCAACATGCGTCCAGACGAAAAGTGCGCCCACGTTACGCCGGGGTATGTAAGCTACGTCGGCGTAGGGTGGCCAGTTTTTAGGCGTATGTTGGTTTGTGGGTCTGGCGCACACATACGCCGGCGCACATTTGCACTTTCGTCCGAGGGCCATTGCTCGTGAATGAATTAGCAAAGTGTTCCATTACTAAGATATATAACTAAGAGAGGGGGCAGCACTATCTCATTTTATTTTGGATGAAGAAAGGACTCAGGAGATGTCCGTTGACCCCAATGCCTCATAGACATGGTGAGAATATTGGACGAATAATCGTCCGTTTTGTTTAGCATGTTAAAGCGGAGTTCCACCCAAAAATGGAACTTCCGCTTATCCCACTCCTCACCCCCTCACATGCCACATTTGGCATGTAATTTTTTTTGGGGGGGGAGTGGGGTCTTCAGGAGGAGTGGGACTTCTTGTCCCACTTCCTCCTTCCGCCGAGGGGCTGGTTAGGCGATTAAGCTTTATCGCCTACAGCAGTCCCTCCCTGTAGGCGATCGCCTGGGACACATGACAGGTCCCATGCGATCGCCTGTCCAATCAGCGGCGGGCTGCGCGCGCATGTACAGTGCCGCTCACGCATGCGCAGTGGGTGCCCGGCTGTGAAGCCGAAGGCTGTCACATCCGGGTGCCCACAGTTACGATGAGGACGCCGGCCGGGGAGGGGGGGGAGAGAAGCCCCGGCCGGCGCGTCGCTGGAACGCTGGAGCAGGTAAGTGATTGTTTATTAAAAGCCAGCAGCTACACTTTTTGTAGCTGCTGACTTTTAATAGACATAAAACAAGGCTGGAACACCCCTTTAAGGCCCGTACACATGATTGGATATTCTGACAATTGTCCGATGGACGTTGACATGGACCTTGAAGTGCTGGAGTGTTTCTACTGGAAATCCTAATTCATGTATTTTAGAAGATGGGACATTACGGATAGTTCATATTCCAGGATGTCTTGAGATATTACAGGTGATTTTATTCTGACCCCCAACCAGGTCAATAGACTCAGAAGATATACTAATTGTCCATTGTGTAAGCCTGTAGAGGTGTTAATTCAGGTCTGCTCCTAGACCTTTCTATTGTGTACATTGATTAACCCCTGGGGCTTCTGTCTCAATACACATAGTCTTTCTATTCAAGCTATGGGACCAATCCCTGTTGACTATTCCAAGTGCTCATTTGCATGGTAAGGGAGGACCTAAGGGAGGACTGCATATACTTTACAATTGACCAATAGGAAAGAGGTTGTTGGGGGGGGGGGTGTTCCAAATTCTGTATAAAAGTGTGCTGTGTACTTGAAAATAAAGAGTCATGTTTGAACATACATACAGCCTGCCTGGTGTGTGTTCTAAATGGGTCCGAACGGCACATAGCTGTAGTGCGGATCCCGGAAACCTTGGGTGACTGGACCATCAGACGTTGCAATCGGCAATCTGATCCAATAGAAGCAGAGGAGTGTCGGGAGAGCAGAACCGAGCAAGCAAGGGTCTCGTCACAGACGTGTTTTGTCAGATAATCCGACCTTCTGTTGGATGGTCATGCTCTCAAATTGTCCAACAACAAATGTGTTTTTCGTCGGAATATCCGATTGTGTGTACACAAGTCCGTCGGACTAAAATCCAAAGTACAAACACGCATGCTCCCAACCAATGCTAACCATCAGACAACATTAGCAGAATTGTCCAAAGGGTGGCGCTAAAGAGCTGAAAACCAACGTAGTTTTGTAAATGTTGGCTGAAAATGTTCTCCTGTTTGTATGCAGAAAAAGTTCACGGACAACACCCTTTGGACCAAAACTTACGGATTTGTCCAATAAATGTCCGATCGTGTGTATGAGGCTTTAGTCTCGTATCAAAAACCAATAGGTTGTTAAAGTAACGAAAATTCCCGCACGACAGAATAAAACTTTGCAAGTGATGTCATGTGTTGTATTGTAATGTATTCTTTCATTTGGATCCCGTGTTCCTGCATAGCAGGGACTAGGATCCATGTCTTCCCTTAGTAAAAGCACCTCCCCACTGTAGGAAATCACTAAATAGGCACAGATCGCTGTTCTGACAGGGGAGAAGATGGAGATCTTGTGTTCCTGCGATCCCAGGATCCTTTGCAGCTGCTGCTGCTTGCTTAAAGGGGTTGTATCGGCTCATTTAAGAAAAATAAAACAAAATAACAAACATGTTATACTTACCTCCACTGTGCAGTTTGTTTTGCACAGAGTGGCCCCGATCCTCGTCTTCTGGGGTCCCTTGGCGGCTGTCTCGGCTCCTCCCTGCAAGGGCTAACCCCCCCTCTGGGAAGCGCTCTTCCACGGGGGTTAGCTTGCGGGCGCGCTCCCGTGTGCTACAGTTGGGGGCCATAGCCCCGACTGTATCACTTTGCCCCGCCCCCCGGCGTGCAGCAGCATTGATTTGATTGACAGCAGCGGGAGCAAGTGGCCACCAATGGCTGCACTGCTATCAATCATCCAATGAATAGTTTAGAAAAAGCAACGCGTGATCGCGCCCAAGGAGATTCGGGGCTGAGGTAAGTAAAACAGGGGCTCGGGGGCCGGTGACTGCAAGGTTTTTTTTCACCTTAATTCATAGAATGCATTAAGGTGAAAAAAACACAAAGCTTTCCAACCCCTTTAAAGGAGTTGTAAAGAAAAAAAAATGCCTAAAATGAATGTATGCAAGGTAGACAGACAGAATAGTGTAATGATTCTGTTAAAAAAACGAGTAAATACCTATTAAATTCCTTCATCTATATCACCTCCGGCGTTCTAGTTTCTGTTCTCTCATTCACTTCCTGGTTTGTGGCGCTCGTTCATGTAAGAACTACATTTCCCAGTATGTATTGTGGCACGTCCAGTAATTCACACCTCCTTGAAGTCTCTAACACGTAGAGAGCGTCCTGCCGCACAGGTGTAGTTCCCAGGAGGGGGCGAGCACGTCACTGACCACCGCAGTAAAGCCTCCCTTCACGGTGGTGAGTAACAATCAGACAAGCAGGAAGTGAACAGAACAGAGAAGAAATAGAGCAACTTCTGAGCAAAAATGAACAATGAGGAAGTGAAAAGAGGAATGTCTGCAGGTAAAGGATGCTTATTATGAAAAAATATGTTTTCCTTTACAACCCCTTTAAAGCCGTTGTATACCCTTTTGATTGGCTCCTGTACTTGCTCTTGTAATTGTCTCTCCTCTTCCTGCCAATAGGGACACAGGAGAGGGAGCAGAGCGGACAGATGCACCGCTTGCATTAACTATCAGTCAGTGAGGAGAGGGAGGGGGTAGAAATCCCCTGCAGGGACTGACAGGCTCTCTCTCCCTCTCTGTGGAGAGCCTGTGTCCAATCCGGTGAAGGAAGGTGGGGGGGTGCGGGGCCACGGGAACCCACTACATTTATTCTGTGACCGGAGACCTCCTTTAAGTGTCCGGTAAATGGTCCAGTGAACTGATTTTACATATAAAAAAAAAAATAACGTGTGAGCTGTAAATTAAACATGCATGTGGTAAATTCATCTGATGTGCGTAGTTATGCCTTCAGCGTTCTGAAAAATCATCTCATAAGCAAAACTATTCAATCATAAATAAGCAAATAACACATGGGAATGAAATGGCCATATGTGTTATACTTTTGTAAACTGAGCTTTATATGTTCTATCAGCCGTTGACAAGGCAGCAACTGTCAGACCTCAGGGGACCTCTCACCTCTGACTCTTAGCTGCTAGAGTCTTCCTAGGACACAAAGTACAGCTAAATATGGTGGGAAATATAAACGTGTTTAATATTGTAATATTTAACCACTTGCTTACTGGGCACATAAACCCCCTTCGTGCCCAGGCGAAATTTCAGCTTCCGGCACTGCGTCGCTTTAACTGACATTTTTGCGGTCGTGCGATGTGGCCCCCAAACAAAATTGACTTCCTTTTTTCCCCACAAATAGAGCTTTCTTTTGGTGGTATTTGATCACCAAAACCGTTTTTATTTTTTGCGCTATAAAACAAAAAAAGAGCGACAATTTAAAATAATATATATATTTTTTACTTGTTGCTATAATAAATATCCCAATTTAAAAAAATAAAATAAAAATCTCAGTTAAGGCCGATACGTATTCTTCTACGTATTTTTGTAAAAGAAAAATCGCAATAAGCGACTGGTTTGCGCAAAAGTTATTGCGCCTACAAAATAGGGGACAGAATTATGATTTTTTTTTTTTTTTTTTTTTTTAGTAGTAATGGTGGCGATCTGCTATTTTTATTGGGACTGCGACATTATGGCGGACACATCAGACACTTTTGACACATTTTTGGGACCATTCACATTTATACAGCGACCAGTGCTATAAATATGCACTAATTACTGTATAAATGTGACTGGCATTGAAGGGGTTAACACTAGGGGGTGAGGAAGGGGTTAAATGTATTCCCTGGGTGTGTTCTAACTGTGTGGGGGGAGGGGACTGACTGGGGGAGGTGACCGATGCTGTGTCCCTATGTACAAGGGACACAGCATCGGTCTCCTCTCTCCCTGACAGGACGTGGAGCTCTGTGTTTACACAGAGCTCCACGTCCCTGCTGTGTCACCGCCGATCTTGTGTACCCGGCGGACATTACGGCCTCCAGGCACACGCATTGGCTCCTCAGCGATGCGCCGTGCACTGTTTTTCCCCACTGCGCGCCACCCAGTGGCGCGCGCGGGGAATTAAATAACAGGACGTCCAAAGACGTCCACTTGGCACTTGAGAGCCGCGCTGTGGACGTCTTTTGTCCATAGCGCGGATCTCAAGTGGTTAAGCCCAACTCCAGAAAAAGTAAAACATGCTCCCTTGCAGTGGGGCTGCCTCCGGCCTGGAAGGCTTAACTGCTTGCTGACCAGCCGCCGCAGTTATACGGCGGCAGGTCGGCTCTGCTGGGCATGATCACGTAGGCAAGCAGCCAATAGGCACGCGTGCCCCCCCGCTCGCCCCCGACTCCCGCATGCAGGCGCGATCACCGCCGGGCACCCGCGATCGCGGAATTTTTATAGTAATCAATGCATTTTTATAGCACTGATCGCTATAAAAATTTCAATGGTCCCAAAAATGTGTCAAAAGTGTCCGAAGTGTCTGCCATAATGTCGCAGTACCAAAAAAAAAATCGATGATCGCCGCCATTACTAGTAAAAAAAAAATATTAATAAAAATGCCCTAAAACTATGCCCTATTTTGTAGATGCTACGGGCCAGATCCACAAAGAACTTACGGTTCTAAGATGCGCCGGCGTATCTTTGTTTTATATCCACAAAACAAGATACGCCTGAATGTGGCATAGAGCCGACCCACGTAAGTACGCCGTCGTATCTATGTTGCATTTTTACGCTGGCCGCTAGGGGCGCTTCTGTCGATTTTCCGCATCGAATATGCAAATAACCTAGATATGCCGATCCACGAATGTATGTACGCCCGGCACATTTTTTTACGTCGTTTGCGTAAGGCGTTTTCCGTTGTAAAGTTACCCCTGCTCTATACTGTAGAGGCGTACGCAATGTTAAGTATGGTTGTCGGGAGAGCGTCAAATTTTCAGTCGTTTACGTTGTTTGCGCAAAACGTTCACAAATAGGGATTTGCGTAAGCTACGTTCACGTCGAAAGCATTGACTATTTGCGACGTGATTTCGCGCATGCGCACTGAGATACCTCCACAGACGGTGCATGCTCAGTTAAAAAAAAACGTCATTTACGTGGGGTCATGATGATTTTACATAAATCACGCCCACATCTTATACATTTGAATAGCACGGGCTTACGCCGACACAATTACACTACGCCGCCGTTACTTACGGCGCAAATTCTTTGTGGATAAGGAACCTGCCGCTCTAAGTTACGGCGGCGTAGTGTATCTTAGATACGCTACGCCTGCCTAAGATAGACAGTTCTTTGTGGATCTGGCCCTACAACTTTTGCGCAAACCAATCAATAAGCGCTTATTGCAAATTTTTTTTTTTTACGAAAAATATGTAGAAGAATACGCATCGGCCTAAACTGAGGAAAAAAATATGTTTTTTTTTTTATATATTTTTGGGGATATTTATTATAGTAAAAAATATTTTTTTTTTTTCAAAATTGTCGCTTTATTTTTGTTTATAGAGCGAAAAATAAAAAAACCGCAGAGGTGATCAAATACCACCAAAAGAAAGCTCTATTTGTGGCAAAAAAAAACACTTATTGCAATTTTTTTTTTACCAAAAATATGTACTAGAATACGTATCGGCCTAAACTGAGGAAAATAAAATATTTTTTATATATTTTTGGGAGATATTTATTATCGCAAAAAGTAAAACAGTTTGAATCTTTTTCAAAATGTTCACTCTATTTTTGTTTTTACCGCAAAAAATAACGCAGAAGTGATCAAACACCACCAAAAGAAATCTCTATTTGTGGGGAAAAAGGACATCAATTTTGGTCCCAGAAATGAGTCAAAAGTGTCCGATAAAATATTAATAAAAATGCTATAAAACTATCCCTTATTTTGTAAACGTTATAACTTTTGCACAAACCAATCAATAAACGCTTATTGCAATTTTTCTTTTAACAAAAATATGTACTAGAATACCTATCGGCCTAAACTGAGGGAAAAAAAAATTATATCTTTTCGGGGATATTTTTTATCGCAAAAATTAAAAAATATTGAATTTTTTTCAAAATCGACGCTCTATTTTTGTTTCTAGTGCAAAAAATAAAAACTGCAGAAGTGATCAAATGCCATCAAAATAAAGCTCTATTTGTGGGGAAAAAAGGACGTCAATTTTGTTTGGGAGCCACGTCGCACGACCGCGCAATTGTCAGATAAAGCGACGCAGTGCCGAATCGCAAAAAGTGATCGGCCGGTCATTGACCAGCAATAAGATCCGGGGCTTAAGTGGTTAAAAAAAACTCACAGATGTAGGCAAACAAGCCTGCAAAAAAAATAAAATGATCCTCTCACAGAACACGTGACGTCAGCACACCATGCACCGGCCAACGCGTTTCGTCAAATGCGACATCATGGGGGACAATTCCAATTAGGCCGCGTACACACGATCAAATTTGTCCGCTGAAAACGGTCCGATGGACCGTTTCAGCAGACAAATCCGATCGTGTGTACGGGCTAGCGGACAGATTTGCAATGCTTTGAAATTTGTCCGCTACAAACCTGTCCGTCGGATATGTCCACTGGTTAGTACACTAACCAGCGGACATATCTGCCCGCACAAGCGTCGTATGGATGCGACGCATGCGTGGACGTTTTTTACTTCCTGGTGCGGTGACGTGGCGGCGTCAACGTCACCGCCACGTCACCGCGCTGTCTGCCGGCAGGGATTTTGATCCGATGGTGATCCGTCGGACAAGTTTGAGCGGACATATCTCATCGTGTGTACGAGGCCTCAGGGTTACAGAACCATCTACATGAGAATCTGATATAAACAGACTATTGGGCTGATGATTACCCATGGATACTGCAAACCAAAACTATAAATCTGTTGATTCTGATGTGTGCTATGATTATCTGGAAATAATATGTATACAAAACAGTTGTTAATCCTTCAGTTAAATAAAGAATTTATAATAAAAAAAAAAAATTGAAAAAATAAATCTATTTTTGCATCTAAACATCAATGAAAGAACTTCTCCAAAACAATGCCTTATATATTGTCTGCCAGGATCAGCCTCCTCCACCCCCCCGGTCTAAAGTGTAGTAATTATTATCCTTTCCTTGTAATTTAATAAGATGAAGGTTAACGCTACACTACATCTCTACGGTCAGTGCGTCACCGCAGGATAATGATTTGTAAATATATTGTTGATCTGTGAGATTAAACTTCCCACCAGACACTTTACATTCCTCGGGGTAAGTTCAATATTAAAAGACGACATCAGAAAAAAAAAAAAACGAGCCACTTTTCCCTCCGGCCGGGATAATGAGCGGGCGATTAGGCACTTGTTGGAATTGCATATCTTGAATCCCATCCAGCTGCTAAGTGGTTAATGATAATAACAGCACTTTAGTTCCTGTCTGTGGTGCTGACAGACATCTTATCCATGCTTTCTTTATTAACTCTGCTTCCCTCTGAGTTTTGCAAATTGCTCTGATCTGCGGAGACAAAGGCATCTCTCATTCCCTCAATGGCCACATATCCTGCACCATAATGTGGGAATCGGGAGGAAAATATCCCGTCTCACATGAAAGACGTGGCTCCGTGTCATTCCCAGGTACGCCATCGTATGGCACCATTTCTGTGCCAGGAAATGTGCCAACGCTTTTATTAGCTGGGATATCCGTTATTTCCACAGTTATTTCCCTTGAGCCATCGCCGGTCAACTTTCTTCATATGGGAGGCCTCAAGTGCGGCCCCCAACATCACCAAGGGGCCGTTCAGTGCCAGACAGCAGACACACAAAAAGATCTTATCAAAGACTTGATACATGATAAAAGAGATGGTCAGAGACTGCAGACATGATACAAGAGATGGTCAGAGACTGTGGACATGATACAAGAGAAGGTCAGAGACTGCGGACATGATACAAGAGAAGGTCAGAGACTGCGGACATGATACAATAGAAGGTCAGAGACTGCAGACATGATACAAGAGAAGGTAAAAGACTGCGGACATGATACAATAGAAGGTCAGAGACTGCAGACATGATACACGAGATGGTCAGAGACTGCGGACATGATACAAGAGATGGTCAGAGACTGCGGACATGATACAATAGAAGGTCAGAGACTGCAGACATGATACAATAGAAGGTCAGAGACTGCAGACATGATACAAGAGAAGGTAAAAGACTGCAGACATGATACAAGAGAAGGTCAGAGACTACGGACATGATACAAGAGAAGGTCAGAGACTGCAGACATGATACAAGAGAAGGTCAGGGACTGCAGCTATGACACAAGATATGGTCAGAGACTACAGACATGAAACAGGAGATGGTCGGAGACTGCAGATATGATATAAGAGATGGTCAGAGACTGCAGATATGATACAAGAGATGGTCAGAGACTACAGACATGAAACAGGAGATGGTCGGAGACTGCAGATATGATATAAGAGATGGTCAGAGACTGCAGATATGATACAAGAGATGGTTAGAGACTACAGACATGATACAGGAGATGGTCGGAGACTGCAGATATGATATAAGAGATGGTCAGAGACTGCAGATATGATACAAGAGATGGTCAGAGACTACAGACATGATACAGGAGATGGTCGGAGACTGCAGATATGATATAAGAGATGGTCAGAGACTGCAGACATGATACAAGAGATGATCAGAGACTGCAGACATGATACAAGAGATGGTCTGGGTAAAACCTAAAAATTTGTTACAATATGGAAGTGATTTACTAAACCTGGTACACTGGTGCAGCTGTGCATAGAAACCAATCAGCTTCCAACTTCAGCTTGTTCAATTATATTGGCTCTAAAGCCTCAAACTTTTTACCTTAATGCATTCTATGCATTTAGGTAAAAAGACTTCCGTGATGCAGGAGCCCCCCAGCCCCCCCCCCCCCCCCCCCGTTATACTTACCTGACGTGCTTTCGCCACCGTTTCACTCCTCTTTAGACAGATTATTAGCAATGGCAACCATCGGCACCCACTGCTTCCAATCAAATGCTGTGATGAGGAAATGGGGGGGGGGGGGGTCACCCAGTCTGTGTCAACAGACGTGTTTTTTACAGATGAGAGCAGGTTCACGCTGAGCATATGTGACAGACGTGAATGGGTCTGGAGAAGCTGTGGAGAACTTTATGCTGCCTGTAACATCGTTCAGCATGACCGGTTTGGTGGTGGGTCAGTGATGGTCTGGGGAGGCATATCCATGGAGGGACGCACAGACCTCTACAGGCTACAAAATGGCACCCTGACTGCCATTAGGTAACGGGATGAAATGCTTGGACCCATTGTCAGACCCTACGCTGGTGCAGTGGGTCCTGGGTTCCTCCTGGTGCACGACAATGCCCGGCCTCATGTGGCGAGAGCATGCAGCCAGTTCCTGGAGGATGAAGGAATTGATACCATTGAATGGCCCCCACACTCACCTGACCAAAATCCAAAATAACACCTCTGGGACATTATGTTTCGGTCCATCCGGTGCCGCCAGGTTGTGCCTCAGTCTGTTCAGGAGGTCAGTGATGCTCTGGTCCAGATCTGGGAGGAAATACCCCAGGACACCATCCGTCGTCTCATTAGGAGCATGCCCTGATGATGTCAGGCATGCATATAAGCACTGGGGGGGGGGGGGGGGGGGGGGCATACGAACTACTGAGGACCATTCTGAGTTGTTGTAATGAAATTTCAGCAAAATAGACAAGCTTGCTGTCTTTGAATTCAGCCCTCTGTAGGTGGATAATTTTCATTTTCATCAAATGATGTGCCGCCCTTTCCTAACACATTACCCAGTCCATACCAGTATAGTTCCCAACACATTACCCAGTCCATACCAGTATAGTTCCCAACACATTACCCAGTCCATACCAGTATAGTTCCCAACACATTACCCAGTCCATACCAGTATAGATCCCAACACATTACCCCATCCATACCAGTATAGATCCCAACACATTACCCCATCCATACCAGTATAGATCCCAACACATTACCCAGTCCATATCAGTATAGTTCCCAACACATTACCCAGTCCATACCAGTATAGATCCCAACACATTACCCAGTCCATACCAGTATAGTTCCCAACACATTACCCAGTCCATACCAGTATAGTTCCCAACACATTACCCAGTCCATACCAGTATAGATCCCAACACATTACCCCATCCATACCAGTATAGATCCCAACACATTACCCCGTCCATACCAGTATAGATCCCAACACATTACCCAGTCCATACCAGTATAGATCCCAACACATTACTCCACCCATACCAGTATAGATCCCAACACATTACCCAGTCCATACCAGTATAGATCCCAACACATTACCCAGTCCATTCCAGTATAGATCCCAACACATTACCCCATCCATACCAGTATAGATCCCAACACATTACCAAGTCCATACCAGTATAGATCCCAACACATTACCCCATCCATACCAGTATAGATCCCAACACATTACCCAGTCCATACCAGTATAGATCCCAACACATTACCCCATCCATACCAGTATAGATCCCAACCCATTACCCCGTCCATATCAGTATAGATCCCAACACATTACCCCGTCCATACCAGTATAGATCCCAACACATTACCCCGTCCATACCAGTATAGATCCCAACACATTACCCTATCCATACCAGTATAGATCCCAACACATTACCCAGTCCATACCAGTATAGATCCCAACACATTTCCACGTCCATACCAGTATAGATCCCAACACATTACCCCATCCATACCAGTATAGATCCCAACACATTACCCAGTTCATACCAGTATAGATCCCAACACATTACCCCATCCATACCAGTATAGATCCCAACACATTACCCCGTCCATACCAGTATAGATCCCAACACATTACCCAGTCCATACCAGTATAGATCCCAACACATTACTCCACCCATACCAGTATAGATCCCAACACATTACCCAGTCCATACCAGTATAGATCCCAACACATTACCCAGTCCATACCAGTATAGATCCCAACACATTACCCCATCTATACCAGTATAGATCCCATCACATTACCCCGTCTATATCAGTATAGATCCCAACACATTACCCAGTCCATACCAGTATAGATCCCAACACATTTCCACGTCCATACCAGTATAGATCCCAACACATTACCCCATCCATACCAGTATAGATCCCAACACATTACCCAGTCCATACCAGTATAGATCCCAACACATTACCCCATCCATACCAGTATAGATCCCAACACATTACCCAGTCCATACCAGTATAGATCCCAACACATTACCCCATCCATACCAGTATAGATCCCAACACATTACCCCGACCATATCAGTATAGATCCCAACACATTACCCCATCCATATCAGTATAGATCCCAACACATTACCCCGCCCATACCAGTATAGATCCCAACACATTACCCCCTCCATACCAGTATAGATCCCAACCCCGTCCACATTATCCCCCATTACCCAGTCCATACCAGTATAGATCCCAACACATTACCCTGTCCATACCAGTATAGATCCCAACACATTACCCCGTCCATATCAGTATAGATCCCAACACATTACCCCGTCCATACCAGTATAGATCCCAACACATTACCCCGCCCATACCAGTATAGATCCCAACACATCACCCCATCCATACCAGTATAGATCCCAACACATTACCCCGCCCATACCAGTATAGATCCCAACACATTACCCCATCCATACCAGTATAGATCCCAACACATTACCCCGTCCATATCAGTATAGATCCCAACACATTACCCCGTCCATATCAGTATAGATCCCAACACTTTACCCCGTCCATATCAGTATAGATCCCAACACATTACCCCGTCCATACCAGTATAGATTCCAACACTTTACCCCATCCATACCAGTATAGATTCCTACACATTACCCCGTCCATACCAGTATAGATCCCAACACATTACCCCGTCCATATCAGTATAGATCCCAACACATTACCCCATCCATACCAGTATAGATCCCAACACATTACCCCATCCATATCAGTATAGATCCCAACACTTTACCCCATCCATACCAGTATAGATCCCTACACATTACCCCGTCCATACCAGTATAGATCCCAACACATTACCCCGTCCATATCAGTATAGATCCCAACACATTACCCAGTCCATACCAGTATAGATCCCAACACATTACCCCATCCATACCAGTATATATCCCAACACATTAACCAGTCCATACCAGTATAGATCCCAACACATTACCCCATCCATACCAGTATAGATCCCAACACATTACCCTGCCCATACCAGTATAGATCCCAACACATTACCCCCTCCATACCAGTATAGATCCCAACACATTACCCTATCCATACCAGTATAGATCCCAACACATTACCCTGTCCATACCAGTATAGATCCCAACACATTACCCCGTCCATATCAGTATAGATCCCAACACATTACCCCGCCCATACCAGTATAGATCCCAACACATTACCCCGCCCATACCAGTATAGATCCCAACACATTACCCCATCCATACCAGTATAGATCCCAACACATTACCCCGTCTATATCAGTATAGATCCCAACACATTACCCCGTCCATATCAGTATAGATCCCAACACATTACCCCATCCATACCAGTATAGATCCCAACACATTACCCCGTCCATATCAGTATAGATCCCAACACATTACCCCGTCCATATCAGTATAGATCCCAACACTTTACCCCGTCCATATCAGTATAGATCCCAACACATTACCCCGTCCATACCAGTATAGATTCCAACACTTTACCCCATCCATACCAGTATAGATCCCTACACATTACCCCGTCCATACCAGTATAGATCCCAACACATTACCCCGTCCATATCAGCATAGATCCCAACACATTACCCCATCCATACCAGTATAGATCCCAACACATTACCCCATCCATATCAGTATAGATCCCAACACTTTACCCCATCCATACCAGTATAGATCCCTACACATTACCCCGTCCATACCAGTATAGATCCCAACACATTACCCCGTCCATACCAGTATAGATCCCAACACATTACCCCATCCATATCAGTATAGATCCCAACACTTTACCCCATCCATATCAGTATAGATCCCAACACATTACCCCATCCATACCAGTATATATCCCAACACATTACCCAGTCCATACCAGTATAGATCCCAACACATTACCCAGTCCATACCAGTATAGATCCCAACACATTACCCAGTCCATACCAGTATAGATCCCAACACATTACCCCATCCATACCAGTATATATCCCAACACATTACCCAGTCCATACCAGTATAGATCCCAACACATTACCCCATCCATACCAGTATATATCCCAACACATTAACCAGTCCATACCAGTATAGATCCCAACACATTACCCCATCCATACCAGTATAGATCCCAACACATTACCCCGTCCATATCAGTATAGATCCCAACACATTACCCCGTCCATATCAGTATAGATCCCAACACATTACCCCGTCCATACCAGTATAGATCCCAACACATTACCCCGTCCATATCAGTATAGATCCCAACACATTACCCCGTCCATACCAGTATAGATATCCAGCATGAGATTTTTGCCCATTGAGATCTGATGTGTTTTCAAAGTGTTCCGTTTTTTGAGCAGTGTATATATATATATATATATACACACAGTATTGTATATTTGTATGGAGAACATAAATTGCTAATTAAATATTGGCTAATTTTATTTTATTATTTTACAGGAATGATGCTTTGAATCTGCTGCCTAGCGGGTGCGTGACGGTGTTTGCGGGACCCGCAGACTTGATGTCCGCCGGTGTACCGCGATCGTATCACGGAGCGGCAGAATGGGGGGTGCCTGTGTAAATAAGCCATTTCCCTGTTCTACCTAGTGACAGGACACTGATTGTCTGCTCCCTGTCATCAGGAATAATTCAAAAAAGTTAATTTTTCCCAGAAGAAGTGCGCTTGTAAGACCGCTGCGCAAATACGGTGTGACATAAAGTATTGCAACAAAGATGCGCTAATGTATGTGAATCTACCTGTATAACTTTTGTGCAAACAAATCAATATACGCTCATTGCGATTTTTTTTTTACCAAAAATATGTAGAAGAATACGTATCGGCCTAAACTGAGGAAAAATTTGCCTTTTTTTAAAAAAAATGGGGATATTTATTAGAGCAAAAAGTACAAAATATTGTTTTGTTTTTTTCATAATTGTGGCTCTATTTTTGTTTTTTAGCGCAAAAAATAAAAACCGCAGAGGTGATCAAATACCACCAAAAGAAATCTCTATTTGTGGGGAAAAAAAGGACGCCAATTTTGTTTGGGAGCCACGTCACACGACCGCGCAATTGTCAGTTAAAGCGACGCAGTGCCGAATCGCAAAAAGTGCTCTGGTCTTTGATCAGCCAAATGGTTCGTGGCTTAAGTGGTTAAAATACACCTATGATAAAAATGATAGACCCCTAATTTCTCTGTAAGTGGGCAAACTTACATAACATGCAGAGGATCAAATAATTATTTCCCCCCTTGTATGGCTGCTGTGTAGCAGCAAAGCTATGATAGGGCGGTCGGCAAGTAGTTCTTACGGTAACCAATGCGTTTGTGTTAACCCCTCAGGCCGCGTACACACGATCAAATTTATCTGCTGAAACTGGTCCGACGGACCGTTTCAGCAGACATATCCGATCGTGTGTATGGGCTAGCGGACAGGTTTGTCCAGCGGACAAATTTCAAACCATATCAGTCTCCATCAATTGAGCATATCAATGCCACCTTATCAGTGCAGCCTCATCAGTGCCTCTTCATCAGTACCCATCAGTGTAGCTTATCAGTGCCCATCAGTGCAACCTCATCAGTGCCCATCAGTCCTGCCTCATCAGTGCCCATCACTCCTGCCTATCAGTGCCCATCAGTCCTGCCTCATCAGGGCCCATCAGTCCTGCCTCATCAGGGCCCATCAGCCATCCGTGCAGTGCAGCGTATCAGTGCTGAATGTCACTACCCATCACTGCAGCATATCAGTTCCCATCAGTGCCACCTGTCAGTGCCCATCAATGCCACCCTATTAGTGCAGCCTCATCGGTGCCTCTTCATCATTGGAAAGCTGAATTTAGGACCTGTCGGTGATATGGGTCCGGATATTTGGATTTCAGAGAACAAAGGTTAACTGAAATATTGGTTTCGGGGCACTGCGGTCACGAGTTGTCTCTGGCCGCGTACACGCGATCAAATCTGTCTGCTGGAAGCGGTCTGCCAGACCGTCCCAGCAGACAGATCCGATCGTGTGTACGGAGCCGACGGATTTGGCCAGCAGACAGATTTGAAAGCCTGCTTTCAAATCTGTCGGCTGGGAACCCGTCCGCCCGACATGTCTGCTGGTTAGTACGCTAACCAGCAGACATGTCTTCTCGCACACGCGTTCGAATGGTTTCGACGCATGCGCGGAAGTGTTTTACTTCCTGGTGCGGTGAAGTGGCGGCGTCAACGTCACCGCCATGTCAGCGCGGCGTCTGCCGGCGGGGATTTTGGTTTGATCGTGTGTACACGATCAAACCAATACGTCCCCAGCAGACTGATTTGTTCAAATCGGTCTGTCCGACCGATTTGAACAAATCTGTCTGCTCGTGTGTATGGGGCCAGTGCCGTCTCATCAGTGGAACCCCATTAGTGTAGCCTCATCCGTGCAGCCTATCAGTGCCCTTCAATGATGCCTTATCAGTGCATCCTCATCAGTGTCTATCAGTGCCGCCTCATCAGGGCTTATCAGTGCAGCCTTATCAGTGCCCAGCAGTGCAGCCTCATCAGTGCCCAACAGTTCAGCCCTATCAGTGCAGCCTATTAGTGGCCATCAGTCACCAGTGCAGCCTATTAGTGGCTATCAGTCACCAGTGCAGCCTATTAGTGGCCATCAGTCATCAGTGCAGCCTATTAGTGGCCATCAGTCATCAGTGCAGCTGGATCAACACACATTAGTAAAGTATAAAAATGTGTCATTTACAAAATTTTACAAGTTTTTTTCTTTCAAAAATGTTGATCTTTTTGTGTTTGTTTAGTAACAATTAAAACCCCCAGTGGTAATAATATATCAGCATAAGAAAGCTCTTTCTGTCTCCAAAAAAAAGTATATAAA
This sequence comes from Rana kukunoris, assembly GCA_029574335.1. Taxonomy (NCBI): domain Eukaryota; kingdom Metazoa; phylum Chordata; class Amphibia; order Anura; family Ranidae; genus Rana; species Rana kukunoris. Next base: position 13,487,102 of record CM056051.1, on the reverse strand, counting down.
AATGTCATATGGGTACAGTGTTTTACACGACCGCGCAATTGTCATTCAAAGTGCGACGGCGTTGAAAGCTGAAAATTGGCCTGGGCAGGAAGGGGGTGAAAGTGCCGGTATTGAAGTGGTTAAAAAGAACTATTTGAAATCGGGTCATTCTTTCTCAAACACAATGGGCCAGATTCAGAAAGTATTTACGTCGGCGTATCTAGAGATACGGCGCGTAAATACTAAGAATAGCCGGCGTATCTTTTTTCTGTATTCAGAAAACAAGATACGCCGGCTTTCTCCTAAGATACGAGCGGCGTAAGTCACTTACACCGTCGTATCTTAAGTTGCATATTTACGCTGGCCGCTAGGTGGCGCTTCCGTCGTTTTTCGCGTAAAATATGCAAATGAGCTATTTACGCCGATTCACGAACGTACTTGCGGCCGCGCGTCGTATTTTACGTCGTTTGCGTAAACGTTAGACCGGCGTAAAGTTACCCCTGCTATAGCAGGCGCAGCCAATGTTAAGTATGGACGTCGGGACCGCGTCGAATTGTACGTCGGTTACGTCGCTTGCGTAAATCGTTCGGGAATGGGGCTCGACGTAAGTTACGTTCACGTCGTTTACAATGAGAAATAGCGACGTGATTTCGCGCATGCGCACTGGGAACGTCCAAAAAAAACGTAAATAACGTGGGGTCATGATTCATTTACATGAATCACGCCCCCACTTCAGCAATTTGAATTGCGCAGCCTTACGCCGGCACTTTACGCTACGCCGCCGCATATTATGGAGCAAGTGCTTTCTGAATAAGGCAGTTGCCCATAATATTTGCGGCGGCGTAGCGTAAAGAGGAAACGCTACGCCGCTGGAAAGATACATCTTTGTATCTGAATCTGGCCCTCTATGTATTTTGGACTTGGATTTATAGATCAGAATTTAACCTATTAACTAGTTCAGACCCGCGCTACCGTCAAATGACGGCAACAGCGCGGGTCTGAATAGGCAACATGCCGCCTTTTGACGGCCGCCACTTTGGGCGTTCCCAGCGCGCGCTGTAGAGCGCGCTGCGGGGAAGCCCTGTGTTGTCCGTCTCCCTTGAACACGGCCAATCACAGATCGCGGCGAACGGCCAGTCAGAGTGTCCGTTTGCGATGCGATCTGTGGGCGAATGAGAAATGATCTCATAGATCTTCTCTCATTGCCGTTTTACACAGAGACAGCGTCCTGTCTCTGGAGGGGAGGAGCCCGATCTGTGTTCCTTGTACATAGGGACACAGATCGCTCACCCCCCCCAGTCACCCCCCCTCCCCCCACAGTTAGAACACACCTAGGATACACATTTAACCCCTTCCTCACCCCCTAGTGTTAACCCCTTCAATGCCAGTCACATTTATACTGTAATTAGTGCATATTTATAGCACCGATCGCAGTATAAATGTGAATGGTGCCAAAAATGTGTCAAAAGTGTCCGATGTGTCCGCCATAACATCGCAGTACCAATAAAAATCGCAGATCGACGCCATTTCTAATAAAAAAAAAATAATAAAAAATAATAATTCTCTCCCCTATTTTGTAAGCGCTATAACTTTTGCGCAAACCTTATCGCTTATTGCGAAAATACAAAATACCAAAAATATGAAGAAGAATACGTATCGCCCTAAACTGAGAAAAAAAAAAGTTTTTTTTTTTTAAATTGGGATATTTATTATACAGTAGCAACAACTAAAAAATATTGTATTTTTCTTCAAAATTGACGCCCTTTTTTGTTTATAGCGCAAAAAATAAAAACCGCACAGGCGATCAAATACCACCAAAAGAAAGCTCTACTTGTGGGGAAAAAAGGACGTCAATTTTGTTTGGGAGCCACGTCGCACGACCGCGCAATTGTTAGTTAAAGTGACCAGGAGGGGGGTATATGTGACCAGTAAGCAAGTGGTTAATAGATACAACCTTTTCCATTTACTAGAGGAGGAGATGCTGCTCGGCGTTGGCTGCAGCCGGTGGCGGAGGGGTTAACGATCTCTCTACTACTTTTCGGTTTCACAGCACTGGGTATTCTAGTGGAATTACTCACGTCTGTTCTAAGGGGCCTGACTGTATATACACGCAGCAACACAACCAGCTGGGAACAACCCATTCAAGCAGCACGGCTTGTGTATCCTCCCAGGACAGTGAAAAGGTCCTTTGTTCTGGACCCAAACACCTGGGCAAGCCTTGGCTACGGCTGTTTTTTCGGAGGGCATAGCAGCTGCTACACGCATGGGAGAACATGGCTGAAGCACAGCCAAAACCAGGGCTCCCGCTATTGCTTTCCACCGCCTGTCCCTAGAGGGATGGTGCAAAAGCCACGGTCATTACACGGTCCCGCAGATGGACCATAGGAATTCATAATGACCACACAGGTTCTTCCCTGAATTTCGAGAAGATTTAAAATACTCTCACTGGCGGGGCCGCATTAAGTCCTAAGTGGGCCCTGGGCAAAGATCACGTGTGGGGGGGGGGGGGGTGCCAATATATTTATTTAAAACCAATTATACTCCACCGGGGTGTTTGGAGAAAATATCATACTGGTAATTTTTATTTAACCACTTCCATACCGGGCACTTATACACCTTCCTGCCCTGAATGACAATTACACGGTCATGCTACAGTGTACCCAACTCAATTTTTATCCTTTTGTTCCCACAAATAATGCTTTCTTTTGATGGTATTTGATCACCTCTGGAATTTTTTTTTTTTAAAGTTTTTTTTGTTTCAGTTACAAAACATTGTAAATAAGTAAGTTTTTTCCTTCACTGATGGGCACTGATGGTACTGCACTGATGGGCATTGATAAGGCGGCACTGATGGGCACCGGTGAGGTGGCACCAATGAGGTGGAGCTAATGAGGTGGCATTGATGGGCACTGATGATGGACACTAATATGCGGCACTGATGGGCACTGACAGGTTGCATAGGATGGGCACTGATAGGCGGCACGGATGGACACTGAAAGGCGGCGCGGATGGGCACTGGTAGGCGGCATGGATGGGCATAAGGTAGGTGACACGGATAGGCACTGATAGGCGGCATGGATGGGCAATAATAGGTGGCATGGATGGGCACTGATAGGTGGCATGGATGGGCACTGATAGGTGGCATGGATGGGCACTGATAGGTGGCACGGATGGGCATAGATAGGCACTGATAGGTGGCACTAATGTACTGCAATGTGTTGTACTAATGGATGCCAATCAGTGTCAAACAATAATGCCTGCCAATCAGTGATGCCCATTGTGGGCACTGATTGGCATTCATTGTGGGCACTGATTGGCATTCATTGTGGGCACTGATTAGAATCCATTATTGATTTCTGATTGTCATCCCTGGTGGTCTAGTGGCATCCCTGGTGGTCCAGTGTGGGCATCCTGGGGGGGGGGCCTGCGCTGATAATCAATCAGCACAAACCCCCCTGACAGACGCAAGTGAGTAAAAGCCGATTACCGTCATATAACATCCAGTCAGGATATTGAAACCACTTTGCGCCATCATTTTGCTATATGGCGGGCGGCAAGTGGCTGACCCCTTGGCGTTAGCCGCACGAAAATATGCCGCCTCTCTACGCTTGATCCTTGGTGCCAAGAGGCCTAATTTTTGCGTGAATTGCGGTCAATACAGCAGTGCTGAGAGCATATGCCCTACCGCGCCTAACCGAAAACTCTGGTTTAGGACTAAGTGGCCGCCGTGGCAGCCAATCATGGTGGTCACATGGTCTTAAGCCCTGCCTCCTGGCAACCTAAACCGTTGGTTTCCACTTAAAAAGAGTAATGCCTCGTACACACGGTCGGAATTTCCGATGGAAAAAGTCAGATGGGGGTTTTCATCGGATATTCCGACCGTGTGTATGCCCCATTCGCTTTTCGGCCTTTTGGCTAAGATCAAGTGTAGTATCCGTTCTTATCAGTTGCCAGGAGGTGGCAATATGCTAACCGTCCCAAGTACACGGCGAGGTGAAAAGGGATGGAGGTGACATATGCAAAACCTGCTGGTGTGATGGCGAAAGCCTCCTGATGAGAATGGAGAACCATTGGGTCGAGGTGGAGGGACATTTTTTCTTTGGCCTTCTGGCCGGTGTTGGTGTAGGTGATGCTCCTATAGGCGTCTAGTGGAGGAGCTGCCGTAGCCCATTCTGGGGGGGCAGGGTGAGCCATGCAAATCTGCTAGATTGATGGGGGCCTGGAAGGGTTAGTACCGGTGGAGGCTGCAATGATAGTCGGTGGCTCTCCCTGAGAAAACCCAGAAGGGCTCTCGATTTGGTAGGAGCGGAGGGCCGCACTGATCTGGTCGGGGGGTCGGATAGGAACTGTGCCCCTGGAGTGGCAGTTCAGAGGTGCCATAACTGCACTAGTGTTGCCCTCAGCACTTTTAAGTATTGGCACCATGGTCACTTCATCATAAACACTTTTTTAGCACCTGCCTCTAGGGCCGAGCCTTTTGGCTGGGACCAGAGGAATTTTTGATTCCTGGCCGGAGAGCTGGCCATCGTATTGCACGATGGTGACTTTCACTCCTCCCATGGTCCTCGGGCCTGCCTTGAACGTCTCGGGAGGGGGTGGACATGGCCTTCTGGTTTAGTCTGCCCTCTTTCATGGGGTCTCCCAAGTACTTGGGTGAGTCTGTTTCGGCAGACCCTCCAGAGAAAGGGGTCCACCTGGTTTTGGCCAGATGGACCAAGTGAAGTACCTCATTCCCTGCCAGGAGCCTAACGCCCCGGGGGATCAGGGTAAGGTCCTTCCTTGTGGAGGACAAGTGTAACACCCGTTGCACGTTTTGTGTCACTCTTTATGTGTGTGCTCTTTTTTTGGCACCAGGTGGAGTTTTTGGGCGTGTTTCACACGCCATGGACTTTTCAAAAAAAAAAACTCTGGAGGAACCCTGGTTGAGAAACCCTGCGTTGGTGTGATGGTCAGTGGGAAGAATGTTCTTTACACTTGTGGTCATTGGCAAGAATTCCCTCCTTACAGATGGCTTAACCACTTGCCGACCGTCTAACGATGATCGGCAGAATGGCACGGCTGCACAAAGTAACACGTACTTGTACACTGCTTTGAAATTGTCGCCGTGCGGGCGTGCGCCCGCTCCGCCGCAAGCTCCCTGACCGTGCCCATGGGACCCGCGGACTTGATGTCCGCCTGTGTCCCTCGATCGTGTCACAGAGCTTTAGAACAGGAAGATTTTTCCCTGTTCTGCCTAGTGACAGGACAGTAATCTACTGCTCCCTGTCATCGGGAGCAGTGATCTCTGTCGTGTCACTTGTAGCCCATCCTCCATACCCCTTCCTCGCCCCCTAGTGTTTAACCCCTTCCCTGCCAGTGTCATTTACACAGTAAGCAGTGCATTTTTATAGCACTGATCGCTGTATAAATGACAATGGTCCCAAAATAGTGTCAAAAGTGTCCGATGTGTCCGCCATAATGTCGCAGTCACGAAAAAAAAAAATACCCTGATCGCAGCCATTACTAATAATAAAAAAAAATCATAATAAAAATGCCATACAACTACCCCCTATTTTTTCGACGCAAAAACGTTTGCACAAACCAATCAATACAGTAAAACCTTGGTTTGCGAGTAACTTGGTTTGAGAGCGTTTTGCAAGACAAGCAACATTTTTAATACATTTTGCCTTGATATACAAGCGATGTCTTGATATAAGAGCAGCGTCATGTCACTACTGAGTATATAAAAGAAAAAAAGAGCCTCTAAGGCCGCGTACACACCATCGGACATATCCGATGAAAACGGTCCGCGGACCATTTCCATCGGATATGTCCGATCGGGAGTTTGATCCGATGGCGTGTACACACCATCGGATCAAATTCCCCGCCGCCAGCGGGCGCGGTGACGTGGCGGTGACGCGGCGGTGACGTTGACGCCGCCGCGTCATCGCCACGTCACCGCACCAGGAAGTAAAACACTTCCGCGCATGCGCCGAATCCATTTGGCTGCGGCGCGGCGGCGGTGGGGGACGACATGTCTGCTGGTAAGTGTACTAACCAGCAGACATGTCGGGCGGACAGATTCCCACCGGATGGATTTCAAAGCATGCTTTGAAATCTGTCGGGTGGAGAAATCTGTCCGCTAGCCCATACACACGAGCGGAGATGTCTGCTGAAACGGTCCATCGGACCGTTTTCAGCGGACATATCCCCTCGTGTGTACGCGGCCTTAGTGTAGCAATATGGTTACATTTAACTAGATGCCGACCGCCCGCCGTCATATTACTGCGGGACGGTGGCACTGCTGGGCGAGATCCCGTAGCTCTTTAGCGGCTGTTAGGGGACGCGCGCGCGTAGCCGCTCGCCCACGAGTCCTGCGCATGCCCGGCGGGTACGATCGACGCAGGGCATGCGCGATCGCTCGTTACAGAGCAGGGACCGGGAGCTACAGTGCCTGCCGCCGAGAATGTGTTTATAGCACGACAGCATCGCGCTGAAAGATGCCATAAAACTACCCCCTATTTTGGAAACGCTATAACTTTTGCGCAAACCAATCAATAAACGCTTATTGCGATTTTTTTTAACAAAAAATATGTAGAAGAATACGTATCGGCCTAAACTGAGGAAAAAAATGATTTTTTTATATCTTTTTGGGGGATATTTATTATAGCAAAAAGTAAAAAATATTGCATTTTTTTCAAAATAGTCGCTCTATTTTTGTTTATAGCGCAAAAAATAAAAACCGCAGAGGTGATCAAATACCACCAAAAGAAAGCTCTATTTGTGGGAAAAAAAGAACGCCAATTTTGTTTGGGAGCCACGGCGCACGACCGCGCAATTATCAGTTAAAGCGACGCAGTGCCGAATTACAAAAAGTGCTCTGGTCATTGGACAGCAATATGGTCCGGGGGTGAAGTGGTTAATGAAGGTACAACATTTAGCAACTTATTGCTACACTTAGAGTTGCCTCAATTCTCTTTTATACCCTGTAAAAAAATGCTTTGATATACAAGTGCTTTGGATTACAAGCATGTTTCTGGAACGAATTATATTCGAAAATCGAGGTTTTATTGTATACACTAATTGCAATTTTTTTTACCAAAACCTAAACTGAGAATAAATTAGCATTTAAAAAAAAAAAAAAAAAAATGGGGATATTTTTTATAGCAAAAAGTAAAAAATATTGCTTTTTTTTTTCAAAATTGTCGCTGTATTTTTGTTTATAGCGCAAAAAATAAAAACGGCAGAGGTGATCAAATACCACTAAAAGAAAGCTCTATTTGTGGGAAAAAAAGTACGCCAATTTTGTTTGGGAGCCACGTCACACGACCGCGCAATTGTCTGTTAAAGCGACGCAGTGCCGAACCGCAAAAAGTAGTCCGGTCACTTGGCAGTCAAATCGTCCGGGGGTGAAGAGGTTAAAGATAGCTTAAAAGATCAATGGCGGCAAAGGGAACTTATCTGAGAGGTAGAAATTGGTTATTGCTCAAGGAACCCCCCCAACAACCTCTGGAGGAAACCTGGTTGAGAAACCCTGCGTTGGTGTGATGGTCCTGGGAAGAATGTTCTTTACACTTGTGGTCATTGTGAAGAATTTCCCCCTTACAGATAGCGTCAATGTTTAACCACTTCAGCCCCGGACCATATTGCTGTCCAAAGACCAGAGCACTTTTTGTGATTCGGCACTGCGTCGCTTTAACTGACAATTGCGCGGTCGTGCGACGTGGTTCCCAAACAAGATTGGCGTCCTTTTTTCCCCACAAATATAGCTTTCTTTTGGTGGTATTTGATCATCTCTGCGGTTTTTATTTTTTGCGCTATAAACAAAAATAGAGCGACAATTTTGAAAAAAATTCAATATTTTTTACATTTTGCTATAATAAATATCCCCAAAAAAGAAATAAAAACATTTTTTTTTCCTCAGTTTAGGCCAATACGTATTCTTCTACATGTTTTTCGTCAAAAAAAATCGCAATTAGCATTTATTGATTGGTTAGCGCAAAATTTATAGCGTTTACAAAAAAGGGGGTAGTTTTATGGCATTTTTATTAATATTTTTTTTTACTAGTAATGGCGGCGATCAGCGTTTTTTTTCGGTACTGCGATATTATGGCGGACACATCGGACACTTTTGACACATTTTTGGGACCATTGGCATTTTTATAGCGATCAATGCTATAAAAATGCATTGGATTACTAGAAAAATGCCATTGGCAGTGAAGGGGTTAACACTAGGGGGCAGGGAAGGGGTTAAGTGTGTTCCTGGGTGTGTTCTAACTGTATGGGGGGGTTGACTCACTAGGGGAAATCGCTGATCTTCCGTTCATACATCGTATGAACGGGAGATCAGCGTTTCCCCCGCTGACAGGAACGAGCAGAATGTGTTTACACACATACCTCCCGTTCCCCGCTCTGTAACGAACGCGCCCAGCAGTGCCACCGTCCCGCAGTAATATGACGGCGGGCGGTCGGCAACCAGTTAATGGTGTCAGTGGGAACTTATCTGAGAGGCAGAAATTGCTCATTGCCCAAGGAACCCCAAGCAACCTCTGGAGGAACCCTGGTTGAGAAATCCTGCCTTAACCACTTCCTGCCCGGCCTATAGCAGAATGACGGCCAGGCAGATAACAGCCGTGGGGGCGCGCATCGCTGTAATCGGTGGTGTGGTGTGTCAGTCACGGCTGATCACGATGTAAACAGGAAGAGCCGTTGATCGGCTTTTCCTCACTCGTGTCTGACAGACGCGAGTAGAGGAGAGACGATTGGCTGCTCTCCTGACGGGGGGAGGGGGGGTCTGTTCTGATTGTTTATGAGCGCAGCCCCGCTCAGATGCCCGCCCCCAGGACCACCAGGATGCCGTAATGGACCACCAGAGATGGCCATTCCACTGGACCGCCAGGTATGCCCCCTAGACCACCAGGGAAATGCCAATCTGTGCCCAGGCAGCTGCCAATCAATGCCCACCCACAATGCCTTCCAGTGCCTCAAGGGATGCCTATAGGCGTCATCTATCAGTGCCCATCAATGCCGCCTATCAGTGCCCAGCAGTGCTGCCTATCAGTGCTACTCATAAGTACCCATCAGTGCAGCCTTTTAGTGACCATCAGTGTCGCCTATCAGTGCCCACCAGTGCCACCCATCAGTGCTGCCTATCAATTCCCAGCAGTGCCACTCATAAGTACCCATCAGTGCAGCTTTTTAGTGCCCATCAATGTCGCCTATCAGTGCCCATCAGTGCTGCCTATCAATGCCCAGCAGTGCCTCCTATCAGTGCCACTCATAAGTACCCATCAGTGTCGCCTATCAGTGCCCACCAGTGCTGCCTATATATACCCATCAGTGCTGCAAATCAGTGCCATTCATCAGTGCCGCCTACCAGTGCCCATCAGTGCTGCCTATATATACCAATCAGTGCTGCAAATCAGTGCCATTTATCAGTGCCACCCATGAGTGCCTATCAGTGCTGCCTATATATACCCATCAGTGCTGAAAATCAGTGCCCATTGTCAGTGCCACCTTATTGGTACCACCTCATCGGTGCCGCCTTATCAGTGCCCGTCAGTGCTGCCTTATCAGTGCCCATCAGTGAAGGAGAAAACTTACAGCATTTATCGGCGTATAACGCGCAAGTTTTTCCCCTTAAAATCAGGGGGAAATCGTGGGTGCGCGTTATACGCCGATACGCGCTGTCTCTGAGCGCCGCCGACATAGACTAAGCCGAGTGTACGCGGTCACACCCTGTCCCGCCTCCTAGCCTTTATGTCCCTCCCTCCAGAACCGCTGTGGTGTTGCCAGGGGGCGGGACCGGGCAGGACCATGAGAGGAGCCGAGCGTGGCCGAGCGTGGCCGAGCCTAGCCAAGTGCGCAGTACACCCGAGTACACTCGTTTTGGCTCGGTCTATGTCGGCGGCGCTCAGAGACAGCGCGCTCTGAGCTCAGAGACAGCCGAGAGAAGCCGGAAGGCCGCAGACAGACGCCGGACAAGGCCGCCGACGGACGCCAGGCAAGACAGCATTCAAAATGTAAGTATTTTTTTTCTTAAACTTCCCTCCTAGGCTTGGGGTGCGCGTTATACGCCGGTGCGCGGTATACCCCGATAAATACGGTACTTATTTACAAAATTTTATAACGGAAACAAAAGAAAAACGTTTTTTTAAATTTCTTTAGCAAGGAATAAAAATTGCATCAAACACCACCAAAAGAAAGCTCCATTTGTGGGAACGAAATTATAAAAACTCTGTTTGGGTACAGCGTAGCATGACCGCGCAATTGTCATTTAAACAGTGACAGCGCTGAAAGTTATAAACTGGCCTGGGCAGGAGGGGGGGGGGGTAAGTGTCTGGTACTGAAGTGGTTAAAGTACAAAGGGGTTGAGAATTTAAAGCAGTTGTAGGTGTGACGGTAGTAGAACATATCCCCGTCATCCATTCCCTTCTTCTGAATAAAAAGAAAATCACCCAATATTCCACAAGTAGGAATATCCCTGGAATCGCAGAATAATCCACACATGAGCCAAAGCTTAATGCTGGATGTAAACAGGACACACTTTATTGAAAGTACACAGCACACTTTTATACAGGATTTGGAACATCCCGCCCCCAACAACCGCTTTCTTATTGGTCCTTTTTAAAGTCCAGGCAGTTTCCCATCAGGTCCTCCTTAACCATGGAAATGAGGACTTGAAAATGACACAGCAGAGATTGGTCAGAAAGGTTTGAATAGAAAGACTGTTATGTGTATTGAGACAAAAGCCCCAGGGGGGGGCAATCAATGTACACAATAGCCAGCCACAGAACAATGGAACCGTCTGGAGAGTTGAGACAGGGCAGAAGACATTTACACCTGATAATCAAAAGGCTTTAAATAGAGTTATCACACAATGGATAATGAGTATCTCTTCTGAGTCTATTGACCTGATTGGGGTTCAGAATAAAATCTCCTGTAATCTCAAGACATCCTGGAATATGAACTATCCGTAATGTCCCATCTTCTGTAATACATGAATTAGGATTTCACGTAGAAACACTTCAGTATTTCATGGTCCATGACATTACTCCCCCTGGGAAATAGTTCAACATCCACAGTGGGACCCAAACGGGTCACTCGAGGATGTTGGGCAAGTAGTCTTAAGGTTCCAGGACTGTCTGCCGGGATGAACCATCCGCCTTCCTGGTTTAAGGCCCTGGCCCATAATTGGACGACAAGAGGCTCGCATTCAGTCCTCTCCAAAAGCCCGTGTCTCGGCTAGGTCTGGCACACAGCTCCCCTTTTGGCAGGAGACTAACACAGTAGGAGACACCAGATGGGTTGACTCTGAACTTAGTCAGTAGTTCCTGTCCCCCAATGCCGGTATCCATACAGTAACCCAAATAACTTGCTCCAGACAGAGCATTACTCACCCCGCCATCCTCTGCCTCTCTCAGGGAACAAGTCTGCCGCTGGGGAGAGGCCTGGACTGGCCCTTCTCCCTGAAGTCCTTTCAGCCGCTGGAGAGATGACAGGGTGGCTGGGCTCAGTCCATCATGCTGTTGGGGATCTGGGCCAACTGGCCACCATTGGGGTATACCAGTGCAGACTATAGTCCCATCCACTGGTGTGAGGTGAAAATCCCCCAGTGCTTGCAAAGCAAAGCCGACATCCTCCTGTCTCAGAGCTGCACCATTTTCTGGGGTTGTGTCAGTAGAGATCGAAGTCCCATCCACTACCACAGGAACCCCCTCTTCTGTTAGTTGAGAGCAGAGGCCCGGGGGAATTTTCCGCTCTGTTGCCAGGTCTTCCGCTGGGTTGCTGTGAGTGGAGACCACAGTCCCATCCACCGATATCCGCTCAAGCTGTAGTGGGGTGCAGCCGCCAGTAGCATCCTGTCCTGCTGCTAGTGATTCAGCTGGGAGTAAGAGCTCTACCACCTCAGCTGGTTGCTGGGGAGGGGGGCCAACCGCCTCGGCTCCCTGGGACTCCACAGTTGGTCCTGGTGCTGGGCAGAGATGGCGGGCACTCTGCCCTATTGCCAGCACTTCTGCTGGGGTTGCATAATCCGTAACATCCTCTGAACCGTCCATACATTCTGTAATCTGTGGCTGGGGAGTGATCGCCATCTTCTCACCCTGAGCCTCTGGAACTGCCACAGGGGTGGGGCAGAGGTCTTGAACCCTCTGTCCGGTGACCAGCGCTTGAGCTGGGGAAGTTCCTTGTAACTCCACAAATACTGCCCTTGGTGCTGGGCAGAGCACAATGAAGTTTGGCCCTGATCTCAGCTCTTCTGCTGGAGGCCCATCAGGTTGTTCTTCCTCAGCAGAAAAATCTATTAAATCCCCTGTCTCTGCAACTGGTGTCTGGGGATAGAGGTTCACCATCTCCTGTCCATGTAACCCAGAAGATGCTCTAGGTACTGAGCAGAGGTTAGCAGAGCTCGGCCCTGCAGTCAGAACTTCAGCTTTGGGAATGGCAATCTCCAGATTTTCCACTGCCGATTCACTAGCATACTGCTGGACATAGAAAAAAGCAGTGCAGCGCTACAAAACAAAACCAAAAACACAATAATAATCAAATTAATAATATATCCAGTCCATAGAGTGATCAATCGGAGTAGTCTAGCTGACTTTTGCGCCTCACTGAGGTATTCAGATGTAACAGCTAATCAAACACTGCAAACTGGTGTCCTCAAATGGAAGTACATGCCGCTCACCTGAACAGATAGACCTGTGTGTGAACAGCAGGTCAAATGCGCTATCCCTCAAGAAAAGGGGGGTTTAAAGGTTCAGCGATGTCTCCTTGGAAGCTCTCTTTATCCAAACAAACTCCAGGTGGTAGATGGTCATCCGAAACACTCTCTCACGTAAAATGGTGTCATGAAAAGGTATAAAAACGACACATAGTGCTCTCCGTATGATCACAGTGGCAATAGAATTTATTATAAAAGAAAAGTACTCACAAATAAAGCACTATGTCCTAGTGCATAAAAACGAGTGTACAACAATAAAAGACCAGGTAGGTGGCTGTCCTGACATCAAAAGAAAAGCCCCCCGCACGCGTATCGTCCACAGGCACAGGACTTCTTCAGCGGATAAGGGGGTGGATTGGTGATACTCAGTAAGGCCTATTACAAGAATGAAATGGCCAATCTACTTTGTGATATTTACACCTATAGCACCCTATCTAGGGATCCTATGCTCGAATATAAAAGTGAACTACACTAACTAGTGGAGAGAGGTAAACATATAGGGGTACTAGGCTCAAAAGAGGCATTATATTTAGATCCCTTATTTTGTCGCACCCTGATTATTTACTTTCTTCCAAAAATTCATAAGGATAGTTCCAACCCACCTGGTAGACTGATAGTGAACGGGATTGACTCCGTCTCTTCACGTTTAGGTCAATACATAGATACCTTTCTGCAGCCGTTGGTTATTAAAACGAAAGCGTTCCTTAAAGACACCAAACATGTCATTCAAATTCTGGAGTCTTTGACTATTCCATCTTCAAGCTTGCTCATCACGGCAGACGTCGGTTCATTATACACTATCATCAGCCATGAGGATGCTCTGACGTCTGTGAAGTGGGCACTTGAGTCTTCGGGTTTATCAAGAAGACACCAGAGTTTCTTGATGGACAGTTTGATTTTTTGTCTATCCAAAAACTATTTTTGGTATGATAAACAGAGGAGTTGTGATGGGGGCACGTTTCGCACCGAGTGTAGCCAATCTTTTTATGGCACACTGGGATCTGGGATGGAGATAGAGCTAGTTTTGATTAGTTCGCATCTAAATTAAATGCGAATGACAAAAATATTATCCTTTCGTGGAACATCAGTCAGTACCATTTAGTCTTTCTAGACCTAGATCTCACCAAGGTAGACAATCAAGTGATTCTGAAGACCCATTTTAAGGCGACGGACCGTAATTCCTACATCTCCACTGAGTTGTCACCACACCAAATGGTTACTTAACCACTTAAGGACCGCCGCATGTACATTTACGTCGGCAGAATGGCACCGACAGGCACATCAACGTATATATATGTTGGTGCCTTGGGGGGGGATCAGGGGTCCGATCGGACCCCCCCCTTGTACATGCGGCGGTCCGCGCGGCTGCAGAAGCAATCCGACAAGAGGGGGCGGCTATTCGTTTTTGTCCGCCCCCTCCGGATCGCTCTCAGCCAATGCGCGCGCTCCCCCTGCAGTGCACTTCCTCCTCCTGTGTAAACACAGGAAGGAGGAAGCGACGTGATCTCTCCCTCGGTGGTTTTTTCAACCACTCCTGAGGAGAGATCACAACACAAGTAAGTCTGCACAACACTACACTGCACCTACACTACACAAAAAACACATTTAACCCCCGCGATCGTCCCCCCCCCCCTGTCACAGTGTCACTGAATGCAGTAATCATACATGTATGATTACTGTATTTAGTGTCAGTGTGACAGGCAGTGTAAAAGTCAGTTAGTGTTAGGTTCAGGGTAGCCCTGTACCCCCCCCCCCCTAATAAAGTTTTAACCCCTTGATCACTGCCCTAGTTAACCCTTTCACTCCCTATTGCCAGCGTCACTAAGCGATCATTTTTCTGATCGCTGTATTAGTGTCGCTGTTCCCGCTAGGTAGCTAATTTTTTTTTTATTGCGATTTTTTTTTACTAAAGACATGTGGCTAAATAAAATTTGGCCTAAATGTTTGACTAAAATTTAGTTTATTTGATTTTTTTTATAACAAAAAGTAAAAAATATTGTTTTTTTTTCAAAAATGTCGCTCTATTTTTGTATATAGCGCAAAAAATAAAAATCGCAGAGGCGATCAAATACCACCAAAAGAAAGCTCTATTTATGGGAAGAAAAGGATGCGAATTTTGTTTGGGAGCCACGTCGCACGACCGCGCAATTGTCTGTTAAAGCGACGCAGTGCCGAATCGCAAAAACCCCTTTGGTCATTTGGCAGCATATTGGTCCGGGTCTTAAGTGGTTAATATACCAAGGGGGCAATTTGTGCGCCTTAGGCGCAATTGCACCCAAGAAAGTGACTTTGTCTCCCAATCACAGGCCTTATCCAAGCGGTTTCTTGAGTAGGGTTATGATAGTGATTTGTTGGACAGAGAAATGGAAGTGGTCCGTAATCTCGATAGAGACACCTTGGTCTCAGATATTCCCAAAAACGGACTTCTCAAATATCCGAATGGTCTTAGACTATAATATACAATACCGTAAATTTGAAAAAATTGTTCAAAAGCATTGGCCCATTTTGAAACATGATAGGTTATTAGGTCCGTTATTGCCTGATCGCCCGCAATTTGTGTATAAGAGAGCGATAAATTAGCCCCAGGAGTTATAGATCCACCTGTCAATACTGAAAATAAGATCTTTGATTTTCTTACTGGCTTCCATGCGTGTGGCAGATGGCGACCCTGCAGGAAGGTTAAAAAGAACATTAAGAAACGCAAAGAATTTTCAGCAACTGCTACAGAAAAAAAACTATAAAATTACTTGTGATACCATAGGGGTTGTTTATGCATTACAATGCGAATGCGGACTCCAATATGTGGGAAGAACGTCCAGACCTTTACACGTGAGGATTGGTGAACATGTAACCAATATCAAAAAGGGCCTTGTCACTCACAATGTGTCTAAACATTTTAGACTGTTCCATGACCGCAACCCGGCTGGGTTGCAGTTCTGGGCAATTGAGAAGGTAGCGAACCATTGGCGAGGTGGAAATTTTATTAGACATCTCAGCCAACGGGAATCTTTCTGGGTCTACGAATTAAAAGTGGGAGTACCATTAGGGTTGAATGTAGAATTTGACCTTAATTGTTTTATTTCAGATCGTTAGTATACACATTCTGGTGTTTTTTTCCTTTTTTAAATTTTGAGTTTCTGATATTTATTTTTGTTTATTGTTAACTAGTTAGGTGGCTGTGCTGATGTCTCTTTTAATCTCATTTTTATTTCTAAATTGTTTTTGGTACCCATTGCTGAAGGAAGTTGTTTAGCTCCTCCCCCTGAACTAGGGCGATATACAAAAACATATGTTTTTTATTTCTTTTTATGGACACCTATTGTACAATTATTTGTGGTCTTCGCATGAAGTGTCCTTTTTATTGCCCTGATCATAATATGATTCTGATTGTTGCTTTAGTGATATAGGCTATGGTCCTTTTTAATTACACTTATTTTTGAGTTCCTCCCCTTATAAGTCCCTCCGCTCTACGGCACCAGATAGTTATCTATCTGCAGTGCTGTTAAATCTTCTCCCTTGTATTAGATTGATGGCTATGGCGCTGTCTACTTCACATGTATGCTCTACGTGAGAGCGGTGTGTGAGGGGACTGATGGTTTGTTTTGTTTTGATGATCGCGCTGCCTCTGCCTATGATGGGCAGTCCTGGCAGCGTCACGCCAATGAGTGTCTGTCTGGCGTCAGTGTCGTCAGACTACCGCCCATGATGGGCGGATCACGCCTCGCCAGCTGCCGCCCACGTTAGATGCTTCCTGTGTTTTTGCGTCCAGCTGATCGCCATGGTGATGGTAAGTCATGTGATCAACTTTGGTCACGTGTTGTGTGAACGAGGCCGCCATCCATGGCGTGGAAACCTTACCCGGTATGTCTTTACTGATCCTTATTATTGGGCCTGGACATAAGGTAAAAATGGTTTCATCAGCTTGGTTTATATACCTGTTCTTGATACTGCATTGGCTGCTGCGATCTGCAAACATCGGAGGGCTGCCTCTGCACATTTGAACCTACCTCTCTGCTTACTGTTAAGATATGTGCAGATTATTTGGTTTGTTTGTGTTTTTGATATCATCTACCGTTATCGTGATGGTTGTATGTTTATTATTCAGAGGTGGGCTTACACCCACCCCCGGGGGGGCGGAGTTTGGTTTAATTGGCCTAATTAGGTTTTTTGCTGTTATATAATGAATCCTGACACAGTAGCCCCTTATCCGCTGAAGAAGTCCTGTGCCTGTGGACGATACGCGTGCGGGGGGCTTTTCTTTTGATGTCAGGACAACCACCTAACTGGTCTTTTATTGTTGTACACTCGTTTTTATGCACTAGGACATAGTGCTTTATTTGTGAGTACTTTTCTTTTATAATAAATTCTATTGCCACTGTGATCATACGGAGAGCACTATGTGTCGTTTTTATACCTTTTCATGACACCATTTTACGTGAGAGAGTGTTTCGGATGACCATCTACCACCTGGAGTTTGTTTGGATAAAGAGAGCTTCCAAGGAGACATCGCTGAACCTTTAAACCCCCCCTTTCTTGAGGGATAGCGCATTTGACCTGCTGTTCACACACAGGTCCATCTGTTCAGGTGAGCGGCATGTACTTCCATTTGAGGACACCAGTTTGCTGTGTTTGATTAGCTGTTACATCTGAATACCTCAGTGAGGCGCAAAAGTAGACATGTGCAGACTGGAATATTTCGTTTTGTTTTTTCGTTTTGAAAATAAATGTATTTAGTTACTCCCGAAAATCGTTTTGATTTATTTAGTTTTTCGTTGGGGAATAGCTTTCGTCCGAAAATCCAATAATACTTGGTTTCTGTCGAATGGGCAAAAAAAATAATTAAAAAAAAAAAAAAATTCTACGGAGCCATCCATCGTGAGTTGGCTTAATAGAGTCCGAGAGATAGGAGCTATAGAAGATATGGTTCTCTCAGCCCGAAATAAAAAGGGAACAGTATATTGAGACATGGACAGGGTGGAATTTATTTGTTCTCTCCGAAGAGGGGAGGAGACTGTTTAACGAGGAAAATGTGGAGTGAGGGGCCCCCCCGGGTGAGATGTGTCACTGTGAATTGTAGTAATAACACGGAAATGTTGACTCCACCCTGGGTTACACGGAGGGGGAGGAGGGAAAAAAAATTTTTGGTTTGGAGGGGGGAGGGTTAAGGTGGGGGGAAGGAGGTATAAAATAGGGTTTTTTTTTTTTTTTTTTTTTTTTTTTTTTTTTTTCTTCCCTTTTTGGGGGGGAGGGAGGGGTGGGGTATATAAAGAAGGGGGAGTAAAGAGACTTAGGAGATGGAGATTAGGAGTCAAGGCAGGGTCCAGAGTCATGAATAAGACAGACTAAGATGTTCTGCTTACTAGTACAGGGAAAGAGAGAAATAGATGAGCTTATATTTTTATTGTTACTAGTATTGTTTTTATTTCTTTTGTGTCTATATTTATGGCGGTGTCATCTTGCCCTGCGAGGCAATATGAAGGTGACTATGTTTCTTGTATTTACTTTTTTGTCATTGTCTTGTTCTCTTTTGAACATCTCTCTTTGTTCCCTTGGATATAAAAGCAAAAATAAAGGATATGAAAAAAAAAAAAATGCTGGTGAATGATCAAAGAATATTCGACGGAACATCGAATCTTTACGTCTCATAAATCGAAATCTATTCTCTGAAATGTCGAATCTATTATTTCTATAGTGCCAAATCTTTTCTCTATGATGTCAAATCTTTTCCCTATAATGTCGAATCTCTCTATATCAAATTTTTACCGCAACGAAAACGAAAATAAAGCATTTTTTATGTCGGATCTTTCGGTTTTCGTTTCTTGCACTTTCGTTATCGTTTGTTAATACGATAACGAAAAAACCTGGTTTTCGGACGAAAATGCATTCTAACGAAAACGAATGCACATGTCTACGCAAAAGTCAGCTAGACTACTCCGATTGATCACTCTATGGACTGGATATATTATTAATTTGATTATTATTGTGTTTTTGGTTTTGTTTTGTAGCGCTGCACTGCTTTTTTCTATGTACTCTATTAAGGATTTCTATTGACCCTTCAGTGTTCAGCTGCTTTGCTAATTGCTTGTACCTTTGCGCAGTCTGTTACTTCTCCTTTTTTATATACTGCTGGACAGGCACATTCCTCCATTGAAGATCATCCCATGCAGAAACAGGATCATCAAGGTTAGTTGGCACTTGCTACATCCGCAATATAACCTCCTGGTCCATAGCTGCAGGGGCAGGTTGGCAAAGCACACTGTTACCCTGCCACATGGACGATTCTTCAGCCAGGATTTCAGCACTGTCAGCTGATATTTCCTCATAGTCCCAGGCAAAGGGAACCTCACCCTGCTGCTGAGCGGAGTCTAGCAGCTGTTTGTAGGCGATTTCCAGGTCCCATTCCTGAGCGGACTGAAATTCCAAATCTTCTGTAGCCAGTGCACTTTCGAGAGATCCAGTCTTTGCTCTCTGTGCTCCATTATGTCCTCCCAACGCCACTCCCGATCGCTCCCAAAGTTGGGATCCCTGGACATCCTCCAATACAACAATCCCAGGCCATCATAGTCAATGCCTTCCGTGGGGCTGTCATCCGCTGACCACGGGCACTCTTGGACTACATACCACTGGAGGGATCTGTAGCTCTCGTCCAACCGCATCTCTGCCCGGATCAGCCTACTTAACTCTGCTGTCCACTCCTGCTTCGGTTGTTCCCCCAACAACGGCATTCTTACTTCATACTGTGACCAGTACCTTACATGGATGGAGGGGAGAGCTTTTCCCTGGTGTCGCTGCTCGAGAGCTAGCGCTTCCTTCCAGATTTCGCAGCGGATCGAATCAGACCATCCAAGCAGGACCTCCTCTGATACTGGTCCTCTGTGCTCTATCTGCTTCTCTCGCAACCTCCTTCTGAATTGCTCTTCCATGGTTACTGGTATCTGTACATCTCCTCGTCTTTCATTTGGTGCTGCTTCTTTAGGCGTTGTCACCGATCGTCGTATTTCTGCAATTCTCAGCTCATGTTGCCGCTCTCGTTCTTTCTCATCAAAAGCTTTAAAAGCGCTAAATGCAATCTACCTTGTGTCTGCTGTGCTGTACTCACTGTTTGGAGAATGTGCAGCTGCTTGTTGGACTGCTGCCAGTTTTAACTGTAGCTCTGCATCTCTTATTTGTTTAGCCTCCTCCGCTAACAGGTCCATCACTTTCAGCACCACATCCGCCGTTGGGTTCGGACCGAACCATGCTAGTTTCTCTCTTATTAGCTTGTTGGCTGGTAATTCCTCCTCCTGAATCACTGGTGTCTCCATCTCTTGTACTGCTGGCGTTGCTGCAACCAAGTTCTCCTGGTCTAGCTCCATTAATTCTGCTGTGATGACCCGCTTGGTTTTGTCGCTAGCAATCCTTCCACGAACTTCCAGTAGTTCTTTCAGTGTATTTCTTTTAAGCCGGGTGTACCAGCCTTCCATTCACTGTTCCCAGTGTCTGCTTGGAATCCTGGTGTAAAGGAAAGTAGAAGGGAAAATCCCGCTGCTGCCAACCAGTTGTGACGGTAGTAGAACATATCCCCGTCATCCATTCCCTTCTTCTCTAATAAAAGAAAATCACCCAATATTCCACAAGTAGGAATATCCCTGGAATCGCCGAAAAAAACAAACATGAGCCAAAGCTTAATGCTGGATGTAAACAGGACACACTTTATTGAAAGTACACAGCACACTTTTATACAGGATTTGGAACATCCCGCCCCCAACAACCGCTTTCTTATTGGTCCTTTTTAAAGTCCAGGCAGTTTCCCATCAGGTCCTCCTTAACCATGCAAATGAGGACTTGAAAATGACATATCCGAGATTGGTCAGAAAGGTTTGAATAGAAAGACTGCCATGTGTATTGAGACAAAAGCCCCAGGGGGGCAATCAATGTACACAATAGCCAGCCACAGAACAATGGAACCGTCTGGAGAGTTGAGACAGGGCAGAAGACATTTACACCTGATAATCAAAAGGCTTTAAATAGGGTTATCACACAATGGACAATGAGTATCTCTTCTGAGTCTATTGACCTGGTTGGGGTTCAGAATAAAATCTCCTGTAATCTCAAGACATCCTGGAATATGAACTATCCGTAATGTCCCATCTTCTGTAATACATGAATTAGGATTTCACGTAGAAACACTTCAGTATTTCATGGTCCATGACAGTAGGTATACAAAATATTTCAACATTACCCCAGTTACACACAGTATTCCAAAAATGATCAGCATTTCTTACTAGACACCCATTGCGTGTTGGAATTTGAATACGCAGACATCTTCAGGGGAAAGACGTTAGTCAGAAGCTGCTAATATCGCTGAAATCATATATAAAGCCCGTCAATCCTGCCATTAACTTGGAGCCCGGCACCAGTTTAAATGCCAATATTGCTTATGAATATCTTCTGGGATTTATGGAATGTCTACAGCTGTAAGGAGTTGCATTAGGGGAAAAAAAAATGATAAAACCGAGACGTCGTTCCATTGGCAGCGGTCACTTGTAAATATCTGTCTGACAAAACTCATCTGAGATACGAGGAGTAGGCAGGGAATGACTTCATGTGTCTGGAACAAGTCACCGGCGTGGCTGCCACCACAATTGTGTTTTGGCATTATTAACCCTTGTGGTGAATCACTCCCAAAACCCCAAAAAAGAAAGAAGAGTGAATTGTTCCGTTGTGATGAGTTATTTTTAGAAAACTTTACTAGGCAGTGTAGGACGGCCACACTGAATCACGGGAGAATGGGGAACTCTCATTAATTGTGATTCATGACTTGTGTTGTTGAAGTGTCACACTCTGTTATTGTGAAAAGGTTGTAAGTGACGTGTGGGTGACTATAAAGACTTATAAAAAAAAAACATAGCACATCGGTAACAGGAAAGAAAAAATTTGGAATAGAGTGCTTGTTGCGCTAAATCTAAAAATAATAATAAAATAAAATAAAATAAACTACAGCAGCTGACACAACAGTGGTGGCTGGTGCTCAAAGTTTTTTTGGGGGGGGCGCAAACGAAAAAAAAGAAAAAAGAAAAAAAATTGCAGCCTCACTGTGCCCATCAAATGCAGCCACTGGGCCATCAATTGTCACCACTGTGCCATGCCATCAAATGCAGTCACTGTGCCATGCCATCAAACGCAGCCACTGCGCCATCAATTCGCACCACTGTGCCATGCCATCAATTGCAGCCACTGTGCCATCAATTCGCACCACTGTTCCATGCCATCAAACGCAGCCACTATGCCAATTGTCACCAGTGTGCAATGCCATCAAACACAGCCACTGTGCCATGCCATCAAATGCAGTCACTGTGCCATCAAACGCAGTCACTGTGCCATGCCATCAAACGCAGCCACTGTGCCATGCCATCAAACGCAGCCACTGTGCCATGCCATCAAACGCAGCCACTGTGCCATGCCATCAAACGCAGCCACTGTGCCATCAATTGTCACCACTGTTCCATGCCATTAAATGCAGTTACTATGCCATGCCATCAATTCGCACCACTGTGCCATGCCATCAAACGCAGCCACTGTGCCATCAATTGTCACTACTGTGCCATACCATCAAACGCAATCACTGTGACCATCAATTGTCGCCACTGTGCCAATTGTCACCACTGTGCCCTTTAATTGTCGACACTGTGCCCATTGATGTCACTGTGCCCTTTAATTCCCGCCACTGTGCCCATTGTCCCCACTGTGCCAATTGTCCCCACTGTGCCAAAGTTTCCCCACTGTGCCAAAGTTTCCCCACTGTGCCAAAGTTTCCCCACTGTGCCATTTGTCACCACTGTGCCCATTGTCACCACTGTGCCCATTGTCACCACTGTGCCCATTGTCGCCGCTGTGCCCTGTAACATCCCCCCCCCCCCCCCCCCCGGCACTTACCTTTTTGGAAGTCAGCCATCCTCCTAGTCCTTCCACGTCCCTCAATGTCTTCAACCGTTCTTCAACTTTCCCTGGATAAGCATCCGTAAGGCTGAGGGCTGTACTCGGAAAGCCTATCAGAGCCGCTGGCTTTGATAGGCACTTCCGCACAGCCAACCAGCTGCCGTTATTCAGGTGGCCCGGCGCTCAAGGTCTGGTCATCTGAATAGACCAGCGGCAGCCGGAAAAAATAACAGACATTCATGCAATGCATGAATGTCTGTTATTTCAGTGGCGGTAAGAGAGCCAGAGGGGGGGGGGGGCTCCATCGCCCTCTATAGACGCACCGCCACTGTGACACAATATTGTTGGATACAATGGAAAATAATGAAAGTTGTGGTGTAGTGCTAAAATAATAATAAAAAGTTCATATATACCTTTCCAATAAATGACAATTGAAATGTGGATCCAATCCAAAGTTTATATGTATCACTCCAATAGATGACAATCTGAAATGTGGATCCAATCCAAAAGAAATCCAGAAGAGAGGAGGAATCAACTACTAAAAGATTATAGTTGAAATACAAATGAATAAAATGACTGCTGGTTACTAAGTACCAAGTAAGAAAAGTTAATAAAATTAAAGTGTCAGGAACAGAGGCGTAACAAGAACCTTCAGGACCCTGGTGCATGAAACCATGAAGGGGCCCCCTGACCGGGCCCTTTACTCCAATCGTGAGACGCTTTATTACGGTCCCACAGCAGACCACCTTATAGAGGGGGTTCACCCTAAAAAAAAAAAAATCTTTGTCTCCACTGACATTCAGCATACTAGCGTGAGCTACAGTATGCCTTTATTTATTTTGTTCTGTGCTGTACTTACAGTTTAATCCTTTTGTTTCGTTTCAGACTCGGGGCAGAAAATAGGCGTTCCTATCAAGAGGGGAACATGATTGACGGCCGGCTATGGCACGTCACGCGTTCCGAAAATAGCCGGAGTAGGACTCGGCTCTTCACGGCGCCTGCGCAGTCAGCTCCTAGTGTGTGCCCAGGCGCCGTGAAGAGCCGAGTCCTACTCCGGCTATTTTCGGAACGCGTGACGCGCCATAGCCGGCCGTCAATCATGTTCCCCTCTTGATAGGAACGCCTTTTCCCTCGCGGTAGCCTGAAACAAACGAATGGATTAAACTGTAAGTACAGCGCAAAAAAATAAAATGAAGGCATACTGTAGCTGACGCTAGTATGCTGGATGGCATGGTAAAAAGTTGTTTTTTAGGGTGAACCTCCGCTTTAATATCTTCACATTGGCGGAATGCCAGAGCCCAGTCACAAGTGTGAATTTTACAACCCTGGTAGTTCCGCCACTGGTGTCAGTAGTTTTTTTATTTTTGTTGTTTTATTTTGTTATTATTTTTTACCATTTTATTGTATTTATTTATTTATTTACATTTTATTTTTTACTTATTTTTTACAAATATTTTAGGACCTATTTTTAGGGTTTATATTTCCTTTGGTGAAATATCAGGGATCTAAATAGACCCCCGATGTCTCACTTTTAAAACAGAGAAAGGGACTGAGGACAGATTCATCAGTCCTTTTTATGCAGCAAAATGAATGTACAGAGCTTCCCGCTCATTCACAAACACAGTTTACTATGATTTGTGCACTGGTGTGCAGTCATGTTGGAACAGGAAGGGACCATCCTCAAACTCTTCCCACAAAGTTGGGAGCATGAAATTGTCCAAAATGTCTTGTTATGCTGATGCCTTAAGAGTTCTCTTTACTGCAACTAAGGGGCCAAGTCCAACACCTGAAAAACAACCCCACACTGTAATTCCCCCTCCACCAAAGTAATTGGACCAGTGCACAAAGCAAGGTCAATAAAGACATGGATGAGCGAGTTCGGGGTGGAGGAACTTGACTGTCCTGCACAGAGTCCTGAATTCAACCCCATAGAAAATGTTTGCCAGGCCTTCTTTTCCAACATCAGTGCCTGAACTCACAAATGCGCTTCTGGAAGAATGGTCAAACATTCCCATAGACACACTCCTAAACCTTGTGGACAGCTTTCCCAGAAGAGTTGAAGCTGTTATAGCTGCAAAGGGCGGAGCCAACTCAATATTGAACCCTACGGACTAAGACTGGGATGCCATTAAAGTTCATGTGCGTGTAAAGGCAGGTGTCCCAATACTTTTGACAATATAGGGCCAGATTCAGGATGGAGAGCGTATCTTTGTGCGGGCCTAGCGTATACTATTTACGCTACGCCTCCGCAACTTTGACAGGCAAGTGCTGTATTCACAAAGCACTTGCTCCATAAGTTGCGGCGGCGTAGCGTAAATGTGCAGGCGTAACCGCGCGTAATTCAAAGTAGGCTGGTAGTGGGCATGTTGTATGTAAATTAATCGTGACCCGCCGTAAATGACACGCCGGACGAACTGCGCATGCGCCGGCCGTGGACGTATCCCAGTGCGCATGCTCAAAATTACGCCGCAAATACTCATTGGTTTCGATGTGAACGTAACTTACGCAAAGCCCTATTCGCAAACGTTTTACGCAAACGACGAAAAATTCTACACCGGCCCGACGTCCATACTTAACATTACGTACGCCTCATATAGCAGGGGTAACTTTACGCCGGTCCGACGCCTTACGTAAACGACGCAAATAGATACGCCGGCCGCAACTACGTTTGTGAATCTGCGTATCTACCTAATTTGCATATTCAATGCGTACATCTACGGAAGTGCCACCTAGCGCCCAGCGTAAGGAGATGCAACTAAGATACGATGGCGTAATAGACCGCTCGTATCTTAGCTAAATCCCGGCGTATCTGATTCATTCAATCAGGCGCCGAGATACGACGGCGCACATTCGGACTTACGACGGCGTATCTGGGTATACGCCGTCGTAATTCTTTCTGAATCTGGCCCATAGCGTACAGTATATAGTAATGTGAAAACATAAAAGCGCCATATAAAAGTGCACCATCTAAACTGAGTATATCAGTGATAAGAGATTCAATTCAATAAACTCATGTCCCACTAAATATCATAGAGGGCAAAATAGATAATATTCCAAATGAAAATGAAATTAGTCCCAAATAGCATGCGAATCTTCACAAGTAGGCACCTGTGGTTTCTTTAAATCAAACAGTGTGACTGTGCTCCACCATCAGCCAGAATGCGCGCTCACCTCAAGTCCAATAGCGCTTTAAAGAGGAAGTAAAGCCTCCTTTTAAAAAAAAAAATACACCCAGCAAGACAAAGGCATAATGAGCTTGTATGTAAGTAACGATTGGTGCTGGGTTCAGGCATAGTGATTGGTGTTGGGCACAGGCATAACAATTGGTGCTGGAGAAAGGATTACTGACTGATGCTGTGGACAAGAGCTAGTGGTTGATGCTGGGGATGGGTGTAATAATTAGTACTGAGGACAGGAGTAGGAATTGGTACTGAGGACAGGGGTACTGTTTGATGCTGGGTATGAGAGTAGTGATTTGTGCTGGGGACAGGAGTACTGTTCGATGCTGGGTATGGGAGTAGTGAATGGTGCTGTGGACAGGAGTAGCGATTGATACTGGGAAAAGGAGTACTGTTCGATGCTGGGTATGGGAGTAGTGATTTGTGCTGGGGACAGGAGTATCAGTTGATGCTGGCAAAAGGAGCAGTGATTGGTGCTGGGGACAGGAGTACTGTTTGATGCTGGGGATGGTAGTACTAGTAGTGATTTGTGCTCGGGACAGGAGTAGCGATTGATGCTGGGGAAAGGAGTATCAGTTGATGCTGGGGAAAAGAGTAGTGATTGGTGCTGGGGACAGGAGTACTGTTTGATGCTGGGTATGGTAGTAGTGATTTGTGCTGGGGACAGGAGTAGTGATTGATGCTGGGCATGGGAGTAGTGAATGGTGCTGTGGACAGGAGTAGCGATTGATAGTGTGGAAAGGAGTATCAGTTGATGCTGGGGAAAAGAGTAGTGATTGGTACTGGGGAAAGGAGTATCAGTTGATGCTGGGTTCAGGAGTTGTTATTGATACTGGGGAAAGGAGTATCAGTTGATGCTGGGTTCAGGAGTTGTTATTGATACTGGGGAAAGGAGTATCATTCGATGCTGGGTTCAGGAGTAGTTATTGATACTGGGGAAAGGAGTATCATTTGATGCTGGGTTCAGGAGTAGTTATTGATACTGGGGAAAGGAGTACTGTTCGATGCTGGGTATGGGAGTAGTGATTTGTGCTGGGGACAGGAGTATCAGTTGATGCTGGCAAAAGGAGCAGTGATTGGTGCTGGGGACAGGAGTACTGTTTGATGCTGGGGATGGTAGTACTAGTAGTGATTTGTGCTCGGGACAGGAGTAGCGATTGATGCTGGGGAAAGGAGTATCAGTTGATGCTGGGGAAAAGAGTAGTGATTGGTGCTGGGGACAGGAGTACTGTTTGATGCTGGGTATGGTAGTAGTGATTTGTGCTGGGGACAGGAGTAGTGATTGATGCTGGGCATGGGAGTAGTGAATGGTGCTGTGGACAGGAGTAGCGATTGATAGTGTGGAAAGGAGTATCAGTTGATGCTGGGTTCAGGAGTTGTTATTGATACTGGGGAAAGGAGTATCAGTTGATGCTGGGTTCAGGAGTTGTTATTGATACTGGGGAAAGGAGTATCATTCGATGCTGGGTTCAGGAGTAGTTATTGATACTGGGGAAAGGAGTATCATTTGATGCTGGGTTCAGGAGTAGTTATTGATACTGGGGAAAGGAGTATCAGTTGATGCTGGGTTCAGGAGTTGTTATTGATACTGGGTTCAGGAGTATCAGTTGATGCTGGGTTCAGGAGTAGTTATTGATACTGGGGAAAGGAGAATCAGTTGATGCTGGGTTCAGGAGTTGTTATTGATACTGGGTTCAGGAGTATCAGTTGATGCTGGGTTCAGGAGTAGTTATTGATACTGGGTTCAGGAGTATCAGTTGATGCTGGGTTCAGGAGTAGTTATTGATACTGGGTTCAGGAGTATCAGTTGATGCTGGGTTCAGGAGTAGTTATTGATACTGGGGAAAGGAGTATCATTTGATGCTGGGTTCAGGAGTAGTGATTGGTACTGGAGAAAGGAGTATCATTTGATGCTGGGTTCAGGAGTAGTGATTGGTGCTGGGTTCAGGAGTAGTGATAGGTACCATGGACAGGAGTACTGTTTGATTCTAGGGATGGTAGTACCAGTAGTGATTGGTACTAAGGACAAGAGCATTGGTTGTTGCTGGGAAAAGGAGTATCAGTTGATGCCTGGAAAAGAATAGTGATTGGCGCTGGGGAAGGGAGAATCAGTTGATGCTGGGTTCAGGAGTTGTGATTGGTGCTGGGTTCAGGAGCAGTGATAGGTAACATGGACAGGAGTAGCGATTGATACTGGGGAAAGGAGTATCGGTTGATGCCTGGAAAAGAATAGTGATTGGCGCTGGGAAAAGGAGTATCAGATGATGCTGGGTTCAAGAGTAGTGATTGGTGCTGGGGACAGAAGCACTGTTTGATGCTAGGGATGGTAGTACTAGTAGTGATTTGTGCTGGGGACAGGAGTAGTGATTTGCGCTGGGGAAAAGAGTATTTATTGATGCTGGGCACAGGAGTAACAATTGGTACTGAGAACAGGAGTATTGTTTGATGCTGGGAATGAGAGCGGTGATTGGTGCTGGGGGCAGAAGTAGCGGTTGGTGCTGGGGGCAGAAGTAGCGATTGGTGCTGGGGGCAGAAGTGGCGATTGGTGCTGGGGGCAGAAGTAGCGGTTGGTGCTGGGGGCAGAAGTAGCGATTGCTGCTGGGGGCATAAGTAGCGATTGCTGCTGGGGGCAGAAGTAGCGATTGCTGCTGGGGGCAGAAGTAGCGATTGGTGCTGGGGGCAGAAGTAGCGATTAGTGCTGGGGGCAGAAGTAGAGATTGGTGCTGGGGGCAGAAGTAGCGATTGGTGCTGGGGGCAGAAGTAGAGATTGGTGCTGGGGGCAGAAGTAGCAGAAGTAGAGATTGGTGCTGGGGGCAGAAGTAGCGATTGGTGCTGGGGGCAGAAGTAGAGATTGGTCCTGCAGGGCAGAAGTAGCGATTGGTGCTGGGGGCAGAAGTAGAGATTGGTGCTGGGGGCAAAAGTAGAGATTGGTGCTGGGGGCAGAAGTAGCGATTGGTGCTGGGGGCAGAAGTAGCATTTGGTGCTGGGGGCAGAAGTAGCGATTGGTGCTGGGGGCAGAAGTAGCGATTAGTGCTGGGGGCAGAAGTAGCGATTGGTGCTGGGGGCAGAAGTAGTGATTGGTGCTGGGGGCAGAAGTAGTGATTGGTGCTGGGGGCAGAAGTAGTGATTGGTGCTTAGCCTTTTTCTTTTAGCTGTGTGTGTCCCGTCGTTAAGATTTTCCTTAATTTTTTCCCATCATAGAACGACCTTCCTAGGATTGTTTGAATCTCTCTAATGATTAGATTCACGAATACAGAATATAAATTTGCACTTATTCCAAGTCAGACAAGATGTGTAAACATTTTCCTCCTTTCCCATATGAATAAATGTAAAATGGATGGCGTTCCATTGGGATTGGAGGATCCTGGATCTATAGATATACTAGATCATATTTCATGTTAGGCTCATATTGTTGTGTTTGCTATTTCTGCCGTTGATTTTGTTTTTATGGATCGGCCAGAAACGTCTGAACACAAAAGGAATTTCTCTTAATTAACAGAATAATAGAGCATTTCATCCCGTCATTAACCCATAACAACACTTGGCTGATCCCGGACCCTCCCAATTAGAGAGCGTAGGATGTGTATTTTTGTTTATATTGGTTCAATTTCAAATATTTCCTAATTGCTTCACACGCTGAGAGTATCATTAGCTTCACACTTCTTTATATGAATTTCCATTCTCCCAGCCATAGGCTGAGGCGGCTCTCTGGGGACAATGATGAGGACAAGACGCTTCGCACATCATTATCGCGCCGAGCGCTTTCCACGCTACGTCTAGAAGACTTGTTAGCATGACAAAGGAAGCGCACAGATGCAATACGCTTTCTTCTGTTTTGTTGCTTTGGCTGTTTTTGTATTCTATGATCGCTAGAAATCAGTACGGGGGCCACATTATATGTTTTTAAATATTCTCCGACCCTCAAAAATATATATATATATATATATTTTATACATGGATGAATACGTTCTACTTGGATCTTTTTATCAGCATGAGTTCTTCCTTACATCAGTGTCCCTATCAGAGTTCCCCCTTACATCAGTGTCACCATCAGAGTTCTTTCTTACATCAGTGTCCCCATCAGGGATCCCCCTTACATCCGTGTCACCATCAGAGTTCCCCCGTACATCTGTGTCCCCATCAGAGTTCTTCCTTACATCCGTGTTCCCATCAGAGATCCCCTTACATCCGTGTGCCCATCAGAGGTCCCCCATACATCCGTGTCCCCATCAGAGATCCCCCTTACATCAGTGTCCCCATCAAAGTTCCCCCTTACATCAGTGTCCCCATCAGAGTCCCCCCTTACATCAGTGTCCTCATCAGATTTCCCCCTTACATCCATGTCCCCATCAGAGTTCCCCCTTACATCCGTGTCCCCATCAGAGTTCCCCCTTACATCCGTGTCCCCATCAGAGTTCCCTCTTATATCAATGTCCCCATCAGAGTTCCCTCTTACATCAGTGACCCCATCAGAGTTCCCTCTTACATCCGTGTCCCTATAAGAGTTCCCCTTACATCAGTGTCCCCATCAGAGATCCCCTTACATCTGTGACCCCATCAGAGTCACCCCTTACATCAGTGTCCCCATCAGAGTTCCCTCTTACATCAATGTCCCCATCAGAGTTCCCTCTTACATCAGTGTCCCCATCAGAGTTCCCCCTTATATAAGTGTCCCCATCAGAGTTCCCTCTTACATCAGTGTTCCCCTTTACATCAGTGTCCCCATCAGAGTTCCCCCTTACATCCGTGTCCCCATCAGAGTTCCCTCTTACATCAATGTCCCCATCAGAGTTCCCTCTTACATCCGTGTCCCCATAAGAGTTCCCCCTTATATAAGTGTCCCCATCAGAGTTCCCTCTTACATCAGTGTCCCCATTAGAGTTCCCTCTTACATCAGTGTCCCCATCAGAGTTCCCCCTTACATCCGTGTCCCCATCAGAGTTCCCTCTTACATCAGTGTCCCCATCAGAGTTCCCCCTTATATAAGTGTCCCCATCAGAGTTCCCTCTTACATCAGTGTTCCCCTTTACATCAGTGTCCCCATCAGAGTCCCCCCTTACATCAGTGTCCCCATCAGAGTTCCCTCTTACATCAATGTCCCCATCAGAGTTCCCTCTTACATCAGTGTCCCCATCAGAGTTCCCCCTTATATAAGTGTCCCCATCAGAGTTCCCTCTTACATCAGTGTTCCCCTTTCATCCGTGTCCCCATCAGAGTTCCCTCTTACATCAATGTCCCCATCAGAGTTCCCTCTTACATCCGTGTCCCCATAAGAGTTCCCCTTACATCCCTGTCCCCATCAGAGATCCCCTTACATCCATGTCCCCATCAGAGACCCCCCTTACATCCGTGTCCCCATCAGAGTCCCCCCTTACATCAGTGTCCCCATCAGAGTTCCCCCTTACATCAGTGTCCCCATCAGAGATCCCCTTACATCCTTGTCCCCATCAGAGACCCCCCTTACATCAGTGTTTCTATAATAGTCCCTCATTGTGCTGCTTTACATTAGCGTCCCCATCAGGACATTTCCTTTACATCAGTGTACATATCAAAGTTCTCCCTTACAGTATATCAGTGTCCCCATAAGGCTGCATACACACGATCGAACATGTCCGCTGAAACTGGTCCGCGGAATAGTTTCAGCGAACATGTTCGATCGTGTGTACGGCCTATCGGACCGTTTTCCAGCGGACAAAAGTTTCCAAACATGCTTAGAAACGTGTCTGCTGGAAACCCGTCCGTCGGACATGTTCGATGGTTAGTACACTAAATCAGCGGACAAAAATCCCGCGCATGCTCAGAATCAAGTTGATGCATGCTTGGAAGCATCACGTCATTGTGTTCTACGTCACCGCGTTCTGGTCCGAGGGGATTTTTGTCCGATGGTGTGTACGCACATCAGACAACTTCAGCGTGGTCCGATGAAAACGGTCCGTCGGACATGTTTCCTCGGACAGGTCTCATCGTGTGTACGCAGCCTAAGAGTTTCCCCATACATCAGAGTTCCTATCAGAACCATCCCTTACATCAGTGTGCCCATCAGAGTCCCCCCTTCCATCAGTGTCTCCATTAGAGTTCCCCCTTGCATCAGTGTCCCTACTGATGAACACACACAGATCCACGTCCTGTCAGGGGAGAGGAGAACTGATCGTATGTTCCTTGTATATAGGAACAACGATCGGTCTCCTCCTCTCATCAGTCCCCTCTCCCTACAGTTAGAATCACTCCCTAGGACACACAATAAACCCCTTGATCGCCCCCTAGTGTTAATCCCTTTCCTACCAATCACATTTATACAGTAATTAGTGAATTTTTATAGCACTGATCGCTGTAAAAATGCAAATGGTCCCAAAATAGTGTCAAAGGTGTCTGGTGTGTCCGCCACAATGTCACAGTCATGATAAAAATCGCAGATCTCCACCATTAGTAGAAAAAAAAATGAATAATAAAAATGCCATAAATCTATTTCCTATTTTGTAGACGCTATGGGCCAGATCCACAGAGCCATTACGCCGTCTACAGTATCTCCTGATACACCGGCGTACTTTTAAATTACCCGCGTCGTATCACTAGTTTGAATCCTCAAACAATGATACGGCGGCTTCGGGCTTCGATCCGACAGGCTTACGTCTTCGTACGCCTTCGGATCTACGCTGCAATCTTTTTGCGCCCGCTGGGTGGAGTTCGCGTCGTTTTCCGCTTCGGGTATGCAAATTAGCTTTTTACCGCGATCTACAAAGTTACGATCGGTCGTCGCATTCTCTAACATCGTCGCTAGGCGGCTTTTTCCGGCGTATAGTTAAAGCTGCTATTATCCGGTCTATAGTTAGACTGCCCATGTTAAGTATGGCCGTCGTTCCCGCGTCGAATTTTCAATTTTTTTTTTTTTGCGTAAGTCGTCCGTGAATAGGAATGTACGTAAATTACGCTACTAAAAAAAAAAAAAAATTACGTTACGACGTAATTTGCGCAATGCACGGCGGGAAATTTCTGAACGGAGCATGCGCAGTTCGATCGCCGCGGGGACGCGCCTAATTTAAATGATTCACGCCCCCTAATCGCGTATTTCGATTCCGCCACGAGAAATACACTACGCCGCCGTACCTTACGGGCCGAAATCTACCTGGATTCCACTTAGGTAAAATACGGCGGCGTAGTGTATCTCTGATACACTGCGCCAGGGCAATTGTATGTGGATCTGGCCCTATAACTTTTGCGCAAACCAATCAATATACGCTTATTGAGATTTTTTTTACCTAAATTAGTAGAAGAATACACATTGGCCAAAACTGAGAATTTTTTTTTTTAAATTGTGATATTTATTATAGCAAAAAGTAAAAAATGTTGGGCTTTTTTCAAAATTGTCGCTCTATTTTTGTTTATAGCGCAAAACAAGAAAAAACCGCAGAGGTGATCAAATACCACCAAAAGAAATCTCTATTTGTGGGGAAAAAAAATTATCAACATTTAATTTGGGTACAACGGCGCACGACCGCACAATTGTCATTCAAAGTGTGACAGCGCTAAAAGCTGAAAATTGCCATGGGCAGCAAGGGGATGAAAATGCCCGGTATTGAAGAGGTTAAAAACTTGAAACAGAACGGCACAAAACGGAAAGCAGTGGAATTATTACAAAATAAACCAAATATTTTATAAAATGGAAGGAGCGTGGAAAGAACTTGTCATACAATCCACCGGGGGGACATCTTGTACTCCCGGCACCGTCTACAGAATCC
This sequence comes from Rana kukunoris, assembly GCA_029574335.1. NCBI lineage: Eukaryota > Metazoa > Chordata > Amphibia > Anura > Ranidae > Rana > Rana kukunoris. The sequence goes on along the minus strand of CM056051.1, from coordinate 13,453,590 downwards.
GGGGACATTTGTATCTGAATACATTGTTACAATGTTTTCAGATGAATATATATATATATAGATCCCCAGGGGCCCGGATGGCAACCCCCTTTTTTTTATTTATTTTTTATTAAAGGGCCCAGAGGTTTCTTTTTTATTTATAAAAAATACATTTATATATATATATATATATATATATATATATATATATATATTTCTTTTATTAAGGGGACTAGAGGTCCCCAGGGCTCCAGATGGCAACCCCCCCCCCCTTTTTTTTAATAAAAATAAATAGATATTGTTTTTTATATATATATATATATATTTTTTCTTCTTTTTATTAAAGGGCCCAGGGCCCCGGATGGCTACCACCCCTTTTTTTTATAATTGTATTTATTTTTGTATTTATTTTCAATTAGCGGCGGCACCCAACCCCCACCCCCCCCCCCCCCCCGGTTCTTAATTTCAGGCGGCAGCTGCTCAGCAGTCACTAGATGCTGGGACCGCCGGTGTCCCAGCAACCAGGGACATCACATGCGCACCCTGCCCCATGAAGCAATTTTCTTAGCCCAGATACCACCCCCTTCGGGTCGTTGTGTCTGCCAGCGCCCGCCCCCTGCAGCTCCTCCCATCTCCTGCCCGTGTGTGACCGGCTACTAGACCATATGCAGGTATGCTGTTCACTTTGGATGGGATTTATAGGTGCACTCTGATGGGTACATATGGGGTAAAGGGGAACTTTGATGGGCACATATGGTGTAAAGGGGCACTCTGATTGGTACATATGGTGTAAAGGGGCACTCTGATTGGTACATATGGTGTAAAGGGGCACTCTGATTGGTACATATGGTGTAAAGGGGCACTTTGATGGGCACATATGGTGTAAAGGGGCACTCTGATTGGTACATATGGCGTAAAGGGGAACTTTGATGGGCACATATGGTGTAAAGGGGCACTCTGATTGGTACATATGGTGTAAAGGGGCACTCTGATTGGTACATATGGTGTAAAGGGGCACTTTGATGGGTACATTATGGTGTACAGGGGCACTCTGATCGGTACATATGGTGTAAAGGGGCACTCTGATCGGTACATATGGTGTAAAGGGGCACTCTGATAGGTACATATTGTGTAAAGGGACACTCTGATGGGTACACATTATGGGCCAGATTCAGGTTGAGTTAGGCTGGAGTATCAGTGATACTCCAGCCTAACTGTCACTTTAAGCCGGCGTTTCTGTTTTCTGTAACCAGAAAACAAGAACCGCCGGGTTGGAGTTCCGATGCGAGCGGCGTAATTGAATTTCGCCATCGCATCGCAACTTTAATTTAAAAATGGCGCCGGGGGCGTTCCCGCTGATTAACGCCGAAAAAATATGTTAATCAGCGGGAATCGGCAATTCACGATCGTATTCGGGCGCGACGCAGTGACTTTCCGACATTTCCGTAAGAGATACGCGGAGTAAAGATAAAGCAGCCCCCTAGTGGAGTATCCTATGTTAAGTATGGCCGTCGTCATCGTGTCGAAAGAAAAAAAAATTTGCGTCGCTTGCGTAAAATGTCCATGAATGGGGATTTGACGTCATTGACGTTCACTGACAGAATTTGGAGCATGCGCACTGGGATGCATTGACAGTCGACGCATGCGCAGTACGTTAGCCGCGGGATCGCGCATAGTTTAAATATTACACGCCCCGTACCCGCCCAATTTGAATTCCGCCGGCTCATTTTCGATACGCTGCCGCAACTTTAGGAGCAAGCGCTTCATGAATAACAGCACTTGCTCCTAAAATTTCGCCAGAGTAACGTAAATGAGAAACGTTACTCCAACTTAAAGTGGAAGTAAACCCACCTATCATTTTCAGGCAAGGAAGCTGCCATCTTGGCCTATGTTTAATCTTCAACTGCCATGATGCTGTACGTGTGATCAGTTATGACACCAGCCATTGGATGGTTTGACAGTTTGGCTGAGAGCACAACCAATGTGACAGTTGGCAATCCCGGCATGCCGGAAATGTAACTGCTTTTTGAAACTGTTAAATCGATGGGTTTACATCCGCTTTAAAGATTCGCCCATCTAACTGAATCTGGCCCACAGTGTAAAGGGGAATTCTGATGGGCACATATGTTGTAAAAAGGCTCTCTGATGGGCACAAATTATATAAAGGGGCACTCTGATGTGGACACATGATGGAAAGGGGAACTCTAATGAGGAAATATGATGTAAAAGGGCACTCTGATGAACATATTTGATGGGGCACTCTGATAGAGACAACTTATGTAAAGGGGCACTCTGGTGGGCATACCTGTTGTAAAGGGGCACTCTAATGGGGACACCTGATGAAAGGGGGCACTCTAATGGGGACACCTGATGAAAGGGGTTACTCTGATAGGGTAACATTATATAATAGGGCACTCTGATGGAGACACCTGATGTGAGGGGGCACTCTGACAGGAATACCTGTTGTAAGGGGGGCACGCTGATGGAAATGCCTGATGTAAGGGTGCACTCTGATGGGAATACCTGAAGTAAGGGGGGCACTCTGATGGAGACACCTGATGTGAGGGGGCACTCTGATGGGAATACTTGATGTGAGGGGGGCACTCTGATGGAGACACCTGATGTGAGGGGGCACTCTGATGGAGACACCTGATGTGAGGGGGCACTCTGATGGGAATACCTGAAGTAAGGGGGGCACTCTGATGGGGAAACCTGAAGTAAAGGGACACTCTGACACACACACACAGAATACACATACAGACACACAGTATACATACACACACTGAGAAGGTACTGGAGAGGCAGGGCAGCTGTAATCTTTTTAGACCAAAAATAAAATGTAAGTGAGCACATAAATTGTGAAAAAAGTCTCTTTTGCAAATCACATACCTTTCAAATGGTCCTTAGTCCTGTACTACATGTCTGTAAAAAATGCCAACAGCCCCCCCCCCCCCCACAAGGAAATAAAAAGTGTATTTGGGTATGCAGCAGCTCCTTGGTTTGATAAAGTACAATGGTTTCCACCAAGTGTGAATTGATGTGAGGCTTATTGACGAAACGCGTAAGCCACTTTGTACACTCCACTCAATGTAATAAGGTGACTTTTTCAGAAAGGACAAGTTGCTGGCTTTTTGCCTTATACCTCCAAGTATTAATAGATACCAAGTCACCTGAATGTGACTTGGTATCACCCGCTTGCAATCCGTGTCTTTGTGTAAGGAGAAATCAACACAAGGACCCAGTCAGTTCCATGTATAAATACATCAGGGGGGGATATGATCTCCATGTATAAATACATAAAAGGGGGGATATGATCACCGTGTATAAATACATAAGGGGGGGATATGATCTCCATGTATAAATACATAAGGGGGGATATGATCTCCGTGTATAAATACATAAGGGGGATATGATCTCCATGTATAAATACATAAGGGGGGGATATGATCACCATGTATAAATACATAAGGGGGGATATGATCTCCATGTATAAATACATAAGGGGGGATATGATCTCCATGTATAAATACATAAGGGGGGATATGATCTCCATGTATAAATACATAAGGGGGGATATGATCTCCATGTATAAATACATAAGGGGGGATATGATCTCCATGTATAAATACATAAGGGGGATATGATCTCCAAGTATAAATACATAAGGGGGGATATGATCTCCATGTATAAATACATAAGGGGGGATATGATCTCCATGTATAAATACATAAGGGGGATATGATCTCCAAGTATAAATACATAAGGGGGATATGATCTCCAAGTATAAATACATAAGGGGGGATATGATCTCCATGTATAAATACATCAGGGGGATATGATCTCCAAGTATAAATACATAAGGGGGGATATGATCTCCATGTATAAATACATAAGGGGGGATATGATCTCCATGTATAAATACATAAGGGGGGATATGATCTCCATGTATAAATACATAAGGGGGGATATGATCTCCATGTATAAATACATTAGGGGGATATGATCTCCATGTATAAATACATAAGGGGGGATATGATCTCCATGTATAAATACATTAGGGGGATATGATCTCCATGTATAAATACATAAGGGGGGATATGATCTCCATGTAAAAAAATACATAAGGGGGATATGATCTCCAAGTATAAATACATAAGGTGGGATATGATCTCCATGTATAAATACATAAAGGGGGATATGATCTCCATGTATAAATACATAAAGGGGGATATGATCTCCATGTATAAATACATAAGGGGGGATATGATCTCCATGTAGAAATACATAAAGGGGGATATGATCTCCATGTATAAATACATAAGGGGGGATATGATCTCCATGTAGAAATACATAAGGGGGGATATGATCTCCATGTATAAATACATAAGGGGGGATATAATCACCACGTATTTAAGAGCTGTGAAAATGTGGAATAGTTCTGGCCAGCTCAGGAGATTGATTTAATAAAAGAGCTGAATTCATGAGGTAAGTGCACATTATACAACTGGATATCAGAAATCAATTATATATAAATCAGTGTAGCGCAGCAAAGATCAACTTTGAATCAAAACCAATAAAATATTTTAATAAAAGTCTCTGCAAACAAATTCCTCTGTGAAAAAGTTCAACAGTGTATCCTGTAAGCAGTGTAAGAAAAACAATGTATCGATGTCTATCAGATAAAGGACTGATGTTTTTCTTCCACTGGTTACAATGTTGATCTTTGCTGTGCTACTCTGATTTATATATATATTTTTCTTTTGAGGTGTTGTGAAATCACTTTCCAGTGGTTGGCAGGACAGCAAGCTATTAATAATAACAGCATATACATTTATTATTTATTGTTCTCTGTGCTGATTGATAGAATTTTTTTATTTATATAACAGGATATCCAATTTTTTAGCTAATAACACTAAAAAATGTACCAAAATTAATGTATTCTCTCTTGAGAAGCGATGATTAAGAGGTAATATATATATAATAATTCACTGTCACTGTCAGGGAATCTCTGTGAGACTTCTGGCATACAGGAATGCGCATGCGCGTGGCATTTCCCGTTTCCCGTTGAATGGTGTATGTTTTTAAGGTTCTAGAAAAAACAACGTTTTTTTCAACCCGATCATTAAACCGGCCTTGCCTACACACGATCGTGAAAAAAATGCTCTAGCAAAGCGCGGTACAACACGTACAACGGCATCATAAAGGGGAAGTTTCATGCGGATGGCGCCACTCTTTGGGCTGCTTTAGCTGATTCTTTGTTAGTAAAAGACGATTCGCGCTTTTCTGTCTGTTACAGCGTGATGAATGTGATATCTCCATTACGAACGCTAGTTTTACCAGAACAAGCGCTCCCGTCTCATAACTTGCTTCTGAGCATGCGCAGATTTTTCACATCGTTAAAGCCCAACTTTTCCAACTATGAAAACGACATCGTTAAAAACACCGTGAAAAAATAGAGCATGTTCGCAAAAGAATTTGGCTATTTTTTAGAACCCACATTTTTTTCTGAAGCCCACACCCGATCGTTTTTAACCACTTGCTTACTGGGCACATATACCCCCTTCCTGCCCAGGTGAAATTTCAGCTTCCGGCACTGCGTCGCTTTAACTGATAATTGCGCAGTCGTGCGACGTGGCTCCCAAACAAAATTTACGTCCTTTTTTCCCCACAAATAGAGCTTTCCTTTGGTGGTATTTGATCGCCTCTGCGGTTTTTATTTTTTGTGCTATAAACCAGTGGTCTCCAAACCACTGTGGCCCTTTGAGTGCCTTTATCCAGCCCTTGGAGCACTATCCCTCCCAATGATACGAGACACTATTCTGCCAATGGAGCACCATTCTCCCACTGACACCACTAATGGGGCACTATTCCTCCCTATGATACCAATGATGGGGCACTAATCCTCCCCCTAATACCAGATGTTTACTCCCACTGATGTCAGGAAAATGTTCACTCCCGCTGGCCAAAGTCCGGCCCCCCGAGAGTCTGAAGGACAATAAACCGGCCCTCCATTCGAATGTTTGGAGACCCCTGCTATAAACAAAAAAAGAGAGTAAATTTTGAAAAAAACACAATTTTTTTTTACTTTTTGCTATAATAAATATCCCATTTAAAAAAATAAAAACAAGCGTCAATTTAAAAAAAAAAACACAATATTTTTTACTTTTTGCTATAATAAATATCCCATTTAAAAAAAAAAAAATTCTCAGTTTAGTCCGATATGTATTCTTCTACATATTTTTGGTAAAAAAAAAAAAATCGCAATAAGCGTATAGTGACTGGTTTGCGCAAAAGTTACAACGTCTACAAAATAGGGGACAGAACTATTATTATTTTTTATTATTTTTTTTTTTACAAGTAATGGTGGCGATCTGCGATTTTTATTGGGACTGCGACATTATGCCGGACACATCGGACACTTTTGACACATGAACAGTGCTATAAATGTAGCGCCCCCTAACTTTCAGTACGGGCACTATGCTAAAGTTAGTGGGTGAATGGGAGAGTTATTTGCTCCCATTCCTAATTTGTCAAATTGCGGCTGCTGCTATTTCAGAACTTTCCTGTAGGTCAATATGCGACCCAGGGGTGTGATTACACCCCTGGACGACAGTTGGCACTAGAGGGGTTCTGACAGAGCCACTTTTCCCAAGCAGAGCTCCTGACAGAGCCACTTTTCCCCAGCAGCCAATTGGAGGAGTGCTTCCCTCGCTGGGCATGCTGGGGAGCGGTATATCTGTGGCAGCTGCCACGTGTTCTGGGTCCGTCTTCTCTTCTCTGCGCGGGGTCCACGTTCCAGGTGCGGCATCCACCTTCAGGGTGCGCGCATCCACGGACCCCGCCCGCATGGCCCGCCTGGCCGGAGTTGCCTGCTCCATGGAGACCCATCCAGATGTCGATAGGGGCCCAGTAATTTGCTGGGTCCCCAACTTTGCTGAGGAGATCCCAGGCTGCGTGCCGTTCAGTGGGGGATCAGCTAGAGGAGAACCCGGAGGCAGGTTATCCAAGAGGGCTGAACGAACCGTCGGGGATCCGGTCACCGGTACTGCCAGGTACATGTCAGCTGTCAACCGGTGACTCCTTTCATTACATTTATTGGGAGGATTCGCTCAATCTGAATGGTTCTCTCGAATACTAAAGTACTAGGCCTGTGGTAGAGGCCCGAGCCAGGTTTTCAGTAGAGACCTGTTCCTCCCAGTCAGGGCCGTCTTTAATATGGTTTGGGCCCTGGGCAAACATTTTTTTTGGGCCCCCCCTTTAGCTTATTTTGGGCCTGGCTGGTTCATATGTATGTGTTTTGGCGGCCCTCATTTGTGCAGCACAGCATTAATTTGAATGGGCTGCCATGCCTTTGTTTCCTGCAGAAAAAAGGTGCATTCAGCATTTTAAAAATCGGTTGCCTTGAAATCCATTCTGCTTTTGCACCATGCTACTTACCTGCAGTTCTTGCACACACAAACGCACTGTGTTTTTAAAAGCGTGACCTAAACATCTAAAAATGCAGTGAGTTTGACAGTGCGGGAACTGCAGATAAGTCACAGCAGAATGGACAGACAGTGCTGTATTTCATTGCTTGATGGGCATAGGTGTGCCGTGTGCTCAGCCTATTACATGAGGCATCAAATGAATGGGCTGCTGTGCCTGCGCAAATGTGGGCTGCCAAAACACATACACGTGAGCCAGTCAGGCCCAAAATAAGCCCATCAAGCAGTTAAATACAGACAGTAATGCCATGTGCTCTGAGGCCTCACTCAGCCTGGACTGCAGGTCTGGTCTGTGATTTGGGGAGTTCCTCTATTTTACACATGGCATGGCATGGGGTCCCATGGTGCTAAAGCAGAATGGACAGACGGTGCTGTGACCCCATTCCATGCCATGTGTAAAATACAGGAACTTTTTAAAACACTGACCAGTCCTGCAGTGAATCATCAAATATTATAAAGACTTTGGGCACACTCTACAGAAAACTTCTATTTACAATATAGAGTAGCAAACAGTGACATACATTGAAGAGCAGGACATGAAGAAGTCAGCCTCGGGAAGAGCAAACTGGGATGTTATAAAATCACATTCTAATTCACTTTTATATACAAGCAGCACCCAGTGGCAGGAAGGGAGAAGTGCACGTCTAAAGGGAAACCAGGGGTTTTGTACATTTTAAAACACTGGGAAGGGAAGCAGTACTGTCACCTGGCTGCGTGCCGCTGATGATTTTCAGCCTGATTTGTGGGCAGCACAGGGGCTTAACGGGCGGCAGGGCCGCCATCAGGAATTATGGGGTCCCTTACACAGCTTCAGGCATGGGCCCCCTGGAGCAGAGAACGGGGGGGGGGGGGGTGTAGCCATCCGGGGCCCTGGGGACCTCTGGGCCCTTTAATAAAAAGAAAAAAAAGAAATGAAAAATTAATATAAAAAATATATTTTTTTAAAAAAAAGGGGGTTGCCATCTGGGGACCTCTGGGCCCTTTAATAATTTTTATTTTTTTTATAAAAATAAACTACAAAAAAAGGGGGGTTGCCTTCCGGGACCTCTGGACCCTTTAATAAAAAAATAAAATAAAAAAAATATATTAAAAATAAACACTTATAAAAAAAAGTGGGGTTGCCATCCAGGGCCCTGGGAACCTCTGGGCCCTTTAATAAAAAAAAATATAAACAAAAATAAAAAAATAAACATTTATAAAAAAAATAAAAAAGGGTGTATGCCACATGGGGCCCTGGGGACCTCTGAGCCCTTTAATTATATATATATATATATATATATATATATATATATAAAAAATAAAAAGAAAAAAAAAATATATAAAAAAAAAAAAAAAAAAAATGGGGGGTTGCCATCCAGGGCCCTGGGGACCTCTGGGTCCTTTAATAATAATAACATTTATATATATATAATATATATATATATATATATATATATATATATATATATATATATATATATATATATATATTAAAAGAAATATATAAAAAAGTTTTTTTTTTATAAAAAAGGGGGGTCGTCATCCGGGGCCCTGGGGAACTACGGCCCCTGGGGACCTCCAGACCTCTAAAAAAAATTGGCCCTTTAATAAAAAATTAAATAAAAATATATAAAATAAATATATATTTTTATTTAAAAATAAATAAAAAAAGGGGGTTGTCATCTGGGGCCCTGGGGGCCTCCGGGTCCCTGGGGACCCCTAAAAAAATGGCCCTTTAATAAAAAATAAAAATATATTTAAAAAAATTGGCCGTTTAATAAAAAATTTAATAAAAATATATAAAATAAATATATTTTTTATTTAAAAATAAATAAAAAAAAGGGGGGGGGGGTTGCCATCTTGGGCCCTTGGGGCCTCCGGGCCCCTGGGGACCTCCGGACCACCGGACCCCTAAAAAAAAAAAAAAAAAAAAAAAATTTTTTTTTTTTTTTTCAAAGGGGGTTGCTTTGGGCCCCCAACAGTGACAGGGCCCTGGGCAGCTGCCCCTGTTTGCCCTATGGTAGAGACGGCCCTGCTCCCAGTAACTCAAGAGTGACAATCCAGCTGCCAGGCTTATAACAAGGGTCTGTCCGGAGGCACTTCACCCTCTCTGGCTAGAGTGGCGATGAACTGAATCTACTACTACTGAGAGCGAGACTGCTCCATTTCTTATCCAGGCCTGATACCGCACTGTTCTCTATTGCTTCATCAACCTGTCCTTGATGTTGGCAGTTGTTGAGCCCTGGAATAAAGCATTTGAAAACCTGATCTGATGACTGGACATTCGCTCACTGCTACTACTCACAGCTACTACCCCTGGACACACTACAAGGTAACTTAAAGCGGATCTCCACCCTAAAGTGAAGATCCGCTGATCGGAACCCTCCCCCCCTCCGGTGTCACAATTGACACCTTTCAGGGGGGAGGGGGGTGCAGATACCTGTCTAAAGACAGGTATCTGCAACCACTTCCGGCCCGCAGACTCGGGCAAAAGTCGGGTTTTTTGGCGACATCCCGTCGCCCCCCCGTTGTGTGCTGGGAACTCCCGGCTCCCAGCACACAGCGGGAGCCAATCGGCGGGCGCAGCGCGACTCGCGCATGCGCCTTAGGGAACCGGGCAGTGAAGCCGCAGCGCTTCACTTCCTGGTTCCCTCACCGTGGATGAAGGGGGGAGCAGCAGGGTGACGAGCGATCGCTCGTCCTCTGCTGCGGACGCCGCTGGACTCCAGGACAGGTAAGTGTCCTAATATTAAAAGTCAGCAGCTGCAGTATTTGTTGCTGCTGGCTTTTAATATTTTTTTTTGCTGAACCATCCGCTTTAATACGCCGATCCCAAACAACAACCAGCGGCTCCTTTGGGGGTGAGAGCTACATAAACATGCACTGATAACTGTATAAATGTGACTGGCAGGGAAGCGGTTAACACTAGGGGGCGAGGAAGGGGTTGAGTGTGTAGCCTAGTGAGTGATTCTAACTGTAGGGGGAGGGGACTGACTGGGGAGATGATCGATCTGTACAAGGGACACAGCATCAGTCTCCTCTCCCTGACAGGACTTGGAGCTCTGTGTTTACACACACAGAGATCCACATTCCTGCTCAGTTACTGGGCAATCGCAAGCGCGCGCATCGTGTTCCTAGTAACGCAGCGGGTTCGCGCGCACCGCCCCCTAGCGGCTTTAAAAGACGAGGACGTCATATGACGTCCTGTCAGAACAATTGAGCTACTATGCCACCGTCAATTGATGGCGGGCGGTAGTTAAGTGGTTAACGGCATTAAAAAAAAAAACATAGGGCCAGATTCTCAGAAGAGATACGACGGTGTCAGATACACCGTCGTATTTCTGTTTCTGAGCCCTCCTATCTATGCGACTGATTCTTAGGCGGCGTACACACGATCGGATATATCCGATGAAAACGGTCCGCGGACCATTTCCATCGGATATGTCCGATCGGGAGTTTGATCCGATGGCGTGTACACCGATGACGGTGACGTAGTGGTGACGCGGCGGTGACGTTGACGTCACCGCCACGTCACCGCACCAGGAAGTAAAACACTTCCGCGCATGCGCCGAATACATTCGGCAGCGGCGCGGCGGCGGTGGGGGCCGACATGTCTGCTGGTAAGTGTACTAACCAGCAGACATGTCGGGCGGACAGATTCCCACCGGATAGATTTCAAAGCATGCTTTGAAATCTGTCGGGTGGAGAAATCTGTCCGCTAGCCCATACACACGAGCGGAGATGTCTGCTGAAACGGTCCATCGGACCGTTTTCAGCGGACATATCCCCTCGTGTGTACGCGGCCTTAGAATCATTAGGTATAAATAGCAGGTGATGGCGCCTACTAAGATAAAAATATATAGGTGCAAAAAAAGGGGGTGTAGCCAAAAATAGTGAAAGTACTGTGGCCAAAATTAATGTGCTGAAAAGTGCAACTCTTTGTAGTGATGCCAGTAGTTTTGATATTACATATAATAATAAAACAATATGTGAAAAAAAAATTGATAATAATAATAATAATCCATATAGTCCAATCAAGTCCAATTCCCAATCTTACTATGTGCTGTAAAATATTCAAAATTATTCCATATAAATAAGTGATAAGTTCTTCAAAAGTAAATTGATGATAATAATAATCCAGAAAAAAGTCCAATTTTCACTCTTGTTAGTGCAAAAAAACTTATTTTCAAGATTGCTTCATACAAAATAAAGTGATAAGTGCTTCATGCAGGTATAGCCGTCAGTGGATCACTCAGTGCTCTCCCCCAATGGTTCCGCACTCACCGAATCAGTTACGCATTAATTTGGCGTAGATCCGACTGGCGTAAGTCACTTACACCGTCGGATCTAAGTTCCAATGTTACGCTGGCCGCTAGGTGGTGTTCCTGTCGATTTCTGCGTCAAATATGCAAATGAGCCTGATACGCCGATTCCCGAACGTATTTGCACGCCGTCGTCGTAGTTTACGTCGTTTGCGTAAGCGTAAGGTTACCCCTGCTATATGAGGGGTAACCTTGCGTAGGTCCGGCGTACACCATGTTAAGTATGGACGTCGGGACAGCGTCGTAACTCGTCGCGAATAGGGCTGTGCGTTAATTACGTTGACGTCGAAACCAATGTACATGCGCAGTTCGTTCGGCGCGGGGGCGCGCTTAATTTAAATACAAGCCACCCCCCTTTGAATTACGCGGCCTTACGCCAGGCCATTTGCACTACGCCGCCGCAAATTACGGAGCAAGTGCTTGGAGAATACGGCACTTGCTCCTGTAAGTTGCGGCAGCGTAGTGTAAATAGCATTCGCTACGCTACGCCGCCAGATTCCCATAATTTTTTAGAACCCGAAAAACGGTCGTGTATACGCGGCATCACTTTTATCAGCGTCTTGACACTGTAGTTGTTCACCCACTATTACAGTTCTTGGGAAATCTTCTTCCAGATGGCAACGTCACCCGTCTGAGGATGGAAAGACTGAGAGCGGAGCTCTGGAATATGTTGGCGATGGGGAAGTCTAATATGGATTAACAAATGGAAACAAGAGCTTTTTTTTTCTTTTTTCGCCTGGCTACAAAGCTGTTCCCAGCGCAGAAGCTGTCCTCACACACTGTTCTCATTGTTTCCCCTCCATTGCCTCTTGTCACTTCTCCTTGTCAGAGTTTAATTAGGACAACGAGATTTCACAGGCTCATTTGTCACTTCACCAGCCTACTAACACTTCCTAACGATGGGAGGTTTAGAGAGCCTTGTGGGTGTGCAGGGTGGTGAGAAGAGAGGGGGGCTCGTACGGGAACACTTCATACAGAATGGGGGCAGAGGGCGCCACTTAACAAGGTCGTTGGGGTCATTTATCAAAGTCTCCAAAGCGCAGACGTGCTGCGGCTGAAAAAAAAAAAAACTCTTATGCAAACAGCACCTGCAATTCCCCCCCCCCCCCCCCCCCCCCCCCCCCCCCATTCATTGTTTTGCGATGTAATTAAAAGGCCATCAAAATAATAAGGAAATGCTATAACAAAGCTGAAATTCAATTGCTGGAGATAGTAGGTTTGAGCTTTTTTTTTACTGACATATGTCCTAGTGCACACGTATCCCATTTATATTATTATTATTATATTGTTATTATCTGTGATGTTGTTACATTTCTGTATGTATATACAGTAGTACTATCACATGCAACAGTACTTTACAATAAGCCCATATTTTATATTTTAACTTATATTTTATATATTTGTTAAAAAGAATATATTTGTATATTATATATATTTGTTAAAAAGAAAACTGTTTTATAAATGAACAAATCAAATTTAAATAAATTAATACATTTTAGGAGTCCCACCTTACGTGAGAGTCCCCCTTACATCGGGTCCCGTTAGAATTCCCTCTTATATCAGGGTCCCCATTAGAGTTCCCTCTTATATCAGGGTCCCCATTAGAGTTCCCTCTTATATCAGGGTCCCCATTAGAGTTCCCTCTTATATCAGGGTCCCCATTAGAGTTCCCTCTTATATCAGGGTCCCCATTAGAGTTCCCTCTTATATCAGGGTCCCCATTAGAGTTCCCTCTTATATCAGGGTCCCCATTAGAGTTCCCTCTTATATCAGGGTCCCCATTAGAGTTCCCTCTTATATCAGGGTCCCCATTAGAGTTCCCTCTTATATCAGGGTCCCCATTAGAGTTCCCTCTTATATCAGGGTCCCCATTAGAGTTCCCTCTTATATCAGGGTCCCCATTAGAGTTCCCTCTTATATCAGGGTCCCCATTAGAGTTCCCTCTTATATCAGGGTCCCCATTAGAGTTCCCTCTTATATCAGGGTCCCCATTAGAGTTCCCTCTTATATCAGGGTCCCCATTAGAGTTCCCTCTTATATCAGGGTCCCCATTAGAGTTCCCTCTTACATCAGGGTCCCCATTAGAGTTCCCTCTTATATCAGGGTCCCCATTAGAGTTCCCTCTTATATCAGGGTCCCCATTAGGCAGCGTACACACAATCAAATCTATCTGCTGGAAACGGTCTGACAGACCATTTCAGCAGACAGATTCGATCGTGTGTACGGGCGGACAGACAGATTTTGCCAGCAGACAGATTTTTAAAGCAGCATGCTTTAAAATCTGTCTGCTGGGAACTCGTCTGTCCGACATATCTGCTGGTTAGTACACTAACCAGCAGACATATCTGCTCGCACATGCGTCAAATGGATTCGACGCATGCGCGGAAATGTTTTACTTCCTGGTGCGGTGACGTGGAGGCGTCATTGTCACCGCCACGTCACCGCGCTGTCTGCCGGTGGGGATTTTGGTTTGATCGTGTGTACAGCGATCAAACCAAAACAGCCCAGCAGACAAATCTGATCAAATCGGTCTGTCAGACCGATTTGATCAGATTTATTTGCTCGTGTGTACGGGGCCTTAGAGTTCCCTTTTACATCAGGGTCCCCGTCAGAGTTCCCTCTTACACCAGGGTCCCCATTAGAGTTCCCTCTTACACCAGGGTCCCCGTTAGAGTTCCCTCTTACACCAGGGTCCCCATTAGAGTTCCCTCTTACATCAGTGTCCTCGTTAGAGTTCCCTCTTACACCAGGGTCACTGTTAGAGTTCCCTCTTACACCAGGGTCCCCATTAGACTTCCCTCTTACACCAGGGTCCCCATTAGACATGTGCAGACTGAAATATTTTGTTTCGTAATTTAGTTTTCGTCCGGAAAATACATTTATTTAGTTACTTCGATGCTTTGTCGAATTTTCGTCGTTCAATTCGACAAAGCATCGAAAATCGTTGGATCTGAACGAAAACGAAAAAAAAAGGATTTTTTATGTCGGATCTTTTGGTTTTCGTTTCTTGCGTTTTCGTTTTCGGACGAAAATGCATTCTAACGAAAACGAATGCACATTTCTAGTCCCCATTAGAGTTCCCTCTTACACCAGGGTCCCCGGTAGAGTTTCCTCTTACATCAGGGTTCCCAATAGATTTCCCTTTTACATTAGGGTCTCCATTAGAGCTACCTCTTACATCAGTGTTCCTGTTAAAGTTCCCTTTTACATCAGGGTCCCCATTAGAGTCCTCTTTTACATCAGGGTCCCAGTTAGATTTCCCTCTTATATCAGGGTCACCGTTAGAGTTCTCTCTTACATCAGGGTCCCCGTTAGAGTTCCCTCTTATATCAGGGTCCCCATTAGAGTTCCCTCTAAGATCAGGGTCCCCATTAGAGTTCCCTCTTACATCAGGGTCCCTGTTAGAGTTCCCTCTAACATTGGGGTCTCCATTTGAGTTCCCTCTTACATCAGGGTCCCCGTTAGAGTTCCCTCTTACATGGGGGTCCCCATTAGAGTTAACTTTTATGTTAGGGTCCCAGTTAGAGTTCTCTCTTACATCAGGGTCTACATTAGAGTTCCCTTTTACATCAAGGTCCTTGTAAGGCCGCGTACACGCGTTCGGATTTGTCCGCTGAAACTGGTCCACCGACCAGTTTCAGCAGACAAATCCGATTGTGTGTACGACCTAGAGTACAGGTTTTTCCAGCGGAAAAATTTCAAAGCATGCTTTGAAATTTGTCCACTGCAAACCTGTCCGTCGGACATGTCCGCTGGTTAGTACGCCTAACCAGCGGACATAAATCTCCCACATGCGTCGAATAGATTCGACGCATGCGCGGAAGTATTTTTACTTCCTGGAGTGGTGACGTGGCGGCGTCAACGTCACCGCCACGTCACCGCGTCCTCAGTCCGAGGGGATTTTCGTCCGATGGTGTGTACACGCCATTGGACCAAAATCCGAGGAGACATGTCCGCTGGAAACGGTCCGTCGGACATGTTTGAGCGGACATGTCTCCTCGTCTGTACGCGGCTTTAGAGTTCCCTGTTACATGGGGGTCCCCATATGAGTTCCCTCTTATGTCAGGGTCCCTGTTAGTGTTCCCTCTTACATCATCTTATTGCTGCAGACAGGAGCAGCGATTGGTGCTGGGCAAGGAAGTAGGGATTGGTGCTGGGGACTGGAAGAGTGATTAGGGCTGAGGACAAGAGTAGTCATTGGTGCTGGGGATGGTAGTAATGATTGGTGATGGGGACAGGGGTAGTGATTGGTGCTGGGGACATGACCGGTGATTGGTACTGGGCACAGGAGTAGAGATTGGTGCTGGGGATGGGGGTAGAGATTGGTGCTGGCGATGGGGGTAGAGATTGGTGCTGGGACAGGAGTCGCAATTGGTACTGGGAATGGGATTAACGATTGGTGCTGGGGGTGGCGGTAGCAATTTGTACTGGGGACAAGAGTAGTGAATGGTGCTGAGCAGGGCTGCCATCAGGGGGGTACAGGCATTACACCTGTAAGGGGCCTGATAGTCCCCAGGGGCCCGGCTGGCTCCCCTCCTGTTTTTTTTGCATTACACCTGTAAGGGGCCCGATGGTCCTCAGGGCCTCTTACAGGCCTGGCTGGCCCCCCTCCCGTTTTTTATTTTTTATTACACCTGAAAGAGGCCCAATGGTCCCCAAGCCCCTTACAGGCCCCCCTCCCATTTTTTTCTTTTTGGCATTACACCTGTAAAGGGCCGATGGTCCCCAGGGCAAACCCCCCCACCCCTGCTTATTATCTTGCGTCTCTCCCTGCCTAAAGCTGTGTAAGGGGCCGCAAAATTTATGATGGCTGCCCTGGTGCTGAGGATGGGAGTAGCTATTGGTGCTGATGACTGTTAGAGCGATTAGTGCTGGGGACAGGAGTAGAGATTCGTGCGGGGGGGGGGCAGTAGCAATTTGTGCTGGGGACAGGAGTAGCAATTGGTGCTGGGTAAAGATTATTGATGGGGACTGGAAGAGTGATTGGGGCTGAGGACAAGAGTAGCGAGTGGTGCTGGGGACATGAGTAACAATGGGTTCTGGGGACAGAAGTGGTGATTGGTGCTGGGGACAGAAGTGGTGATTGGTGCTGGGGACAGAAGTGGTGATTGGTGCTGGGGACAGAAGTGGTGATTGGTGCTGGGGACAGAAGTGGTGATTGGTACTGGGGACAGAAGTGGTGATTGGTGCTGGGGACAGAAGTGGTGATTGGTAATGGGGACAGAAGTGGTGATTGGTTCTGGGGACAGAAGTGGTGATTGGTACTGGGGACAGAAGTGGTGATTGGTGCTGGGGACAGAAGTGGTGATTGGTACTGGGGACAGAAGTGGTGATTGGTGCTGGGGACAGAAGTGGTGATTGGTGCTGGGGACAGAAGTGGTGATTGGTAATGGGGACAGAAGTGGTGATTGGTTCTGGGGACAGAAGTGGTGATTGGTACTGGGGACAGAAGTGGTGATTGGTACTGGGGATAGAAGTGGTGATTGGTGCTGGGGACAGAAGTGGTGATTGGTACTGGGGACAGAAGTGGTGATTGGTGCTGGGGACAGAAGTGGTGAATGGTTCTTGGGACAGAAGTGGTGATTGGTACTGGGGACAGAAGTGGTGATTGGTGCTGGGGACAGAAGTGGTGATTGGTATTGGGGACAGAAGTGGTGATTGATATTGGGGACAGAAGTGGTGATTGGTACTGGGGACAGAAGTGGTGATTGGTATTGGGGACAGAAGTGGTGATTGGTACTGGGGACAGAAGTGGTGATTGGTGCTGGGGACAGAAGTGGTGATTGGTGCTGGGGACAGAAGTGGTGATTGGTATTGGGGACAGAAGTGGTGATTGGTATTGGGGACAGAAGTGGTGATTGGTAATGGGGACAGAAGTGGTGATTGGTGCTGGGGACAGAAGTGGTGATTGGTATTGGGGACAGAAGTGGTGATTGGTACTGGGGACAGAAGTGGTGAATGGTTCTTGGGACAGAAGTGGTGATTGGTATTGGGGACAGAAGTGGTGATTGGTGCTGGGGACAGAAGTGGTGATTGGTACTGGGGACAGAAGTGGTGATTGGTTCTGGGGACAGAAGTGGTGATTGGTACTGGGGACAGAAGTGGTGATTGGTACTGGGGACAGAAGTGGTGATTGGTTCTGGGGACAGAAGTGGTGATTGGCACTGGGGACAGAAGTGGTGATTGGTGCTGGGGACAGAAGTGGTGATTGGTGCTGGGGACAGAAGTGGTGATTGGTACTGGGGACAGAAGTGGTGATTGGCACTGGGGACAGAAGTGGTGATTGGTGCTGGGGACAGAAGTGGTGATTGGTGCTGGGGACAGAAGTGGTGATTGGTACTGGGGACAGAAGTGGTGATTGGTGCTGGGGACAGAAGTGGTGATTGGTACTGGGGACAGAAGTGGTGATTGGTGCTGGGGACAGAAGTGGTGATTGGTAATGGGGACAGAAGTGGTGATTGGTGCTGGGGACAGAAGTGGTGATTGGTGCTGGGGACAGAAGTGGTGATTGGTACTGGGGACAGAAGTAGTGATTGGTGCTGGGGACAGAAGTGGTGATTGGTTCTGGGGACAGAAGTGGTGATTGGTGCTGGGGACAGAAGTGGTGATTGGTACTGGGGACAGAAGTGGTGATTGGTGCTGGGGACAGAAGTGGTGATTGGTACTGGGGACAGAAGTGGTGATTGGTGCTGGGGACAGAAGTGGTGATTGGTAATGGGGACAGAAGTGGTGATTGGTATTGGGGACAGAAGTGGTGATTGGTACTGGGGACAGAAGTGGTGATTGGTGCTGGGGACAGAAGTGGTGATTGGTGCTGGGGACAGAAGTGGTGATTGGTACTGGGGACAGAAGTGGTGATTGGTGCTGGGGACAGAAGTGGTGATTGGTATTGGGGACAGAAGTGGCGATTGGTATTGGGGACAGAAGTGGTGATTGGTATTGGGGACAGAAGTGGTGATTGGTATTGGGGATGGGAGTGGCAATTGTTGAGGACTGGAGTAGAGATTGGTGCTTGATTTGGGAGTAGTGATAGTTGCTGGGTACCAGGGTAACGATTGGTGCTCTCTGTATTTTTTTAGTTGTCTATGTCCTATTGTTGCTTACCTCCGCAAATACAGTGTGACATAAAATATTGCAACCATCGTATTTTTATTCTTTAGGGTCTCTGCTAATTCATATATATACAGTATAATGTTTGGGGGGTTCTAAGTAATTTTACAGTAAAAAAAAATTTTACAGTAAAAAAGAAAAATGTAAACTTTTAAACAAAAAGTTACAGAAAAGTCCTGGTCTTAAAGGGACACTAAAGTCAGGGCTTTTTAAAAAAAAAAAAAAAAAACATGTTATACTTACCTCCACTGTGCAGTTCGTTTTGCACAGAGTGGCCCGGAAAGCTGTCTTCTGGGGTCCCTCGGCGGCTGTCTGGGCTCCTCCTCGCAAAAGCTTTCCCTCTTCATGCGAGGGCGCTCGCACGGAGGAAAGCTTTTGCGAGCGCGCTCCCGTGATACAGCGGCGGCCATAGCTGCGTCATCCGCTCTGATTGACAGCAGTGCTAGCCAATGGCTGCGCTGCTATCAATCCGCCCAGCCTAGCCAATCAACGGCCAGGCTGGGAACCGAAGAGGACAACGTGGACGCGCCCGGGAGATTCCAACGGTCAGGTAAGTACAACGGGGGCTCGGGGGGGGGGGGGGCGGTGCTGTGAGATGTTTTTTTACCTTAATGCATAGGATGCATTAAGATAAAAAAACTTGTACCTTCACAACCCCTTTAATGTGTCTTTGAAGGTAAATGAGAGGACCTGTCATGCCCTATTCCTATTACAAAGGATGTTTACATTCCTTGTAATAGGAACACAAGTGATTTAGAAAAAAAAAAATGAAAGTGACAGTGTAAAAATAATGAAATAAATTAAGAAAAAAAATTAAAACGCCCTTTCCCTCCAAGCTCGTGTGCAGAAGTGATCGCATACATAAGTCCCCGCCCACATATGCAGACGGTGTTCAAACCACACATGTGTGGTATCTCCATGATCGTTAGACTGAGGGCAATATTACTAGTTCAAGACCTCATCCGTAACTCTAAAGAGGTAACCTGTAAAAATGAGATTTTTAAGTAATATCGTTTGTCGCTATTCCACAAGTGTGTGCATTTTTAAAGCATGACATGTTAGCTATCTATTTTCTCAGCGTAACTTCATCTTTTACATTATAAAAAATACTGGGCTAACTTTACTTTTTTTGTATAATTTTTTCCCCCCAACAAATTGCATTTAAAAGACCGCTGCGCAAAGTGTGACATAAAACATTGCAATGATCGCCTTTTTAATCGCAGCAGACACCTATGCCAAAATCAGGAAATAGGGTCTCCTCCAGCCCCTCCTACTTCACATTTCTCACCAGTCAGCTGACCTCTAGTCTCTGCCCCACAGCCATGCCGTGAACTGAATGGGTGGGCAAGGGCTCCAGGAGCAGCCCAGCTGAGCTACCACAGGCTCCTGGGACAGCCCTGCTGAATGGCTGCAAAAAGGCTGAGAGTGCTGCAGGCTTCAGGAACAGCACAGGAGGGGGTCCCGACCCCCAGGTTGAGAACCACTGCTCTAGCGTCTCTGCTAATATATATATATATATATATATATATATATATATATATATATATAAAATTAAAACTAAAAAGTTCTAGAAAAGTCCTGGGGGTTCTAATTAATTTCACAGCTACAAAATTATCTTTTTTACATTTAAACAAAAATTTTTCCGAAAAGTCCTGGTCATAAAGTGGTTTTGAAGTTAAATGAGGGATCTTTTTGACCCCAGATCTCCCAGTAAAGAGGACATGTCATACCCTATTCCTATTACAAGGGATGTTAGAATTCTAAATGAGAAGTCAATAAGAAAAAAAATTAAAAGCGCTCTTTCCCTCCGAGCTCATATGCAGAAGTGAACGCAAACGTAAGTCGCGCCCACATATATAAACGGTGTTCAAATCACGCATGTAAGGTATCTCCACGGTCGTTATTGTAAGAGCAATAATTTCAGTGCAAGACCTCCTCTGTAACTCTAAACAGGTAGCCTTTAAAAAATTAAAGTGTCGCCTATGGAGATTTTTAAGTACCGTAGTTTGTGGCCATTCCAGCTACAAGATGTTACAATTGAGGGTGATTTACTTGCATGTAGGAAACACTGTTCTAATGATTTGCATATGGAAAATACAATATACCGCGGCTTTGAATGAACTGTATAGATTGCGACACACCCAACGTGTTTCGTACTTCCATAGCAGCACATATTGTAGTTTGTTTTATCTCTTCTCGCAGCCAACGCCGTCAGACTCTTACATAAAGCATAACACGGAAACGGGCAGCCCAGCTAAGCATTGCGTCCTGCCAAGGGGGACACATGGAGCCGACATCACCAGATGCTACTGAATTCAGGAAAACAGCTGGAATTAGGAAGCAGGTGTATTTTGGAGCAAAAATAAAGAGGACGACTTCCTGCCTGTTTTTTTTTTTTTTTTTTTTTTATCTTGATGATTTTATACTCTGGAGATCTGTTTTCTCACTGATGGCCAAGAAAAAACTTGGAGAGAAAAAGACGTGTCTCAGGGCTAATCCAGAGAGCTTAGCAACATCACAGCGAGATGATTTAAATCCCAAAGCGTTCGGTTCACACACAATTCCATCAGTGCAATCATCACCATGTTGTGAGAGGTTGTTAATCTTCATGTATGATTTTATTTGGCAGAAGAACGGCATCCCCGGGTTTAATAACGTAGAATCACAATGAAGTGTTACTATGGGAATCTTCTTAATGGGAAAGAAATCTCTTAAAAACCTCAACTCCACTTATAAAATTGTAATTGTTTCTTCACCTGATAGCCAGGCTGCTGTTAGCAGTGTTCATTTAGTCGATTAAAATATATATTTTTTTATTGACTAAATTACCGTATATACTCGAGTATAAGCCGAGATTTTCAGCTCTTTTTTTGGGCTGAAAATGCCCCCTCGGCTTATACTCGAGTCAGTGTACCTGAAATTATTGAGAAGCTGCAGGCGTCCATTGTTTAAAACTTGCGGTCTCCTCCTGGTGCCTTCCGTGATAGGCGGAACTGTGTCTTCTGAGAAACGCCTATCACGAACTGTAACGGTCACCACCGTTTACGATCTTCCATCAACCCACCCAAGACAGCTTATCTGACAGTCCGACAATCCATGTAGACACAATCCATTCCATTTCCCAGAATAAAGACGAGACAAGCTCCGTTCTCTCTGGTTTCAAAATGTATGAACGATTTTAATGGTAAACGCAACTCTTCTTATACAGTTACGCAACTCTTCTTATACATGTTACAGTAATCACAGAGACAATGAAACTCTTCACCCCCCTCATCACACAATAGGGGGGCTTCAATACACCTTCAGATGGGCTAATTACTAATCAGTATCCAGACATTTCGGCACCGGTCTGACATAATTAACATTACTACACCTGAGAAGTCACATGTGACAGGTCCCAGGAGATCGCCTGTCCATGCCAGGAGTGCAGTGCGACTCGCACATGCGCAGTGCGCGCCAGACTGTGAAGCCGAAAGCTGTCATGGCCGGTTGCCCAGAATGTCAATGGAGGCACCAAGGAGAAGAGCGGGGAGAGAAGCGGAGCTCCAGGCTGCCGCATCGCTGGACCGTGGAACAGTTGAGTGTCTGTTCATTAAAACTCAGCAGCTAAACTTTTTGTAGCTGCTGATTTTAACCACTTAAGGACCGCCTCCTGCAGATATACGTCGGCAGAATGGCACTGCTGGGCACAAGCACGTTCAGGTACGTCCTCTTTAGGATCAGACAATGATTAGTGACCACGCCCCGACATGTTTCGTCATTCAGACTTAGTCATGGGGTTGGTCACATACTCTTAGAACCGCCCTTTTTTTAGTTCTTCTATCGTAAATGACGCGCCTAACGTCAGATGCGTCGAAAATTACGCAATCCCGTAGCGTACCTCTGCTCACGTGATCAATGTCTCTTCACGGACCTCCTACAGGTCTAAGTGGATTCGTCATCCCATCGGAAGTAACGTTAAATGTAAGCTAAAGGGCACGTACAACCAACAAAGCAATTGATCGAGTGTCCCTGTGACCCCATGTCATCTTGTTTTAGTTTACAATTCTCTCCTCAAATAGTTGTACATATAAGACACTGCCTAAAATTACAATATATACTGAAACTATTACAGTCCCATTGGTTGAATGACTAGATGAGATCGTATGAATATACATTAAATTCACAATTGCAAAGTCAAATTGAAAATTAAATAAAAAAGAACAATTAATATTCTAGAATTAATAACTGATGATTAAAAAGTATATAAAAAGGAATACACATTAAAAACACCAATGAGGTAAAGGTCATTTGTTCTACAGCTGTATACCTTGTGCTCATCTATTTGATATAGCGCACTCAAACAACTGTACACTAGAAACAAGACCTATATAGTTCCTAGACTATCATGGTTCCACTCATAATGATATATATGGAGGAACAGTATCCTCTAGAGGTCCTCAAGGATTTGGTGCCATACTGTGTGTCATAACTGGTTTGGCACTAATATTACTATTAAATGTAAGCACAACCTTTCAATGCTCAAGAATATAGCTCCGTCCCTACTATGTAATTGTTTTAAAGAGACTGGGAGCAAAAAAACTGAAATTAACCTCCTGTGAGCATTACCATAAGTGAAGCTTAGGAAAACTCAAGCATTATTTATGAAGCAATTTAAATCTACCTCAATGTTCAAGCCTCTCGGTGAGAGGCATTTCAAGAGAAATATCCACTGCGTTTCACGCTGTGATAAGTCTCTGACCCTATTGGATCCCCTCCAGGCTGGGTACACACAACCAATCCCACAGAACTGAGCCAGAGAAGGGTCCCTATTATGTTTAAGTTTAAAATGTAATGATACACTGTGATGCTCATACCCTTTTTTGATATTGGCTAGATGTTCCGAAATCCGTATTCTTAGGAGCCTTTTCGTTCTCACAACGTACAATAACCCACATGGGCACCATAACAGGTAAACGATGTGAGAAGAATTACACGTGATGAACTCTTTTATATCAAACGTGCTACCATCACTTCCTGTTATCTGTAGTTTCCCTCTGTTATGTATTCTTACTGTACGGCAACAAATGCATTTCCTACATGCAAAAAAGCCTTTTAGATCAAAGCTCAATCTAGTTTGGTCAGGTGTGTCCAGAATTTTCCGGACCACCTGATCACCAAAGTTCGGAGCACGTCTATAGATGAACCGTGGTTGAACAGGTAACATTTTCGCCAGATGTCTATCTTTACCCAGGATGTGCCAATGAGTTTTAAATATATTCTCTAATTCTCTGTATTGAGCATGAAATCCCGTTAAAAAAACCAGTGTCACGTACCTGATGGGAGACTGAGATGACGAGGTCGGCCTCTCTTGTATCTCCAGCCCTGGTACCGCTGGAGATGGAACAGAGGATACCAAGGGACAGGAGGAACACGAGTGCCTGCAGGTGAAGGTTCAGACAGCCGTGGCGGGTCATACGGAAGCCGGGTCGGTAATAGGCGGGCAGCGAGGTACCAAGCAGCAGGCGGTAGAAGTGTCAAATGGGTAGCCAAGATCGAAAACCGGAAGTCAGACGATAACAGAGTTCAGGATCAAGGTCAGGGCAAGCCGGGTTCAGTAACAGGAAGTAGGCAGGATAACAGCAGGAATTCCGGGTGTCAGGGTACTAGCTGAAGACCAGTCAGCAATGGGTCTGTGTCAGAGCACTTCCTTAAATAGGCAGTGAGTGCCAATTGGCGCTAGGGGCGCGCACAGCGTCCATCGCGCGCGTGTGCGCGCATTGGCGCGTGTGCACGCATTGGCTTGCCCGTGTGTGCGCGCGCATGCGCATTGGTGCGCCTAAGTATTTCAGGACGCCCGCGTGCGCGCATGCGCATTGGTGCGCCTAGGACAGAAGGTTACAGTTCTCTTACACCCAGTTGATGCTGGTTATTTGGTGGTCCAATCTCCTTCTTTCTAAAGCATACCTACCCAGGGGTTTCCTCAATTTGTTGGATAATTTCATTCATTTTTCCTTCATTATATCCCTTTTGTACAAATTTATGTTTCAAAACATCTGCTTGCAGATAGTATTTATTTTCTTCTGTGCAGTTCCGTCGAACTCTCAAGAACTGACCTTTAGGGATAGTTGCTATTGCAGTCAGTTGGTTTAAAAAAAGCTTTAGTTATTAATTTACCATCCGATATTACAATAGTGACATCCAAAAAATTCACCGTGTGATCACTAATTACATGCTCAAGTCTAATATTGTTAGTATTTTCATTGAGGCCTTCTAGAAATTGGAGTGCTTCACTATAAGTGCCTTCCCAGATAAACAACAAGTCATCAATAAATCTCCGGTAGAAGATTAACTGTGATTTCCGGTTATAAAAAATTAACTTATCTTCCCATTCAGCCATAAACAGGTTGGCGAGGCCAAACATAATAGGGACCCTTCTCTGGCTCAGTTCTGTGGGATTGGTTGTGTGTAGGGGATCCAATAGGGTCAGAGACTTATCACAGCGTGAAACGCAGTGGATATTTCTCTAAAAATGCCTCTCACCGAGAGGCTTGAACATTGAGGTAGATTTTTTTTTTTTTTTAAAGTGTATTTTTGTGCGTGAACTCGAGAGAGAGAGGAGCCGGACTTCAGGAGTTGGGAGTAGGTCCCAGAGGCAATCTGCCATCCTTCTCCATGCCCCCGGGTGGCAATGGCGGGTGTGAGGGGGGCCTCCCACTCACCCCGCCCTACCTGCTCCACTTGGGAGCCCAACTGGACCCCAACGGGGCAGAGGGACTCCCCCTATGAGGGAGTGAGGAGGTCTAGCCCACCCAGCCAGCCCCGTAGGTCCTTCGCCTCTCTTTTTTTAGGAGACCTCATGGCCAAAGTGTGTGCGTGTTAAACCAATTTCGTGTGCGTGCAAGTGTGGTGGTGTTTTTTTTGGGGGGGGGGGGGGTGGGCGTACCTTGCATAGCACACCCACCGTGAGCCGGGCTGAGACCACCAAACTCAATTCACATGTAGCTGAGGCCGGGATCCGAACCCTTGGCTGCAGAGGTGAATAGCTTGTCAGCGCAGTGCCAATCGTGTTGAGCCACCACAGCTCCACATTGAGGTAGATTTAAATTGCTTCATAAATAATGCTTGAGTTTTCCTAAGATTCCTAATGCTCACAGGAGGTTAATTCCAGTTTTTTTTGCTCCCAGTCTCTTTAAAACAATTACATAGTAGGGACGGGGCTATATTCTTGAGCATTGAAAGGTTGTGCTTACATTTAATAGTAATATTAGTGCCAAACCAGTTATGACACCATAATGGATGAGCACAAGGTATACAGCTGTAGAACAAATGACCTTTCCCTCATTGGTGTTTTTAATGTGTATTCCTTTTTATATACTTTTTAATCATCAGTTATTAATTATAGAATAATAATTGTTCTTTTTTATTTCATTTTCAATTTGACTTTGCAATTGTGAATTTTATGTATATTCATACGATCTCATCTAGTCATTCAACCAATGGGACTGTAATAGTTTCAGTATATATTGTAATTTTAGGCAGTGTCTTATATGTACAACTATTTGAGGAGAGAATTGTAAACTAAAACAAGATGACATGGGGTCACGGGGACACTCGATCAATTGCTTTGTTGGTTGTACGTGCCCTTTAGCTTACATTTAACGTTACTTCCGATGGGATGACGAACCCTTTAGTTTACATCGAACGTCACTTCCGATGGGATGACGAATCCACTTAGACCTGTAGGAGGTCCGTGAAGAGACATTGATCACGTGAGCAGAGGTACGCTACGGGATTGCGTAATTTTCGACGCATCTGACGTTAGGCGCGTCATTTACGATAGAAGAACAAAATAAAAGGGCGGTTCTAAGAGTATGTGACCAACCCCATGACTAAGTCTGAATGACGAAACATGTCGGGGCGTGGTCACTAATCATTGTCTGATCCTGTGTGAGTTATACGGACGTGCGACACACACCTAGCTGTATCGGGCTATCGATAATAGAATCTCTTCACCTAGCTGTCTCCAAGGGCTGTGAGTACATTAAAAGCGATCGAGGGTCCGCCGTGACCACTGGCTTATTTGGATGGAAGCTTGGAACTAGTGCTGTTTTTGGTTATTCAAAGTTTGGTGAAAGATCACGTTTGTGAGTGCATTTTATGAAGATTTTATAGTGCTGTGATTAAACTGGTTTTACAATATTACACTATGGTACACTTCTTCTCTTTATTTATGTGAACACATTGGAACTTATCACTGAAATGGAATTTGATACCAACACTTTTGAATGATTTGGATTTCTTGCATTTATGCCTCAACACGAGAGTGCTGGGCATTGAATTGTGGTGAGTGCGCATTCTCTAAGGGTGGAGGATTCACTGTACACAGGCGGTGTGGTGGAAGATTGAGAAGATTGAGGATAAGCCTCTATTTATGAACTCATATCTACTTTTTCACCTACTATTACGGGATTTAATATTTTTCGCTCTTTGTTAATATTTTGCTTGTATATTATTTTCACTTTAAAAGGTGATCTATGTGATCTTCAATACACCTTCAGATGGGCTAATTACTAATCAGTATCCAGACATTACGGCACCGGTCTGACATAATTAACATTACTACACCTGAGAAGTCACATGTGACAGGTCCCAGGAGATCGCCTGTCCATGCCAGGAGTGCAACGCGACTCGCACATGTGTCACGTATATATTATATAATTTATACTATTTAGATAAGTGGAATTCACACTTCACTGAATAAGCGCTGCTTTTATATATTTACTGGACACTGATTCACTTTGATGTTTTTGTATACATAAATAATTATTTTCTCATTTATGCACTTCATAGCAGCAGCTAGTATGTCAGGTTTCTCTCATTAGCGCAGTTGGTGATAATTAAGTTGGGGGGCCGTATCTTAAATCATCCAATTTTACAAATATATTCAGGTAATATGTGCAATGGCATTACAGCCAATAGAGTTTACGGTTTTGTTTTTTATATTTTCAAGTTGAAGTTCTGTTTGTATAACATAAATATTTGTTGTTTGTTTATGAAACTTGGTTTTATTTATAAAGACGTTATATACAGTATCTCACAAAAGTAAGTACACCCCTCACATTTCTGTAAATATTTTCTTGTATCTTTTCATGTGACAACACTGAAGAAATGACACTTTGCTACAATGTTGTGTAGTGAGTGTACAGCTTGTATAACGGTGTAAATTTGCTGACCTCTCAAAATAACTCAACACACAGCCATTAATGTCTAAACCGCTGGCAACAATAGTGAGTACACCCCTAATGTCCAAATTGGGCCTCATTAGCCATTTTCCCTCCCCAGTGTCATGTGTCACTCGTTAGGTCCCTTTCACACTTGTATGACTTCAAAGTCGCGCGATTTTACCGCAATTTCACGGCCGCGATTTCAATGAATGCCTGTGTAAGTGGCATCAAAATCGGACCAAAGTAGTGCAAGGACTACTTTGAAGTCGGCACTACTTAAACTCAACACTGAGGACAAGGGGGCACTCTTTACGTCTAGAGGAAAAGAGATTTCACCTCCAAATACGGAAAGGTTTCTTCACAGTAAGAGCTGTGAAAA
>CM056051.1:13352631-13420131 GCA_029574335.1 Rana kukunoris | reverse complement strand
AGAGTGAGAGAGGGGGGGTCAAAGAGAGCTCAGGGGGAGAGGGGGGGTCAGAGTGAGAGAGGGGGGAGAGAGAGGGAGCAGGGTCTGGTCGGTGAACATGTTCACTCACTTGGAATGTTTCCCGGGGCTGGCTCACTGGTTCATTCAGCAGCAGACGAGCACACTTGGACAGCCTCCACTCGTGCAGCTCTCTGCTCTTAAGCGGCCGGTGATTGGCCAGACAGGGTGCATGTCATACCAGAGGCGGAGCCTCAGCCTCTGGTATGACATGCACCCGGCCTGGCCAATCACTGGCCGTTTAATGCGGACGCTACAGGCCGCCGAGCCGGGGGCTAAATTTTTAAGGGAGCCGGAAGGCGGCCGCGGGACCGGCCCGCAACCGGCCCGAACCGGACCAGCCCACCGGGATTTGTCCCGGTTCTCCCGATTAGCCACTCCGGGCCTGGTTGGGTGTATGGGAGGATGTACTGTGTTTTACTTTGTTTTATTTATATTTATTTTTATGGTTGAACTGGATGGACTTGTGTCTTTTTTCAACCTGACTAACTATGTAACTATGTAACTATGACAAAGAACTCTCTGAGGATCTGGAAAAAAAAAATATTGCTCTAAATAAAGATGGCCTAGGCCAGTGATGGTGAACCTTGGCACCCCAGATGTTTTGTAACTACATTTCCCATGATGCTCAACTACACTGCTGAGTGGATGAGCATCATGGGAAATGTAGTTCGAAAACATCTGGGGTACCAAGGTTCACCATCACTGGCCTAGGCTATATGAAAATTGCCCAGACCCTGAAACTGAGCCGCAGCACGGTGGCCAAGACCATACAGCGGTTTAACATGACAGGCTCCACTCAGAACAGGACTACCATGGTGAACCAAAGAAGTTGAGGTCACGTGCTCAGCATCATATGCAAAGGTTGTCTTTGGGAAATAGACATAGGAGTGCTGCAGAGGTTGAAGGGTGGGGGGGTCAGCCTGTCAGTGCTCAGACCATACACCGCACACTGCATCAAATTGCATGGCTGTCGTCACAGAAGGAAGACTCTTCTAAAGATGATGCACAAGAAAGCCGGCAAACAGTTTGCTGAAGACAAGCAGACTAAGGACATGGATTACTGGAACCATGTCCTGTAGTCTGATCAGGGCCGTCTTTAATATGGTTTGGGCCCTGGGCAAACATTTTTTTTGGGCCCCCCTCCAGCTTATTTTGGGCCTGGCTGGTTCACATGTATGTGTTTTGGCGGCCCTCATTTGTGCAGGCACAGCAGCCCATTGATTTGAATGGGCTGCCATGCCTTTGTTTCCTGCAGAAAAAAGGTTCATTCAGCATTTTAAAAATCAGCTACCTTGAAATCCATTCTACTTTTGCACCATGCTACTTACCTGCAGTTCTTGCACACACAAACGCACTTGTTTTTAAAAGCGTGACCTAAACGTCTAAAAATGCAGCAAGTTTGACAGTGCGGGAACTGCAGATAAGTCACAGCAGACAGCAGAATGGACAGACAGTGCTGTATTTCAGTGCTTGATGGGCATAGGTGTGCCGTGTGTGCAGCCTATTACATGAGGCATGCGCTTTTCTTTGAAGGAAATGCAGGCATGGCGGCCCATTCAAATGTGGGCCGCCAAAACACATACATGTGAACCAGCCAGGCCCAAAATATGCCCATCAAGCAGTTAAATACAGACAGTAATGCCATGTGCTCTGAGGCCTCACTCAGCCTGGACTGCAGGTCTGGTCTGTGATTTAAAGTGTTCCTGTATTTTACACATGGCATGGGGTCCCATGGTGCTAAAGCAGAATGGACAGACGGTGCTGTGACCCCATGCCATGCCATGTGTAAAATACAGGAACTTTTTAAAACACTGACCAGACCTGCAGTGAATCATCAAATATTATAAAGACTTTGGGCACATTCTACAGAAAACTACAATATAGCAAACAGTGACATACCTTGAGGAGCAGGACATGAAGAAGTCAGCCTCGGGAAGAGCAAACTGGGGATGTTATAAAATCACATTCTAATTCACTTTTATATACAAGCAGCACCCAGTGGCAGGAAGGGAGAAGTGCACGTCTAAAGGGAAGCCAGGGGTGCTGTACATTTTAAAACACTGGGAAGGGAAGCAGTACTGTCACCTGGCTGCGTGCCGCTGATGATTTTCAGCCTGATTTGTGGGCAGCACAGGGGCTTAACGGGCGGCAGGGCCACCATCAGGAATCATGGGGCCCCTTACACAGCTTCAGGCATGGGCCCCCTGGAGCAGAGAATGGGGGGTGCTGCCCCCTTAAATTGAGAAGCGAATTTAGAAGCAGGAGGCCCTTTACAAAAAAAAGATTTAATAAAGAAAAATATATATAAAAAAAGGGGTGTAGCCATCCGGGGCCCTGGGGCCCTCTGTGCCCTTTAATAAAAATAAAAAAATAAATAACAAATATATTATTTTTTTTTAAAAAGGGGGTTGCCATCTGGGGACCTCTGGGCCCTTTAATATTTTTTTTTTTATAAAAATAAATTACAAAGAAAGGGTGGTTGCCATCCGGGACCTCTGGACCCTTTAATAAAAAATAATATATATATATATATATATATATTTATTAAATAAAAATAAAAAAAATATATAAAAACAAATTATAAAAAAAGGGGGGGTTGCCATCCAGGGCCCTGGGGAACTCTGGGTCCTTTAATAATAATAACATTATTAGTTTTTTTTTATAAAACAAGTTTTTTTTATAAAAAAAAGGGGGGTTGTCATCTGGGGCCCTGGGGAACTACGGGCCCCTGGGGACCTCCAGACCTCTAAAAAAAATTGTCCCTTTAATAAAAAATAAAATAAAAATATATAAAATAAATATATTTTTTTATTTAAAAATAAATAAAAAAGGGGGTTGTCATCTGGGGCCCTGGGGGCCTCCGGGTCCCTGGGGACCCCTAAAAAAAAATTGGCCCTTTAATAAAAAATAAACATATATTAAAAAAAATTGGCCCTTTAATAAAAAATAAAAATATATAAAATAAATATATTTTTTTATTTAAAAATAAATAAAAAAAGGGGGTTGTCATCTGGGGCCCTGGGGGCCTCCAGGTCCCTGGGGACCCCTAAAAAAAATTGTCCCTTTAATAAAAAATAAAAATATATTAAAAAAAATTGGCCCTTTAATAAAAATAAAAATATATAAAATAAATATATTTTTGTATTTAAAAATAAATAAAAAAAAGGGGGGTTGCCATCTTGGGCCCTGGGGGCCTCCGGGCCCCTGGGGACCTCCGGACCCCTAAAAAAACAAACAAAAAAAAAAAAACATTTTTTTTTTTTTCAAAGGGGGTTGCTTTGGGCCCCCAACAGTGACAGGGCCCTGGGAAGCTGCCCTTGTTTGCTCTATGGTAGAGACGGCCCTGAGTCTGATGAGACAAAGATAATCTTATTTGGTGTCAGATGGTGTCAGGCGTGTGTGGCGGCAACCAGGTGAGGAGGACAAAGACAAGTGTGTTATGCCTGCAGTCAAGCACAAGATTGTAGGATTCTCATTTAATCAGTACAGCTGAAAATACAATACAACATATTACATCACTTCCGAATTTTTATTCTGTTGTAGGAGAATTTCCATAACTTTAGTAACCCGTTTTAATTTCTACTTGCGACTAAAAGTGTATTCCATTTGGGAAAGCTTGGTCTGTCCTGTATGTGCAAGATGTCCCCTATATTACATTGGTAGACCACCAGGATATTGGTGATGACAGATAATAGAGATGATTTACTGTGCACTTTGCAAAGTTGCCCTAGCTTAGTAAATGAGCAGAAGTTCTTCTGACTTCCATTATCCAATCACGTGCAAGCAAAAATGCTGTTTTTTTTTTTTCCATGCACGTGATTGGGTATTCTTTGTAAAGTGAAGCTTTATCTCATTTACTAGCTCAGGAGAAAATGCACTTTGCAAAGTGCACAGTCTATTTGCCTTTAGTAAATCAACCCCAATATCTCATATTGGCTATTTTTTCCTGGTCTTGAAGAAGCAGGAAAACATGCAAAACGCGTTGACTAAGTTGCACATGGGGGAAAATATATATAAGTATAACTAAAGGATAGAGTTGGGAGGAATTAGAACACCCATCAGCTTTTTATTGCCGTATGTGCTCACATTAGGGACTACCGGTATCACCAAGAGTGAAATGAAATCCCAAATTTTGGGTTGTCAATCAAACAGAAATAGGGGGAAATCTTCCAATGAGGACACTAGTTCTGGTGACAATAAGCGGTTTGCGTAAGTTTTACGTTCCGCGTAAAGTTATTCCCCATAGATGAGGCGCAACCTATGCAAAGGTATGGACCAGGGAACACAAGCCTACGTATTGTACCTTGGACGTCTGTGAATATGGGCCGACGTGGGTCTGGCTGGGCGTAGGTTACGTTCACGGCGTACACAGTGATCCGGCGTATCTTAGGCAGTTGTTCCGATGTGGTTGTACGCATGCGCACGGGCACTCGCAATCGGCGGTTACAGGGACAAGACGTGGATCTGTGTGTGTAAACGTGCTGTCAGGGGAGAGAGGAGACCGATCTGTGTCTCTTGTACATAGGGACACAGCATCGGTCACCTCCCCCAGTCACCCCCCCTCCCCCCACAGTTAGAACACACCCAGGGAATACATTTAACCCCTTCCATGCCCCCCTAGTGTTAACCCCTTCACTACCAGTCACATTTATACAGTAATCGGTGCATTTTTATAGCACTGATCGCAGTATAAATGTGAATGGACGCCAAAAATGTGTCAAAAGTGTCCGATGTGTCCGCCATAACGTCGCAGTCACAATAAAAATCTCAGATCTAGTAAAAGTAAATTAATAATAAAAATTAATAATAATTCTGTCCCCTATTTTATAAGTGTATAACTTTTGCGCAAACCAGTCGCTTATTGAGATATTTATTTTTTTTACCAAAAATATGTAGAATAATATGTATCGGCCTAAACTGAGAAAAAAAATGTTTTTTTTTTTTTTAAATGGGCTATTTATTATAGTAACAAGTAAAAAATATTGACTTTTTTTCAAAATTGTCGCTCTTTTTTTGTTTATAGCGCAAAAAATAAAAGCCGCAGAGATGATCAAATACCACCAAAAGAAAGCTCTATTTGTGGGGAAAAAAAGACGCCAATTTTGTTTGGGAGCCACGTCGCATGACCGCGCAATTGTCAGTTAAAGCGATGCAGTGCCAGAAGCTGAAATTTCACCTGGTCAGGAAGGGGTATACTGTAAGCATGATGGTACCTTAAAGTGATATTAAAGTCTAGGCTTTTTAAACAAAAAAAGATGCTCTGTTTCAGTGTATTTGCACAGAGAAGCCCAGATCCTCCTCTTCTCGGTTCCCCCTTTCGGAGCTCCTGGCCCTTCCCTCCTGCTGAGTGCCCCCACAGCTATGGGGGGCACTCGAGCAGGCTCACTCCTGAGCCGCTGCTCTGTGTGTCCATTCATACACAGTGCAGCGGCTTGGCCTGCCCCCTCTCTCCTCATTGGCTTACTTGCTGTGATTGACAGCAGCGGGTGCCAATGGTGGGCACTGAGCGTCCCGTTTTCGTGAATGGCATAATTGGGGTTAATGCCGTATTCCAATGCATGTGCGGGGATCTGCCAGTCCCGTGCATTGCGCGGGAGTGAGGTCATCGCCACTTTGGCAAATCACAGCGCCGAAGCAGCAAAAACAGGAGGGGCTTCGCTTTCAGGTGAGTGCCACATAATAAGCTAGTATGCAATGCGTACTAGCTCATTATGCCTTTCTTTTGCAGGATTCGTTTTTTCCCCGTTTTGGGGGGGGGGGGGTACTTCCTCTTTAAAGGGGTTGTAAAGGTTAGATTTTTATTTTCTAAATAGGTTCCTTTAAATAGATTCCTGAGGAATGCATTCCCAAGGGAGGGGGCGAGCAGGCTGACTAACCCCCAGCCAGAACGGTTCAGATGATGGTGGAAAGCTTACTGAGGAAGAACAGGAAGTGAGAAAGTCAGACAAAAAAAAAAAAATTTCTTAGGGAAATTTAAGGAAAAGGTAAGTGAACCAACAATGCACTAGGTTAAAGGAACCTATTTAGAAAATAAAAAACAAACCTTTACAACCGCTTTAAGATAAAAAACCTTCTGCCTTTTGAAGCACTTTAAGGAACGTCATACTCTTTAAATGCCTATAACCCAATATAGAGGTTCCTACAATCATAAGATGATCTTCGCCTGATCTCTCCACATATGGTTGGACTGATAAATCCAATCTCTCTATAAAAAAAGATCACCAAGGATCTCTGGTGACAATTTTACCTGAAACTGAGAGGTTCCATAACGGGCTTTTCCCATAAGAATACATTTTTCAGTAGGACAATCACAAACGGTACAGAGCGCCCTCTTCTAAGCGCCCTATAAAATAACTACATACAGGCATACCCCACTTTTAAGTACACAATGGGGTTTATTTACTAAAGCTGGAAAGTGCAAAATCAGGCTCAGTTCTGCATAGAAACGAATGAGCTTCTAACCCCAGCTTGTTCAATTAAGCTTTGGTAATAAAACCTTTAAGCTCATTGGTTTCTATGCAGAAGTGAGTCTGATTTTGCATTTTCCAGCTTTATTAAATAAACCCCATTGTGTACTTAAAAGTGGGCTATGCCTGTACTATCATATCTTCATCAGCTTTAATTCAAAATATGCACAGATTGAATAGAATTTCTGTACATGATTGTACTGTAAGGGGCCCTGGGGATCATCGGGCACCTTACAGGTGTAATGCAAAAAAAAAAAATGATCAAAAATAATTATTATAAAAAATAAAGAAACGGGAAGGGGCCAGTCGGGCCCCTGGGGACCATCGGGC
The DNA here is from genome assembly GCA_029574335.1 of Rana kukunoris. NCBI lineage: Eukaryota > Metazoa > Chordata > Amphibia > Anura > Ranidae > Rana > Rana kukunoris. The sequence continues at coordinate 13,413,274 of CM056051.1, read as the reverse complement.
CCCTTACAGGTGTAATGCCTGTACTCCCCTGATGGCGGCCCTGATCCTCAAAGACAAACAAACAAGATTTGAAAAAGTGTGGACCCCATGGATTATATACCTTCAAGCCCAATAGTTCTGGGGAGTGTTTGAGGCGAGGACCTGGATCAAAGGGAACCAATTCTTGTTTACTTTCTTTCTATCTTTCTTTCTTTCTTTTTCTTTCTTTCTTCTTCATTTCAAGGGAAGCAATTCTTGTTTCTTTTCTTTCTTTCTTTCTTTCTTTCTTTATTTCTTTCTTCTCTTTCTTTTTTTCTCTTTTTTTCTTTATTTCAATGGACCCAATTATTGTTTCTTTCTTTCTTTCTTTTTTTTTTTCTTTCTTTCTTTCTTTCTTCTCTTTCTCTCTCCTTTTTTTTTTATTTCAAGGGAACCAGTTCTTATTTCTTTACTTTCTTTCTTCCTTTCTTCTTCATTTTAAGGGAACCAATTATTCTTTCTTTCTTCTCTTTCTTTTTTTCAATTTTTTTCTTTATTTCAATGGACCCAATTCTTGTTTCTTTCTTTCTTTCTTTCTCTCTCTTTTTTTCTTTATTTCAAGGGAACCAATTCTTATTTATTTTCTTCCTTTTTTCTTTCTTCTTCATTTCAAGGGAACCAATTATTGTTTCTTTCTTTCTTTCTTTCTTTCTCTTTTTTTCTTTATTCTTCATTTTAAGGGAACCAATTTTTGTTTCTTTCTTCCTTTCTTTCACCTTTTTTTGTTTATTCTTAATTTCTCCTTTTTTTATGATTTGCTACTATACAGTATATATTTGGATGCAAATGGATTGGGATTAACTCTATTAGTGCTCCCATATCTTTTCATGCTATTGCATTACGTAACACTTGATTGCAGTATGTTTTTTTGACGTAATGCCCATGGCTTACGCCGGCCCATTTGCGCTACGCTGCCGTAACTTAGGACGCGAGTGCTTTGAGAATATGGCACAAAGTTGCAACGGTGTAGCGTAAATAGGATACGCTATGCCCCACTAGAATATATACGCCGGGATACGAGAATCTTACCCTCTGTGTGTTGATCGTATTCAACCTATCTGTATGGAGCAACACCCTGTAGTTGGGAGTCCTAACTTCAGGATATCAGGACAGACACTGACTAACCTTCTGCTGATACATATCATTCCTCAGAAGTCTCAGGCAGAAGTAGAGTGTTGTAATGTGTTAGTCACGCCTGTGAAGGCAGCTACATTCATTCTCCATGGTCCCACTCAGTAGCGGCCCATCCATAGAGGGGGCACACAGGCGTCGCCTCCCTTATCCATGCATCCAGCCCCCTGATCTATCAGTTGCGTCGGACCATGGATTCCAATGCAGGGTGGGTGTTTTTTTGAAGCACCTGATTAGAGCCTAATGCCTTGTACACGTGTTGCCATGCCTTTGTTTGCTGCAGAAAAAAGGTGCATTCAGCATTTTAAAAATCAGTTGCCTTGAAATCCATTCTGCTTTTGCACCATGCTACTTACCTGCAGTTCTTGCACCATGCTACTTACCTGCAGTTCTTGCACCATTCTACTTACCTGCAGTACTTGCTCACACAAACGCACTGTGTTTTTAAAAGCGTGACCTAAAAATGCAGCAAGTTTGACAGTGCGGGAACTGCAGATAAGTCACAGCAGACAGCATAATGGACAGACAGTGATGTATTTAGTTGCTTGATGGGCATAGGCGTGCCGTGTGCGCAGCCTATTACATGAGGCATGCGCTTTTCTTTGCAGGAAATGCAGGCATGGCGGCCCATTCAAATGAATGTGGGCCGCCAAAACACATACATGTGAACCAGCCAGGCCCAAAATAAGCCCATGAAGCAGTTAAATACAGACTGTAATGCCATGTGCTCTGAGGCCTTACTCAGCCTGGACTGCAGGTCTGGTCTGTGATTTAAAGAGTTCCTCTATTTTACACATGGCATGGCATGGGGTCCCATGGTGCTAAAGCAGAATGGACAGACGGTGCTGTGACCCCATGCCATGAATCATCAAATATTATAAATACTTTGGGCACACTCTACAGAAAACTTCTATTTACAATATAGATTAGCAAACAGTGACATACCTTGAGGAGCAGGACATGAAGAAGTCAGCCTCGGGAAGAGCAAACTGGGGATGTTATAAAATCACATTCTAATTCACTTTTATATACAAGCAGCACCCAGTGTCAGGAAAGGAGAAGTGCACTTCTAAAGGCAAGCCAGGGGTGCTGTACATTTTAAAACACTGGGAAGGGAAGCAGTACTGTCACTGGCTGTGTGCCGCTGATGATTTTCAGCCTGATTTGTGGGCAGCACAGGGGCTTAACGGGTGGCAGGGCCGCCATCAGGAATTATGGGGCCCCTTACACAGCTTCAGGCATGGGCCCCCTGGAGCAGAGAACGGGGGGGGTGCTGCTCCCTTAAATTGAGAAGCGGGGGGGCTGCCGCAAATTTAGAAGCGGGAGGCCCTTTACAAAAAAAAAGAGGAAATAAAGAAAAATATATATAAAAAAGGGGTGTAGCCATCCAGGGCCCTGGGGACCTCTGGGCCCTTTAATAAAAAGAAATAAAAAATATATATAAAAAATATATATTTTTTTTTTTAAAAAAGGGGGTTGCCATCTGGGGACCTCTGGGCCCTTTAATAATTTTTTTTTAATGAAAATAAATTACAAAAAAAGGGGGGTTGCCATCCGGGACCTCTGGACCCTTTGATAAAAAATAAAATAAAAAAATATATTAAAAATAACCATTTATAAAAAAAAGGGGGGTTGCCATCCAGGGCCCTGGGGACCTCTGGGCCCTTTACTAAAAAAATTAAAAAAATATATAAACAAAAATAAAAAAACATGTATTAAAAAAAATAAAAAAGGGTGTTTGCCATATGGGGCCCTGGGGACCTCTGAGCCCTTTAATAAAAAATATATATATAAAAAAGAAATAAAATATAAAAAAAATTATAAAAAAAGGGGGGTTGCCATCCAGGGCCCTGGGGACCTCTGGGTCCTTGAATAATAATAACATTTATATTATATAATATGTATATATATATATATATATATATATATATATATATTAGGGCTGTGCAAATTAACTTTTAATTAATCGATTAATCTTTAATTTTTTTGATCGATCAAAATATTTTTGATCGATTAAAATTCTTTTGATTGGTACTCGCCTCTCCGCCGGCTTCTGGGCCTTCAGGGAGTTCCGTCGGAGATCCGGTAACGTCACGGACACCGACGGGGCTTGCCGTGTCCAGCTGAAGGGCTCCTTAGCTGTGCCTTCATATCTGCATGTCGGTGGGACCTTACTATCTGCCACACGCAAGGGCTGTTACACTTCCCTCTATCAGTTCCCTCTATCAACCTGGGATTCTACAGCCATCCACTGGGAGTTGTGATAGTTCCCTTCATGGGACATCTACATGCCGACGGACTGATGTTAACCCCTCCTCACCTGGATTCAGCAGTGGTATCGTTGTACACATTTTTATACCAGTATCATACTTGGCTACATGTTTAAATGACTGCTTTTGGTACCGTTTGGTATTACTCGCACCATTTTTACAGTTTATGTAGCTACATCGATTTTATCTCCAGTGCAATATTTATTTTGTTACCTACTTGAAGATTATAAAAGTTTTAATGCTATTCCCATCGAGCGCTGCCTTTGTGTGTTTTTTGTATCCTATCTATTTTTCCAGTGGTTGGTAGCTGCACTGGGAATCAGCCTGCAAGGAGATCAGCTAAAAGTAGTTGGATCTGTATGTGCGTTATAATTAATCGAAATTAGTCGATTAATCGATTAAAATAAAAAACGATTAATCGAACACAAAAATTTTGATCAGTAACAGCCCTAATATATATATATATATATGAATGAATGAATGAAAACTTATATAGCGCAGCTCATGCGAACTTAATCGCCTCTGGGCGCTTGTTGTTCTTGTTTTCTTTGGTATCAAAAGAGATGAGTCTTGATCTTTCTCCTGAACGCTAAGTGATTCTCCTCCAACCGAATACTGGTTGGTAAAGCGTTCCATAGTCTGGGACCTTGGACCGCGAATCTTCTTTCTCCCTTGGACTTGTAATTGGCTTTCGGTATCTGTAGCAGATTTTGATTGGTGGATCGCAGAACGCGATTGGGGTTATGAGCTTTTATTTTTTCGCATAGATAATGGGGGCCATTCCCATGGATACATCTATGCGTTAGACAGAGTGCTTTAAAAGTGACCCTGTCTTGTACTGGCAACCAGGGAAGTGCTCCATTGTCATGTAGGAGTCAAAGATGACCCCGAGACTTTTGACTTTGTCGCTAGGGGTGATGATTTTGCCCAGAATGGGCGGGGTCCAGGTTGTTGCAGGTTGATTCATACACTTGGCGTGAAACAGGAGAAGTTCTGTTTTCGCTCCATTGAGTTTAAGATAACTTTGTCATCCAGTCCTCTATGAAAGAGAGGCATGTCTCTAGATTGAGGTGGTGATCATTTTTCTTGCAAATGCGGAAATACAGTTGCGTGTCGTCTGCATATGAATGATAGAGCAGTTTTTGGCTGCTAATAATCTCAAAAAGGTGACGAAGATAGATGTTGAATAACACCGGCGACAAAGGGGATCCTTGAGGGACTCCGCACGATAATGTGCGTTTCTCAGAAGTGAAAGGTCCCAGCTTCACTATTTGCGAACGGTTTTCCAAAAAAGAGGAGAACCAAGATAAATCGCCTTCTGCGACTCTGGCTACTTCAGATAGCCGAGTCAATAAGAGCTTGTGGTCTACTGTGTGAAAGGCTGCACTTAGATCCAACAGAACCAGAAGACAAGATTCTCCTTCATCTGCGGCCTCGAGAGCGTTGTCCCATATTTTGAGCAATGCGGTTTCCGTCCCGTGTCCAGGTCGGAATCCCGATTGAAATGGCTCAAGTAGGTTGTGGGTATCTAGATGCTGTTGCAGCTGTTGTACCACTACTTTTTCCATTACCTTTGAGAGTATATTTAGGCCTGTTATTGGACGACGGTGGAGTGGGTCCTTGGGGTCCAGTTTGGATTTCTTCAAAATGGGTCGAATTATACCCTCCTTCAATTGGGAGGGCACTATGCCCTCCCTGAAAGATTGGTTGATAAGCTGCGTGATAGAAGGTGCCAGGATGTCGGCGCATTCCTTCAGCAGTTTAGTGGGGATGATATCATTCGGCGCGGTGCTGTTACGCAAAGTACCGATGATATTATTAGTGTCTTTGATAGAGATAGGTTCCAGCGTGAACTTACCTGGTTGTGGTGAATTACTGCAGGTGTTGTGTAAATAATTACGGGGAGGCTTGAGGGGAGAATTACTTTGCCGAATGCTTTGTCGGATCTTCTCGATCTTATTAATGAAGTAATCCGACAATTCATTGCAAAATTCTTGTGAGTCCGAATTAGGGGCTTCAAGACATCCTGAATTCATGGTCTGAGTGACCAGCTTGAAGAGTTCGCGTGGGCGATTAAGGGCGCTGTTGATAGCCTTAGAAAAATAGTTTTTCTTGGCTTTGAAGATTTCTTTATGGTATTTTCTTGTTGTTGCTTTGTAGATGCTCAGGTTCTCATCTGAAGAGCTTCTTTTCCATGCGGCTTCCGCCCTTCTGCGCTCTTGCTTCAGTAACGCCAGTTGGTTGTTGAACCAGCTGGAGTTATTTTTCCGGATGCGGGTTTTGCGTTTCGGCGCTATTAAGTCGGCTGACTGTAATAGGGCTGTATTTATGGTATCCAGTGTTTCTTCAGCCGTTTGGTTCGGCTGAATTGTAATTATTTTCTTCTTTAACATGGTTTTGAAGAGTTCCGAATGGAGCTTCTTCTGACATCTAGTCCAGTGTGCTGTCACTGGATTTGATGTTGTAGTTAAGGGAGGGAAATCGAAAATAATGAATTTAATTGCATGGTGATCTGTCCATGGCAACGGTTCATTTTCCAAGATTTCTATTTCAGATCTTGTCTGAAAATGAGATCGAGTGTGTGACCTGAAGCATGTGTGGGGCCACATACTAGTTGTTGTAGCCCTAATCCTTCAAGGTGATCGATGCAGGCGTCGGCAATAGGGTCTTGTGGGGAGTTAGCCCAGAGGTTGAAGTCCCCGAGCAGCAAAAGATGTTTGCTGTTAAGGGTATAGGTGGAGATAAAGTCTGTCAATGATGGGAGAAGCTGCGATTTTGGGCCAGGTGGCCTATAGCAGAGTAGAATCCGGACGGTCTCCTGGGAGTTTGATTTTAGTTGCAGAGTTAGGCCTCGTACACACGAGGCAATTCATTTGTTCAAATCGGTCGGACCGACCGATTTGAACAAATCTGTCTCTTTGGATTTTGGTTTGCTCGCGTGTACACACGAGCAAACCAAAATCCCCACGCGCTGACGTGTCGGTGACGTGGCGGTGACGTTGACCCTGCCACGTCACCGCACCAGGAAGTAAAACACTTCCGCGAATGCGCTGAATCCATTCGGCGCCGGTGCGAGACGACATGTCTGCTGGTAAGTGTACTAACCAGCAGACATGTCGGGCGGACGGGTTCCCACCCGATAGATTTCAAAGCATGCTTTGAAATCTGTCGGGTGGCCAAATCCGTCGGCTCGCCCATACACACGATCAAATCTGTCTGCTGGGACGGTCTAGCAGATCGTTTCCAGCAGACAGATTTGATCGTGTGTACGCGGCCTAAGGGTTTCCATGAATGGAAGAGGGTTTTGAAGGAGTGGTTTAGTGATCGCAAGACAAGTCTTATGGATCACCGCCAGTCCTTCTCCTCTTTGCCCTATTCTGTTTTCAGTTATAATACGATATTTTTTTAATATATATATTAAAAGAAATATATAAAAAAAGTTTTTTTTATAAAACAAGTTTTTTTTTATAAAAAAAGGGGGGTTGTCATCCGGGGCCCTGGGGAACTATGGGCCCCTGGGGAACTCCAGACCTCTAAAAAAAATTGGCCCTTTAATAAAAAATAAAATAAAAATATATAAAATAAATATATTTTTTATTTAAAAATAAATAAAAAAAGGGGGTTGTCATCTGGGGCCCTCCGGACCCCTAAAAAAAGGGGGTTGCTTTGGGCCCCCAACAGTGACAGGGCCCTGGGCAGCTGCCCCTGTTTGCCCTATGGTAGAGACGGCCCTGCTGACAACTCATGGGGCCCCCGGGCAATAGTAGATTATGGGGCCCCAGCGCAATAGGAGATCATAGGGCCCCAGGCAATAGGAGATTATGGGGCCACACAGTATATACACACACACATACAGTATAAATACACATACACACACACACTGATAAGGTACTGGAGAGGCGGGGCAGCTATAATCTTGGGATTTTTTAGACCAAATGGATGTTGGTAAGGGACATTTCAGGGACAGATGTAAAAAAACACAGATTTTTACATACTGTCCCTGGTTTTACTGAGGCTGGCAACCCTGATGGGGCCCCCTAGTGGCATGGGGCCCTCGGGCAGTGCCGAATGCCTGAATGGTCAGTCTGCCCCTGGGAAAGACAGTATACAGTCACAATACAATACAATACAGGAGGGATCAGAGGACCCTGCTTACAGTATAGAAGGGATGGTTAAGTGGAACAAAGGGTAGTTAGCTGTGGGGGACGATCAGATGGACAAACTGAAAATACAGTTGTTAGGTGTGGGAAGGGTAGGCTTCTCTGAGGAGGAGGGTTTTCAGGGATCCTCTAAAAGCTAATAGAGAAGGATATAGACAGACAGATTGGGGTAAGGAGTTCCATAGGCTTGGAGAGGCTCTGGAAAAGTCCTGGAGATGAGCATGGGAGGAGGTGATGAGAGAGCTAGAGAGCAGGAGGTCTTGAGAAGAACGAAGAGAACGATTAGGTTGGTATTTAGAGACTAGGTCATTGATGTAGCTGGGGCAGTATACATACAGACACACAGTACACACACAGAATACACATACACACACTGAGAAGGTACTGAAGAGAGGGAGCAGCTATAATCTTGGGATTTTTAGCCGAAAAAGGATGTTGGTAAGGGACATTTCAGGGACAAATGTAAAAAAAAAATATTTTTACATACTGTCCCTGGTTTTACTGAGGCTGGCAACCCTGATGGGGCCCCCTAGTGGCATGGGGCCCTCGGGCAGTGACCGAGTGCCTAAATGTTCAGTCCACCCCTGGGTTTATCTGATAATAATTTTTAACCACTTAAGTACCGCCTCCTGCACATTTACGTCGGCAGAATGGCAGGGCTGGGCACATGCACGTACAGGGACCCGCGGACCCTGATCACCGCTGGAGTCCCGCAATCGGTCCCCAGAGCTGAAGTACTGGGAGAGCTGTGTGTAAACACGGCTTCCCCGTTCTTCACTGTGGCGGCGTCATCGATCGTGTGATCCCTTTTATAGGGATACACAATCGATGATGTCACACCTACAGCCACACCCCCCCTACAGTTAGAAACACATATGAGGTCACACATAACCCCTACAGCGCCCCCTTGTGGTTACCTCCCAAACTGCAATTGTCATTTTCACAATAAACAATGCATTTTAAATGCATTTTTTGCTGTGAAAATGACAATTGTCCCAAAAATGTGTCAAAATTGTCCGAAGTGTCCGCCATAATGTCGCAGTCACGAAAAAAATCGCTGATTGCCGCCATTAGTAGTAAAAAAAATGTTTTTTATAAAAATGCAATAAAACTATCCCTTATTTGGTAAACGCTATACATTTTTCGCAAACCAACCGATAAACGCTTAATGCGATATTTTTTTACCAAAAATAGGTAGAAGAATACGTATCGGCCTAAACTGAGGAAAAAAAAATATTTTTATATATATTTTTGGGGGATGTTTATTATAGCAAAAAGTAAAAAATATTGAATTTTTTTAAAAAATGTTGCTTTGTTTTTGTTTATAGCGCAAAAAATAAAAACCGCAGAGGTGATCAAATACCACCAAAAGAAAGCTCTATTTGTGGGGAAAAAAGGACGTCAATTTTGTTTGAGAGCCACGTCGCACGACCGCGCTATTGTCAGTTAAAGGGACGCAGTGCCGAATCGTAAAACCTGGCCGGGTCCTTTAGCTGCCTAAAGGCCCGGGTCTTAAGTGGTTAATAATTGTTAAGGGCAAATGGACCATTTTACAATTTAACATTTTAACAATTCTAGATTCCTTATCAAAAACCCATTCTAACTGAGTAATTTAGAGATAGACGTGCAGATTGCCTCTGTTTAGGCCCCTATTTCACCAAAGACCCCTAAAAAAAATATAAGATAAAGTAAAAATGTAAAAAAAATAAAAACCACTGCAAGCAATCTCTTCCCTACTGACTGCAATGCATACTAGCCCATTATGCTTTTCATTTGCAGGTTTTGCAGCAAGCAAAAGAGGAAGTAAAGCCCATCAGGGTTTACTTCCTCTTTAGGTCAGAGATCTTTCCATGAATGTTTGCTGAATGTACAGAGTGGTTTGATCTGTCCAATTTTTCGATATAGAGAAGCATTTTCAGATCTTTTTTCCACTATTGAAAGTGATGGTGGAGTTGGGACTGTCCAAGGTTTTAGAATGGCTTTACGTGATGTCAGCAGACATAGCCATGTCTAATGCCGCGTACACACGATCATTTTTTGTGATGAAAAAAAACGACGTTTCAAGTGATGAAACAAAACGACGTTTTTCAAACTTCATTTTCCAAAACGACGTTGCGTACACACCATCGTTTTTCTACAAAGCTCTAGCAAAGCGCGGTTACGTACACCACGTTCGACGGCACTCTGTTCCATTGAAGCTCCGTCTCATAACTTGCCTCTGAGCATGCGCGGCTTTAAAAACGTTGTTTTCAACATCGTTTTGCCCACACACCATCACTTTTTATGACACAAAAAACGACGTTTTGAAAAACGACACAAACGATTCAAGCATGTTTGAATTTTTTTTTGGTCGTTTTTTTGAAGACATAAAACGACGTTTTGCCCACACACAGTGATTTTAAATGACGTTTTTGAAAACGTCATTTTTTTTTTCATCACAAAAAGTGATCGTGTGTACGCTGCATAAGTCGAAATCTTGGGTTTGTGACTGGGGTTAGAAAATTCCAGAATGTCATCGTGACCTAAAAGACATAACATCGGATGTTTAGCTATCTGTGTTGTAGGGATGCCAAAAATATAATTGAGGATTCGATCCCAGAGTGTTGACATCTCTGGGCATTCCTAAAAAGCGATGTAGGAGAGAATCTAAAACGCTTTAAAAAAAAAAAAAGCTTGTAAAAAGCTGCAAAAAAACGTAACCGCTAGCTGACCATCAAGCGGGGGGATGGGACTTACTAGGGGAGGAGACCAATTGGTGTTCCTATGTAATAGGAACAAACAATCTGTCTCTACTCCCCTGACAGGACGTGGATCTATGTGTTTACAAACACAGATCCATATTTCTGCTTTTACAACGCACGCAAATCGGCTCCGGGTATACCCGGTGGGCGCATTAGATTATCTTAGAGGAGTGACGTATACCCACAACGATTTGCACAGCCGTGCCAACCTGCGGCGCGATCTCAGAGCAGGAACGTGGATCTGTGTATTTAACCACTTGCTGCCCGCCAATGACAGATTGACGGCGGCAAAGTGGTTGCTTAATCCTGACTGGACATCATATGACGTCCTCAGGATATTGAGCTTCTGCGCAGTCACGGCGATTGTTGTTGCAGGGTGTTTAGTCTGACACCCCCCAACACCGATCGAGGTAAAGTGTCTCTCACGGAGACACTTTATCACGTGATCAGCCGTGTCCAATCATGGCTGATCACGATGTAAACGGCAAAAGCGAGTAGAGGAGAGCCGATCGGCTGCTCCTCTGACAGGGGGGGTTTGTGCTGATCGATTATCAGCACAGCCCCCCCCCCCCGAGGATGCCCACTGGACCACCAGGGATGCCCACTGGACCACCAGGGATTCCACTAGATCACCAGGGATTTAAATCAAAGGTATGCCACCCTAGACCACCAGGGATGGCAATCAGTGCCACAATGGATGCCAATCAGTGCCCACAATGGGCATCACTGATTGGCAGGCATTGTTTGGCACTGATTGGCATCCATTAGTACAACACATTAGTTAGTGCCCATCTATGCCCATCCATGCCGCCTATCAGTGCCCATCCATGCCGCCTATCAGTGCTCATCCATGCCGCCTATCAGTGCCCATGCGTTTGGCCTATCCCTGCCCATCCATGCCGCCTATCCCTGCCCATCCGTGCCACCTATCCCTGCCCATCTGTGCCGCCTATCTGTGCCCATCTGTGCCGCCTATCCGTGCCACCTATAAGTGTAAACACGTTGGGCCAGATTCTCATAGAATTCCGGCGGCGTAGCGTTAGCCATTTACACTACGCCGCCGCATCATACTAGAGCAAGTGCTTTATTCCCAAAGCACTTACTCCGTAGTTTGCGGCGGCGTAGCGTAAATGGCCCGGCGTATCCCCGCGTAAATCGAAGGGGGCGGCTTGTATTTAAATTAAGCGCGCCCCCGTGCCGATTGAACTGCGCATGCACCGGCTGCGACGAAATCCCAGTGCGCATGCTCCAAAGGACGTCACATTTTCTCAATGAAAACGACGTAATCATAGCGTACGCCAGCCCCATTGAGAATCGACGTACACAAACGACGTAAACGACGCACAACTTGACGCGGTCCCGAGGCTATACTTAACATGGCATCCGACGGCATCCGACGGCATCCGACGGCACTTCGTAAGGTTACTCCACATATTAGCAGGGGTAACCTTACGCGTACGAAAACGACGTAAACTACGACGGGGCGGCATAAAAGCGTTCGGGAATCGGCGTATTAGCCTCATTTGCATAGGCAAATGAGAAAACAACGTAAAGGCCACCTAGCGGCCGCCGATGTCATTACATCTACGATCCGACAGTGTAATTGTTTTACACTTGTCGGATCTTCACCTGTATCTATGCGTAAGTGATTCTAGGAATCACACACATAGATACACGGGGAAAAAAACTGCGATACGACAGGGTATCTGAGATACTCCGTCGTAGCGCTGCTGAGAATCTGGCCCGTTGTGTTTACACTTACATCTCCCCATTCTACCTCTTCGTGAGACCATCGCGGGTATGCCTACAGCGATCGAGTCCGCGGGACCCACAGGCATGCTCACGGAGATCGCGGCGGGCCCACAACAACTGCTTCTGAAAGGGGACGTACTGGTACGTCCTTTTGCCTGCCTGTGCCATGCTGCAGACGTATAACTGCGTGCGGTGGGCGGCAAACGGTTAAAAAAAATGCCTGGAAAACACCAGTAAATCGATACGCTCAGGTGTGAGTGATTTCCTGCTTGAAGCTTGTAGCTCTGAAACGCTTAACAAGCCAAATCGCATTCATTTCAATGGCCCCCATTCACATCTGAGCGTTGTGTCGCCTGACGCAAAACGCCTGTTGGTAAAAAATGGCATGAGCTTCTTTTTCTTCTTCTAACTTGAGTGCTTTACAATCGTTTTGTCGTACGTTTTCTGCTCAAATAGCATCTCTCCACCCCTAATTTCCTCTCAAAGACGCTAAAGTTCTATAACATTATTTTAGTGTCCAGTGTGCATGGAGCCTTAGGCCGCGTACACACGATCGGTGAAACCGATGAGAATGGTCTGATGGAACGTTTTCATCTGTCAAAACCGATCGTGTGTGGGCGCCATCGGTTATTTATCCATCGGTTAAAAAAAGCCAACTTGCTTTAAAATGTAAGCGATCGTTAGTAGGCACGAACAATCGGTTAAAACGCCGCGCATGCTCAGAATCAAGTCGACGCATGCTTGGAAGCATTGAACTTAATTTTTATCAGCACGTCGTTGTGTTTTACGTCACCGCGTTCTGACACAATTGTTTTTTTAACCGATGGTGTGTAGGCGCGACGGACCATCAGTCAGCTTCATCGGTTTACCGATAAAAACGGTCCATCAGACCGTTCTCATTGGATGGACTGATCATGTGTACGTGGCATTAGGGCGGTCAGAAAACAGAATTTTTCTTAAAATATGTTTTCCAAAAAGCTTAAAAAGTCGATTTTTTGGCTGGAGTTACACTTTAAAAAAGTACCAGTTATAAATTACAAACAGATTCTACTTAACAACAAACCTACAGTCTTTGGCCCGGATTCACAGAGAGTTGGGCGCACATTACGCCGCCGTAACGCAAACGCCGTATGCCACGCCGGTGCAGCGTGGAGAGGCATGCACTGTATTCAGCAAGCTATTGCTCCCAACGCTGCGTCGGCGTGGTGTATTTTTCGAAGGCGCAGACCGGCGTAGGTGGAAGTGGGCGTGACCCCATGCAAATCATAGTCCGAGCGTGGTGCAGTGTTTTACGCCCAACGTATCACGAACTGCGCATGCGCCGTGACGTAGCCGTGACGTGGACGCATGAAACTGCATCCTTATGCGCATGCTCACAACTACGCTGGCACAACTGCCTAAGCTACGCCGGATCACCACGTACGCCGTGAACATAACGTACGCCCAATACGCCGACCTGTGTTCTGTGGGGCAGACCATGTTTTTTGCCGGGTTGCGCCTCATCTATTGGGAACCTCGTGCAGCATGCGTCGGGCGCTCGTACGTTCGTGAATCGCCGTATTTCCCCTCATTTGTCTATTTGAATGCCTAATCAATGGGAGCAGCAACATGCGTAAAGACGAATAGTACGCCCACGCTACGCCGGGGTATGTAAGCTACGTCGGTGTAGGGTGGCCAGTTTTTAGGCGTATGTGGGTCCGGCGCACAGATACGCCAGCGCACATTTGCACTTACGGGCGCACATTTGCACTTAGGTCGGCGTAAGTGCTTTGTGAATCTGGGCCCTTGTCTTGTTTGCACCGCCTGTATACTGCTGTTCAAAGTATATAGGGCCAAAGGGGCTTGTAATGACCTGGGGGGAGACCCATGCTATTTTTCTCAGTGATTTTCATCCATATTGCAGACATTACATTAAAGCGGCAAGCAGTTTTAAATGACTTTTTTCTTATAGTAATACCCAGCAGGTATGATATTTAAAGGATTTTTTTTTTCACTTTAACCACTTAAGACCCGGACCTTTAGGCAGCTAAAGGACCCGGCCAGTCTTTGCGATTCAGGACTGCGTCGCTTTAACAGACAATTGCGCGGTCGTGTGACGTGGCTCCCAAACAAAATTGGCGTCCCTTTTTCCCCACAAATAGAGCTTTCTTTTGGTGGTATTTGATCACCTCTGCGGTTTTTATTTTTTGCGCTATAAACAAAAATAGAGCGACAATTTTGAAAAAAATGCAATATTTTTTACTTTTTTCTGTAATAAATATCCCCCAAAAATATATAAAAAAACTTTTTTTTTCCTCAGTTTAGGCCGATACGTATTCTTCTACATATTTTTCGTAAAAAAAAAATCGCAATTAGCGTTTATTGATTGGTTTGCGCAAAAGTTATAGCGTTTCCAAAATAGGGGGTAGTTTTATGGCAATTTTTTTTTTGTTTTACTAGTAATGGCGGCGATCAGCGTTTTTTTTTCAGTACTGCGATATTATGGCGGACACTTTGGACACTTTTGACACATTTTTGGGACCATTGGCATTTTTTTAGCGATCAATGCTATAAAAATGCATTGGATTACTATAAAAATGCCATTGGCAGTAAAGGGGGTAACACTAGGGGGAGGGGTTAAGTGTGTTCCTGGGTGTGTTCTAACTGTATGGGGGGGGGGGGGGTGGACTCACTAGGGGAAATCACTGATCTTCCGTTCATACATTGTATGAACAGGAGATCAGCGTTTCCCCCGCTGACAGGACCGAGAGCTGTGTGTTTACACACATAGCTCCCGGTCCCTGCTCTGTAACGAGTGATCGCGTGTGCTCGGCGGCGATCATGCCCGCCGGGCACGCGCACAGGACTCGGGGGCGAGCGGGGGGGCGCGCGCGCGGGCCGCCAGCAGCGCGCACGCGCCCCCTAGTGGCCGCAGAAGTCCTGACATAGAGCTACGGGCTCTCGCCCAGGGGAGCCGACCTGCCGCCGTATAACTGCGGTGGCTGGTCGGCAAGCGGTGAACTAACGCCTGGGTACAGCCTAGTGCTGCCCCAGTCCCTTACTCCCTACTGGTAATGCCGCGTACACGCGATCACTTTTCGGCATGGAAAAAAACGAAGTTTTTCCAACTTCATCATTAAAAACGACGTTGCCCACACACCATCGTTTTAAAAAAAAACGATGAGCAAAGCGCGGTGAAGTACAACACGTACGATGGCACTCTAAAGGGGAAGTTCCATTCAAGCTCCGTCTCATAACTTGCTTCTGAGCATGCGCGGGTTTAAAACGTCATTTTAGCCCACACACGATCATTTTTTACAACCCGAAAAACGACATTTTTAAAAACGACGTTAAAAAATTAAGCATGCTCGAATTTTTTTTTAGTCGTTTTTCAGAAGATGAAAAACGATGTGAAGCCCACACACGATAATTTGAAATTACGTTTTTAATATGTGGGCAACATCGTTTTTAATGATGAAGTTGTAAAAACTTCGTTTTTTTCCATGCCGAAAAGTGATCGCGTGTACGCGGCATTACCAGCAGGGAGTTAGGGACTGGGGCAGCACTAGGCTGTACCCAGGCGTTAGTTCACCGCTTGCCGACCAGCCACCGCAGTTATACGGCGGCAGGTCGGCTCTCCTGGGCGAGAGCCCGTTTTCAATATTTTTAACTTTTTGCTATAATAAATATCCCCCAAAATATATACAAAAATATGTTTTCCTCAGTTTAGGCCGATACGTATTCTTCTATATTTTTTTGGTAAAAAAAAATGCAATAAGCGTTTATCGGTTGGTTTGCGCAAAATGTATAGTGTTTACAAAATAGGGGATAGTTTTATTGCATTTCTATTACTTTTTTTTACTACTAATGGCGGCGATCAGCCATTTTTATCGTGACTGCGACATTATGGCGGACACTTTGGACAATTTTGACACATTTTTGGTACCATTGTGTTTTCACAATGGAAAAAATGCATTTAAAATGCACTGATTACTGTGAAAATGACAGTGCAGTTTGGGAGTTAACCACAAGGGGGTGCTGAAGGGGTTATGTGTGACCTCATCTAACTGTAGGGAGGTGTGGCTGTAGGTGTGACGTCATTGATTGTGGTTCCCTATATTAGGGAACACACGATCAATGACGGCGCCATAGTGAAGAATGGGGAAGCTGTGTTTACACACAGCTCTCCCCGTTCTTCAGCTCCGGGGACCAATCGCGGGACTCCAGCGGCGATCGGTGCCGCGGGTCCCGCGGTCATGGTCACGTGGGTTCGGACCGGGTCGCAGGAGCGAGCCCTACCCATAACAAACCATCCCCCTTCATTACATAGATGACACATATAGATGTCTGATCCTCCTCTATAGGGGACACACACACGGATATCTGAATGGCTGCTCTCCCTCTATACGGATACACACATATATCTGTCCTCCTTCTATAGGGGACACCCAAAGATATCTGTCTATAAAGGGGAACACACAAATGTCTGATCCTCCTCTATAGGGGACACACACAGGATCAGATATCTGTATATAGGGGACACATACAGATGCCTGATTCTCCTCTATAGGGGGGACACACAGATATCTGTATATAGGGACACATACAGATGTCCTCTATAGGGGACACACACTCACACAAAGATATCTGTTAATAGGGGAACACATATATCTGTCTATAGGGGACACACAGATGTATGTCTATTGGGGGCACACAGATGTCTATCTATAGGGGACACACACACGTATGTCTGTTTATAGGGGACACACACATATGTCTATCTATAGAGGACACACACTGATGTCTGTTTTAGGGACACACAGATGACTATCTATAGGGGACACACACATACATCTGTTTATAGGGGACACACAGGTGTATATCTATCGAGGACACACAGATGTCTGTTTATAGGGGACACACAGATGACTATCTATAGGGGACACACACATACATCTGTTTATAGGGGACACACACAGATATAGGGGACACACACATATATCTGTTTATAGGGGACACACACAGATATAGGGGACACACACAGATATCTGTTTATAGGGGACACACAGATGTCTATCTATAGGGGACACCCACAGATATCTGTTTATAGGGGACACACACATAGATGTCTTCTATAGGGGACACACACACAGATATCTGTTTATAGGGGACACACACAGATATCTGTTTATAGGGGACACACAGATGTCTATCTATAGGGGACACCCACAGATATCTGTTTATAGGGGACACACAGATGTCTATCTATAAGGGACACACACACACATCTGTTTATAAGGGATACACACACAAAGATGTAGGGCACACACAGATATCTGTTTATAGGGACACACACACACACACACAGATGTCTTCTATAGGGGACACACAGATATCTGTTTATAGGGGACACAAACATACAGATGTATATCTATAGGGGACACACACAGATATCTGTTTATAGGGGACACATACAGATGTCTATCTATAGGGGACACACACACCGATATCTGTTTATAGGGGACACACACCGAGTTGATTATATATCAGAAATGTAATATCTGGGACGAGGTGAACTGGGAGAAGAGGCTAGAAGCAGAACGTTCTGGGAGCAATGGAGAGCATTCAAAACGTCACAAATTTGTACAGGCAATGATAGAAATAGACAGGTGAGACCTAGGTAGAAATAGAGAAATTAAACCTAAAAGGGGACTGACAGAACCGAAGGGAGGCGACACATATGTCTTCTATAGGTGACACACACACACAGATATCTGTTTATAGGGGACACACAGATGTCTATCTATAGGGGACACACAGATATCTATTTATAGGACACACACACACATATATGGGACCCACAGATGTCTTTCTACAGAAGACACCCACGGGTGTCTATTTCAGAGACATACAAGATGTCTATCTATAGGGGACACACACATACATCTGTTTATAGGGGACACACAGATGTCTATCTATAGGGGACACACAGATATCTGTTTATAGAACACACACATATGTCTGTCTATAGGGGACCCACAGATGTCTTTCTACAGAAGACACCCGAAGGTGTCTGTTTCAGAGACATACAGATGTCTATCTATAGGGGACACACAGACATCTGTTTATAGGGGGACTCACAGATGTCTATCTATAGGGAACACACACACACACACAGATATCTGTTTATAGGGGACACACACATGTCTTCTATAGGGGACACACACATACATTTGTTTATAGGGGACACATAGACAACTGCCTAACTATAGAGGACACACACACACATATCTGTTTATATGGGACACACACAGATGTCTAACCATAGGGGACACACACACACAGATATCTGTTTATAGGTGACACCCACGGATGTCTGTTTCAGGGACACAGATGTCTGTCTATAGGGGACACATACAGACATCTGTTTATAGGGTACAAACACACACACATGTCTATCTATAGAGGACACACACATACATCTGTTTATAGGGGACACATACACAGCTGTCTAACTATAGAGGACACACACACAGATATCTGTTTATATGGGACACACACAGATATATGTTTATAGGTGACACATATGTCTTCTATAGGGGACACACACACACACACACACACACATGTATATCTATAGGGGACACACATACAGATGTCTACATATAGGGGACCCACAGATGTATGTTTATAGGGGACACACACATATGTCTATCTACAGGGGGGACACACACAGAGATGTCTATCTATAGGGGACACACACAGATGTCTATCTATAGGACACACACATATGTCTATCTATAGGGGACACACACAGATGTCTATCTATAGGACACACACACACACACACACACACACACAGATGTCCATCTATAGAGAAAACACACAGCTGTCTATCTATATGGGACACACACATACATCTGTTTATAGGGGACACACACAGATGTCTATCTATAGGGGACACACACACACATATGTCTTCTATAGGGGACACACACATACATCTGTTTATAGGGGACACACAGATGTCTATCTTTAGGGGACCCACAGATGTCTGTTTATAGGATACACACACAGATATCTATCTATAGGACACACACAGATGTCCATCTATAGAGGAAACACACAGCTGTCTATCTATAGGGGACAAACACATATACATCTGTTTATAGGGGACACACACATATGTCTATCTATGGGGACACACACAGAGATATCTGTTTATAGGGGACACACACACACACAGATGTCTATCTATAGAAGACACCCACAGATGTCTGTTTCAGGGACACACACACATAACACAGATTTGGGATCATCTCATGAATGAACAATCCAGTAAATGACATCAGTGTGATGAGCACATCTGTACAATCACATTGTTACATTGTAAAGAGAAGAGGGTGGGGCAGGGATGTCTCTTTCAGCCAATCATCAGAAGTTTCTTCCTCCAATGACACAATGAAGTTGAGTTATTAAAGGGAGAGGAGCTCCCCTGTCTGTCCAGAGAGGAATTCCAGGGAAATCCTGTACAGAACACATCCAGATCTTTCCTCCTCTCCACCTGATCACTGTGCTCTACAATGACCACCAATGGGACCATAGAGAATGGCCTTCCGGACAAGAAGACGCCTCCATTGCCAAAACCCATCACCAACCTGGAGGTCCAGCACAAGCAGGTACAGTCCTGATCCTTTACATCACATTATACAGCAGACTTGTATTGGGTGGTGTGAGAGATTTGTGTATGTGCAGAGATGATCATTACTGTCATGGGACCGATATAATGTAACAATAGAAAATGTAAAATACAGAGCAATGATATAAAAATAATAATGCTTAAAGCAATAATACAAAGTAAGGATATAAAAGTAATGATACTGTAATGTTATAAAAGTAACAATGCAAAGTAAATGATTTAAAGGTAACAATGTAAAAGTAAGGATACAAAATAAGGATTCACAATGAATGATACAATATAAAAAAGGATACAAAGCAATGATATAAAAGCAATATTTTAAAAAGCAACAATACAAAGTAACAATGTAAAAGTAACGATACAAAGTAAGGATATCAAATAATGACAAAGTAATGTTATAAAAGTAACAATTCAAAGTAAGGATTTAAAAGGTAACAATGTAAAAGTAACGAAACAAAGTAATGATATCAATTTAATGATACATAATTAATAACAACATAAAAAATGATATAAAGCAATGATATAAAAGTAATCATTTTAAAATCAACAATACAAAGTAACAATGTAAAAGTAACGATTCAAAGTAAGGATATAAATGTAATGATAAAGTAATGATATAAAAGTAACGATACAAAATAAGGATATAAAATGAATGATACAATATAAAAAATGATACAAAGCAATAATATAAAAGCAATATTTTAAAAAGCAACAATACAAAGTAACAATGTAAAAGCAACAATATAAAATAAGGATATACAAGTAATGACAATGTAATGTTATAAAAGTAACAATACAAAGGGGCACAAACATAGAAACAGATATCTGTATATAGGACACACACACAGATGTCTATCTATAGGGGGAACACACAGATATCTGTTTATAGAGGGCGCACACATGTCTTTCTATAGGGGACACATGTATGTCTTTCTATAAGGGAAACACACACACAAATGTCTATCTATAGGGGACCCACACAGACATCTGTTTATAGAGGGGCACACGGATGTCTATCTATAGGGGACAAAAATTAACAATACAGAATAATGATATAAAAAAAATTAATAGCGAAAGGGACACTTGGAGGGTGTGGAAAGGGCTGCTCACCCCTAGTGATGTGAAATAGGAAAAATTCCCCTAGTGGGGTCTAAAAAAAAATAATGTTTAAAGCAACAATACAAAGTAAGGATATAAAAGTAATGACAAAGTGATGTTATAAAAGTAACAATACAAAGTAAGGATTTAAAGGTAACAAGGTAAAAGTAACGCAACAAAGTAATGATATCAAATTAATGATACACAATTAATAACAACATAAAAAAATGATACAAAGCAATGATATAAAAGTAATAATTTTAAAAGCGACAATACAAGGTAACGATGTAAAAGTAACGATACAAAGTAAGGATTTCATAAAAGTAACGATACAAAATAAGGATATAAAATTAATGATACAATATAAAAAATGATACAAAGCAATGATATAAAAGCAATATTTTAAAAAGCAACAATACAAAGTAATGATATAAAAGTACAAAGTAAAGGATTTAAAGGTAACAATGTAAAAGTAACGATACAAAATAAGGATATAAAATTAATGACACAAAGTAACAATATAAAAAAAATGATACAAAGCAATGATATAAAACTAAAAATTTTAAAAGCAACAACATAAAGTCACAATGTAAAAGTAATGATACAAAGTAAAGATTTAAAAGTTATAAAATGATATAGAAGTCATATTTGCGCTTTAAGCGATATGCTAATGTGTGTACTCGTACTGACTTCTTATATGCCTTAACCTTCATTTTGTATATGCCTTATGGCCCATACACACGATCCGAATATCGGCCGATGGATCGTACGACTTTTTTCGCTTAATAATCGCAAGTAAAATAAAATAGGTTATTAAACTCCCGAAAATTCTCGTACGACAGAAAAAAAAGATCGGAAGTGATGTCACGTGTTGTAATGTATTTGTATTGTATTGTCGGACGACGGCTGTACTGACTAAACGATAATCGTACGATCTGACATCGTACAAGGAAAATTTTCGCGCATGTCCGATCGAAAAATATCGGATGAACGGTCGTGATCGGCTCTCGAAAGTAGTGTACACACGATCCGAAAATCGTACGATCCATCATCGGACGATTGTTTTCGTCTGATATTCGGATAGTGTGTATGGGCCATTAGGCTGCATTCAGACCCAGCACGTCTGCGGCAGCAGCGTATTTGGGCGACATGAAAAAGGCGGTTTGTCCCCGCGATTTGCGGCGACAAAACGCCCTTTTCTTTTTGCTGGAGCGGTGATGTTTTACATTGTCGGCTGTTGCCGAACGCCCAAGACGCCTGAAAAAAAGGGTCCGGGACTTGTTTTAGGCTTCAGGCGTCTGGCGTTTTGGCGTTCGGCGTGGAGATGTGAACCATCTCCATAGCCGACAATGTAAATTCGCCCCTCCAGCGTATGTCAGGCTGCTTCAGCGTCGGGCGTAGGGCGACAAAACGCCTAGGTCTGAATGGAGCCTGAATCGTATGGATTTGCACCATCATTTATTTCTTTAATAAAAGTTTGTAAACATGATACAAAGTAACAATGTAAACAGAATTATATAAAGTGCCAATACAAAGTAACAATATAAAAGTAACGATACAAAGTAATGTTCCGTTTTTACTACCACATACCTGTGCATCTGTTCTCTATGTGGCTACTTGTTTTATTTATCTGAAGCTGGCCATACACTATTCAATCCAATTGTACAATCTCCATACAATCTTCTTTAGGGTACATGTACACAGACAATTAGCACTACAGCAGCGAGAGTCTGCGGAGTCCTGCTTCTGGAATGACGGGTGTGCAGAGAGTCTGCAGCCACTCGGCAATGACAGCCAGAGAAGACCTACGGAGATCAAGGCTGGAAGCAGACAGATCTGTCCCCGACCGATAGATCACTGTGTATGGGGCATTACATACATATGCAATCTGATTGTACAATCTCCTTAAAGTTGTCAGCTTTAAGGAGATTGTAAAATCAGATTGCATATGTATAGCCAGAGTAAAGGAGATTGTACAATCAGATTGCATAGTGTATGGTCAGCCTATAATAGATTGGATGGTGTATGACCAGCGTAATGCCCCATACACAAAAATCAGACGACAGATTGTCCGGGGGTTGTTTTTTTTCCCATGCTAGTTATATATAAAACCTGACAAGTTTACTAAAGTAACGAAAATTCTCATACAACAGAATAAAAATTCAGAAGAGGTGTCATGTGTTGTAGTGTATTTGTATTGGATTTTCGGATGACAACTGTACTAATTAAACGAAAATCGTACGAGAACATTTTTCGTGTTTGTCTGATCGGATAATATCAGATAAACTGTCGCGATTGGCTCTCGAAAGCTCTGTACTAACGTTCCGATTATCGTACGATCGATTCGAAAACGGTATTTTTCATTTGATTTTCAGATCGTGTGTAGGGGCCACATGGGTGATTAGTGCGGATTCCTGGGGCTGGAATGACAGGTGTGTGCAAAGAGCTCCCCCCCCCCCCCCTCCCCCCCCCCCCCCCCCCCCCCCCCCCCCCCCCCGCCGATACAATACAATGACAATATTCACACAGCCAGCAATCGATCGGGGACAGATCTGTCTGCTTCCAGCCTTGATCTCCGCAGGTCTTCTCTGGCTGTCATTGCTGAGTGACTGCAGACTCTGCACACCCGTCATTCCAGAAGCAGGAATCCACAGACTCTCGCTGCTGGGGTGCTAATTGTCTGTGTACAGCACCCTAAAGAAGATTGTACGGAGATTGTACAATTGGATTGTCTAGTGCAGTGATGGTGAACCTTGGCACTCCAGGTGTTTTGGAACTACATTTCCCATGATGCTCATGCACTCTGCAGTATAGATTAGCATCATGGGAAATGTAGTTCCAAAACATCTGGGGTGCCAAGGTTCACCATCACTGGTCTAGTGTATGGCCAGCTTTAGATAAATAAAACAAGTAGGCCAATGCCACATAAAGAACAGATGCACAGGTATGTGGCAGTAAAAACGGACCATTACTTTGTATCGTTACTTTTATATTGTTACT
Organism: Rana kukunoris; assembly: GCA_029574335.1. Taxonomy (NCBI): domain Eukaryota; kingdom Metazoa; phylum Chordata; class Amphibia; order Anura; family Ranidae; genus Rana; species Rana kukunoris. Next base: position 13,389,426 of record CM056051.1, on the reverse strand, counting down.
TTGTGAATTTTCTATTGCCGGTCATGTTTTGTTTACATTTCAGCTGTCAGTGGGGGAAGCCCGCTGACAGTTGATGAGTCATCGGTTGTTAAGGATGTGGCGGGCGGCTTCCCGTCCCCGCTGTTTAACCACATCCTGTACGGCCAATAACAGATCGATGGCCGGGAAGTGGTTCTGTTATCCTGACTGGGCGTCATATGATGTCCAGCAGGATAACATGCCGGCACACGCCCGCAAGGGCACGCAGCGCGGCGATCACGAGTGCGGCGTGTCAGTTTGACTGACACGCCGCATCTCCGCATCGCCGCATCGTGATAAGAAGCCTCTGTCACAGGCTTCTTACCACGTGATCAGCTGTCACCAATCACAGCTGATCATCGCGTGAACCAGGAAGTGGCGGTACATGGCATTCCTTGGTTTGTGCTGACAGAGAGAGTCGATCGGTGCAGATTGGCATCTCTCCCTGTCAGATGGGGGTCTGTGCTGATAATCAGCACATTGATATCAGCACAGCCCTATCAGATGTGCCAAAAAGGTACCCAGTCAGTGCCCCCTCAGGATCGCCTATCAGTGCCCAATAAAGTGCCAATCAGTGCCAGGTCAGTGCCCATCACATTGACAATCAGTGCCCTACAGTAACACCTGTCAAAACCTCATCAGTACTTCATCATCAGTGCTGCCTATCAGTGCCAATCAGTACCGCCTATCAGTGCCGTCTGTCAGAACCAGGGGCGGACTGACCATTGAGCAACTCGGGCACTGCCTGAGGGCCCCATGCCTCTAGGGGGCCCCATCAGGGTTGCCAGGCTCATTAAAACCAGGGACAGTATGTAAAAATCTGTGTTTTTTTTTTACATCTGTCCCTCATATGTCCAAAACCTACATGCTTTTCATGTGAAAATCCCGAGATTTTAGCTGCCCCGCCTCTGCACTGCCTCCTGGTGTGGTGGCCATCTGTAAGCCTGGGGGCCCCATAATCTTCTATTGCCCGGGGGCCCCATAAGTTGTCAGTCCGCCCCTGGTCAGAACCCATCACAGTCGCTTGTCAGTGCCCATCAGTGCTGCCTGTCAGTGCCCATCAGTGCCCATCAGTGCTGCCTATCAGTGCTGCATATCAGTGCCCATCAATTCTACATATCAGTGCCAACTCATCAGTGCCCATCAGTGCCGCATGATCAGTGCCGCCTATCAGTGCCCATCAGTGCCGCCTATCAGTGCCCAAACTCACAGCGGCAGCAGCTTTGTATGTTTTTTTTCTTCCAGCTGGCTTCCGACTATTCAGTAAAACTGATTTCAGCGACTGAGGAGCGGCCCGGTAACTGCCAATGCTATCACATAGGGGGGCGTTCACCCCCTTGTCATAGCAATACATTTAATTGAAAAGCTAACACATTTAAAAAATATAAAAAATGTAAATTCATATTTTTTTTTTTTAAATAACAGATTTTTTTTTTTTTAAAGCATACCAGTCACCCTGCACACGCATGCACGTGAATGTAAACAACCGTTGCGGTGCCACACATGTTGAGTATTGATGCAATCTTCACTGTGAGAGCGATAATTCTCATCATTCATTGTTGGCTCTAAATATATAACTAGGGATGCGACGATACCGAGTATTTTCATACTTATACTCGTGCAAATCCTCTCGATACCCGAAACCGATACGTTGCCCAAAATCGCACTGCAAAGAATGGCATGCCAACTGAACAGGAATGCGGTGAGATTCCTTTCCAAATCGCATGCGGTCTCCTCACTGCTCCTGTGTGAACCCGGGCTGAAATCGCTATGACAAGTCACAAGCGAATGCTGGTGCCCGGTGGTCACCTCGCCTGCCAGGCACTCGCGTCAGCTCCGGGGGCAAACAGCGGGCGCTTGCACGTGCCTCCGGCGGCATGCTTGCCCCTAGTGGCCACAAGGCAACATAGCATCGTTTCGCCCAGCCCTGCCATGCTGTCTCAGTAAAACTGTGGCGGCTGTTTTTGCAAGTGGTTCAAATAATTTCCCAGCCATGCAAAATTTGAAGGAATATGTTTGGTGTCTATTTACTTGATATAACCTCGTATTTTTTATTATTTTACCCAAAAATGTATATTATATTGTGTTTGTGTGCACGGAAATACATTTTAGAGTGTTTTTACTGATATATGTTTGGTAAACATAAAGGTAAAAAATTGCAACTGCTGCTGTTTTATTCTAGAGAGCCTCTGCCAGGCCCGGACTGGCCATAGGGCATACCGGGCAAATGCCCGGGGGGGCGCTGGGGCCTGCGGGCCGCTGGTGGTCCACGAACGGCCCGCAGGCCGATGGCGGCCCGCGAACGGCCCACATGCCATGTCTCCCCAGGGGTGTACCAAGAGGTTGCAGGCGAAGAGGGAACTATTCTTACCTAATAGCCCAGTTTACCCGCCACCAACACAGCGCCAGATAGAGATGAGCTGGGTCAGATAGAGAAAGTTGAGATCAGCTCTGACATTTCACCCCTCCCCTTGCTGCCCGCACAACCAGTTAGAGGAGAGAAGCTGCTTCTACTCCTCTCCCTCCTCTCCTCCTGTGTCTATCTATCTATCTATCTATCTATCTATCTATCTTTCTCCCTCCTGTTATTTATCTATCTACTATCTTTATTCCTTCCTTTTATCTATCCGTCTATCTATATTTCTTTATCTCACCCCACATCCCATCATTAAACCCCCCCCCGGGCTGCTCAGTCTTAAATGCCCAGGCCTATTTTTTGTCCCAGTCCGGCCTGGCCTCTGCTATGTATTTGTATGGGGGGCGGGGGTGTAAGTAGTAGGAAAAAAAATGCAGATTTTACCATCTGTGCATACAATTTAAAAAATTGCTCTGGATGCGGTTGTGGATAATTGCGGGAGGCGTCACCTCCTATAACCTTCCAGCTCTGGTTATCAGTACCGGCTACATACAAAGTCTTAGGATGGCCGTGTGTGTGGGGCGAGACTGATTCATGATATAAATATGTTTTTAGAATTTATATACGAAGCAAAAAAAAAAAAACAGATCTTGAGAGACGTACTTTGCAAGAGATCTGACATTTTATTCATGTTCATCCAAAACAAACATAATCACCAACGTTGGGTATAAATAGCTAGGAAAAAAAAAGATCTAATGAAATCTTCCTCTAAAATAAATATAAACTTCGGGCCAGATTCTCAGAGGCGCTACGACGGAGTATCTCAGATACCCCGTCGTATCGCCGTTTTTTTGGCCGGGTATCTATGCGAGTGATTCCTTGAATCACCTTGGCATAGATACGCCTAAAGATCCGGCAAGTGTAATACCATTACACTTGCGGATCGTAGTTGTAATGACAACTCCGGCCACTAGGTGGCCTTTATGTTGTTTTCTCATTTGCCTATGCAAATGAGGCTACTACGTCGATTCCCGATCGCTTTTACGCCGCCCCGTCGTCGCGTATGTCGTTTACGAACGCGTAAGGTTACCCCTGCTAATATGAGGGGTAACCTTACGCAGTACCGTCGGATGCCGTCGGGTGCAGTCGGATGCCATGTTAAGTATGGCGTCGGGTCAGCGTCGGCTTTTTCCGTCGCTTACGTCGTTTTACTAACTCGTTCGCGAATAGGGCATTGCGTAGTGACGATCACGTCGTTTTGACGTCGGTTTCAACGACGCTTTCCAACGTGAGCTGGAGCATGCGCACTGGGCTTTTTCCCCGGCCGGCGCATGCGCAGTTCGATCGACGCGGGGGCGCGCTTAATTTAAATACAAGCCGCCCCCTTTGAATTACGCGGCCTTACGCTGGGCCATTTTCGCTACGCCAACGCAAACTACGGAGCAAGTGCATGGAGAATACGGCACTTGCTCTGTTACGTTGCGGCGGCGTAGTGTAAAAGGCTTACGCTACGCCAAGGCAAATACCTGAGAATCTGGCCCTTCACCTGCAGATATAAATAGAAGCCACATACCCCTATCAGTGTCTTTGTAAGGCCCCTTTCAGACTGTGGCAGGAGGCGCGGTGGTGGTATAGCGCCGCTATTTTTATACCGCCAGATTTACCGTGGGATTCGGCCGCTAGCAGTGTGGTATTAACCCCCGCTAGCGTCCGATAAAGGGTTAATACCGCCCGCAGTGCACCTCTGCAGAGACGCATTGCGGGCGGTATTGCCGCGGTTTCCCATTGTTTTCAATGGGAAGGAGCGGTGAAGGAGCGGTATACACGCCGCTCTTCTCACCGCTCCAAAGATGCTGCTAGCAGGAGATTTTCTCTCCCGCCAGCGCATCGCCGAGGGCTTTCACATTGAGGATGCAGTGAAGGAGTTTTTCAGGCAGTATAGCAGCGCTATTTTTAGCGCTGTACCGCCTGAAAAACTCCTCAGTGTGAAAGGGGTCTAAGTGTGGTCCTTCCCTGATCTATGAGGAATCTCCAGCAGGAGGAAGGAGATCCGTCCTGATCCCTATCTAGCACTACCCCCGGAAGAGCTGCTGGATTTTTGGGTGGCGTGTTACCTCATGGTTTCCCCTGAATTCCTAGGGGTGGATGATACGTATTTCATTTGGTAGAAGTAAAGAAATGTCCAGACAAGTGCTCTTTGCTATGCTCTTTATTACCCAGCCGGGTAAAAACAGTAAAACTTGAAAGTAAAGCTGAAGAAGAAAGGAGAACAGCAAACTCAGGCGTAATGATGGTCCTGCTCCCAAGCGTAACACTTCTTAGCGCCACTCCCGCTGGAATGGGTTTAGTGTACCCGGACAGGCCTCTCTCACTGACCTGGCAGCTGGAGTATCACTCAGACAATTGTAGGATAAAGTCTCTGCCACAGACCCTCCTTGGTGAACCTCTGCCACAGGCCCTCTTCTGGATTGAATTCCCGGAGATATCCCTCCTTGTATGAGTTACATCTGGATCTCCTTCAACTTGTCGCCCAGGTGCCGACTGACAGGTGATCAATAGTGTTGAGCGGAATACGCCATATTCGATTTCGAGATATTTCACGAATATATAGAAGAATATTCGTGAAATATTCGTTAATATCGAATATTCGTGATATTTTATCAAAAATTTATTTTTGCAAAATTTCGCTAATGCGAATGCGAAATTGATTGCGAAATTCTCGTCAACACGCGAAAACGGAGATCATTTCCTGGATTACTAAGCTAATATGCACTAAACACTAACTCGTCTTACACAAACTTATATGACTAAACTAAAGCTAATTTTTTTTTTTTATACACAAACCACAGAAGGGCAGAGAAAGTATTCGCGAATATTCGTAATACGAATATTCGCATTGCGAATATTCAGCAACATAAAAGGATCGCCTCAGCTACTTGGCCCAGGGTCTCTAATCATACCAGCAATGCTTTTAGACGTCGATGGAGATCACTAGGATGTGATCTGTTTTAAAAATAAATTTGAAAAAATATTCACCGCGATTTATTCGCGAATACTCGAATATGCAATATTCGTAACAAATATTCGCAATGCGAATATTCGTGAGCAACACTAGTGATCAATTCCGGCTACCTCGATCCCTGGTGGTTTGTCCAGGCCCTTTTGGACCGCCAACCTCTCAATTGCGCTCCTCAGACTGACTCCCCACCGAACAACAGTACAGCTTGGGATCCTCAAAGGTGGGAACCCAGTCAGTCACTGGATTCCCGTCGCTGTTCAGATGCTCCGGGCCGACATAGTCACCGAAACCAGGAACACCGCGTGGCATGCACGCCCCGGCAAGGTAGGCCATAACGCCGGGGTGCCGTGATGTGGTCACCCTAAAGGTAGGTCCCACACTGGACAAAGAAGACCCAGAACCAATGGTGTCTGCCCCATAAATACTCCTCCCCAGCATGCACAGCGAGGACAAACCCTCCTGATTGGCTGCTGGGAAAGAGCACCCAAACCTTGACAGGAGGAAGGAGGTCCTGATTCCTTTATATTATCTTTATATCACTAGAGGGGTCACCAGCAGGAGGAAGGAGGTCCTGATTCCTTTATATTATCTTTATATCACTAGAGGGGTCACCAGCAGGAGGAAGGAGGTCCTGATTCCTTTACATTATCTGTATATCACTAGAGGGGTCACCAGCAGGAGGAAGGAGGTCCTGATTCCTTTATATTATCTTTATATCACTAGAGGGGTCACCAGCAGGAGGAAGGAGGTCCTGATTCCTTTACATTATCTGTATATCACTAGAGGGGTCACCAGCAGGAGGAAGGAGGTCCTGATTCCTTTATATTATCTGTATATCACTAGAGGGGTCACCAGCAGGAGGAAGGAGGTCCTGATTCCTTTACATTATCTTTATATCACTAGAGGGGTCACCAGCAGGAGGAAGGAGGTCCTGATTCCTTTATATTATCTGTATATCACTAGAGGGGTCACCAGCAGGAGGAAGGAGGTCTTTTAAAAGTCTGTTAATTCTTCAGTGATAAATCACCAAATCATAACATCATTTACATCCACTTTAACCACTTGCTTACTGGGCACATAAAACCCCCTTCGTTACCCAGGCGAAATTTAAGCTTCCGGCACTGCGTCGCTTTAACTGACAATTGCGCGGTAGTGCGACGTGGCACCCAAACAAAATTGGCGTCCCTTTTTTCCCCACAAATAGAGCTTTCTTTTGGTGGTATTTGATCGCCCGTGCGGTTTTTATTTTTTGCGTTATAATGAAAAAAAGAGCGACAATTTAAAAATATATATATTTTTTTTACTTGTTGCTATAATAAATATCCCTTTTTTTTTTTTTTTTTTTTATATTTTTTTTTCTCAGTTAAGGCCGATACGTATTCTTCTACGTATTTTTGTAAAAAAAAAAAAAAAAAAAAAAACACAATAAGTGACTGCTTTGCGCAAAAGTTATAGCACCTACAAAATAGGGGACATAATTATGATTTTTTTTTTTATATTTTTTTTTTACTAGTAATGGCGGCGATCTGCGATTTTTATTGGGACTGCGATATTGCGACGGACACATCGGACACTTTTGACACATTTTTGGCGCCATTCACATTTATACAGCGACCAGTGCTATAAAAATGCACTAATTACTGTATAAATGTGACTGGCATTGAAGGGGTTAACACTAGGGGGTGAGGAAGGGGTTAAATGTATTGCCTGGGTGTGTTCTAACTGTATGGGGGGAGGGGGGTGACTGGGGGAGGTGACCGATGCTGTCTCCCTATGTACAAGAGAAACAGCATCTGTCACCTCACTGACAGGACGTGAAGCTCTGTGTTTACACTCAGAGCTCCACGTCCCTGCTGTCTCACCGACGATCGTGTGTACCTGACGGACATCGCGGCCGCCGGGTACACGCATCGGATCCTCGGTGATGCGTCGGGACTGTTTTTCCCCGCCGCGCGCCACAAGGTGTGGCGCGCGCGGGGAATTACAAGCAAATCACGTCCAAAGACGTGTCCCCGGCGCCTCAGGTCCGCGCTGTTCACGTCTTTGGACGTGAAGCGGTATTGAAGTGGTTAACATAGGATACTCCACTAGGGGGCTGGTTTATCTTTACGCCGCGTATCTCTTACGGAAACGTCGGAAAGTCACTGCGTCGGGCCCGAATACGATCGTGAATTGCTGATTCTCGCTGATTAACATATTCTCGGCGTTAACCAGCGGGAACGCCCCTAGCGCCATTTTTAAAATTGCAGTTCCGATACGACGGCGAAATACAACCCAGCGTTTCTTGTTTTCTGCTTACTGAAAACAGAAACGCCGGCTCAAAGTGAGAGTTAGGCTGGAGTATCACTGATATTTCAGAGTAACTCTACCTGAATCTGGCCCTTAGTCTTTAGCGCAAGGTTTGATTCATTATACCCACTGTTCTCAGCTACATAGAGAGGTGAGGATGGAGGAAAAGCAGCACACTAGTCTTCCCAATGAATTGCTGGGGTGGGGGAGGGAGTGTCATGTCAGGCTAAGTCTAGTCATTGAAGGAGAGCTGATACAGACACAGCACAGCTAGATAAGCAACCATGGAGTGTTCTTCTGCTTAGTGTGGTCAGTTGTTAATAGGAAAGCAGAGGGACTGGCAGGATCACCAGGGATTTCACACACAGGAAGCAATACAAAGAGAACAGGAGACTTTCCCATACAAGTACATGGCACAGCAGACACATATCAGGAATATGAAATGTTGGGTTTACATATTCTTTAAAGTTTGTGCAAATGCTGTTTTTTTTTTTTTTGTTTGTTTTTTTGCACATTTGGAACGTGTTACAAGATATTAGGAAACTTTTCTTGAAGCTTCCTGAGTTCCTGCCAGTTCCTGAAGGGGTTGAGTTTATCTCTTTCAATGCCAAACACAATACTTTGTAGAAAGCAACAGTTTTGCATTGAGATCCTTTCCAGGGGTTGTTTTAGGCTTTTCTCCGGCTGGTTCGTTGGAATTGTTTTTATTGTTCTTTGAAAATCCAATTATCTATCGTCTCTTTTTCCTTGTAAAGTGAAGCGTGGAATTAATTTTCAATCAGAAAAATTCCTCCGAACATAAATTCAGACACTACAAAGGTTTTACACTTGTCATGCCCCCCTCTCATGTTTAACAGGTGCTTGCTAAAAGTCTGCAATGCCATATTAGGGCATTTATTGTGCGCTGGGCCTCTGCGAACCTTCCCGAGCATTGCAAGCAATGCAAACCTCACATAAATGTCAACTGTTTTAGTCTAGGTATGTTGGTTCACGGCTGGGGACCATGAAGTAGCTTGAGCAAAGGTAAAGGCAGACTGGAGCAGTCCACAGGTACACGGCTGGAGACCATGGAGTAGCTTGAGCAAAGGTAAAGGCAGACTGGAGCAGTCCACGGGTTCACAACTGGGGACCATGAAATTGTTTAAGCACAGCTAAAGGTAGACTGGAACAGTCTACAGGTTCACGGCTGGGGACCATGAAAAAAACTTGAGCACAGCTAAAGTCAGACTAAAACAGTCCACAGGTTCACGGCTGCAGACCATGGAATAACTTGAGCACAGGTAAAGGAAGACTGGAACAGTCTACAGGTTCACGGCTGGGGACCATGAAATAGTTGAACCCAAGTGAAGGCAGACTGAAACAGTCTACAGGTTCATGGCTGGTTACCATGAAAAAAACTTGAGCACAGGTAAAGGCAGACTGGAACAGTCTACAGGTTAACTGCTGGGGATCATAAAGTAGCTTGAGTACGGGTAAAGGCAGTCGGGAACAGTCAATAGGTTCTCGGCTGGGGACCATACAGTAGCTTGAGGAAAGGTAAAGGCAGACTGGAGCAGTCCACAGGTTCACGGCTGTGACCATGGTGTAGCTTGAGCACAGGTAAAAACAGACTGGAACAGTCTACAGGTTCACGCTTGGGAACAGGAAGAAGCTTGAGCACAGGTAAGGGCAGATTGGAACAGTCTACAGGTTCATGGCTGGGGACCAAGAAGTAGGTTGAGCACAATTGAAGGCAGACTGGAACAGTCTACAGATTTACAGTTGGGGACCATAAAAAATTTGAGCACTGCTAAAGGCAGACTAAAACAGTCCACAGGTTCACGGCTGGGGACCATGGAGTAGCTTGAGCACAGGTAAAGGTAGACTGGTAAAGTCAATAGGTTCACGGCTGGGATCTCAAAGTATCTTGAGCACAGGTAAAGGCAGAACAACAGTGTACAGGTTTACAGCTGGGGACCATGATAAAACTTGAGCACAGCTAAAGGCAGACTGGAAACAGTCTACAGGTTCACGGCTGGGGAACATGAAAAAACTTGGCAGGAAGCCAAGGCAGCCTAAAAAAGGTCAACAGGTTCATGACTGGGGACCATGAAGTAGCTTGAGCACGGCTAAAGGCAGACTGGAACAGTCAATAGGTTTATGGCTGGGGATCTCAAAGTATCTTGATCACAGGTAAAGGCAGAATGGAACAGAGTAGAAGTTTACAGCTGGGGACCATGATAAAACATGAGCACAGCTAAAGGCAGACTGGAACAGTCCACAGGTTCATGGCCGGGGACCATGAAGTGGCTTGAGCACAGGTAAAGGGAGACTGGAACAGTATACAGGTTTACTGCTGGGGACCATAGAGTAGCTTGAGCACAGGTAAAGTCAGACTGGAATAGTCAATAGGTACTCGGCTGGGGACCTTGAAGTAGCTTGAGCACAGGTAAAGGCAGACTGGACCAGTCAATAGGTTCATGGCTGGGGATCTCAAAGTATCTAAAGCACAGGTAAAGGCAGAATGGAACAGTGTACAGGTTCATGGCTGGACAGTAGTTCAAGTAAGGAAAGGAAGAAAAGAGGCTATACTCACTGGATCCCGGTACACAATCACTCCATAGATGCAGCCTCTTGCAAAGTACTCCAGAATTCACTCCAAAGTGTTCCAGGGGCTGGTTGCCCCCCTCCTCTCAGCTCACAAATCCATCCCCACATGGGGGAACCAGACAATCCCCTATTCAGATTATTTAACAGCAACCCAACCTCCATCTGGGCACACCTCCCTAGGGATTGGCTAGGTCCTGCTCAATATTAAGGCTGGTCATTTGAATTTTCCCTTACTACATTTCAGAGACTTCCTTGGTGGCAGGGGGAAGTAATCAAACTCCCAGCCTGTGAAGCCCCCAACAGACCAGACAATATCTACAATACAATACAACACAATACAGTACAATATCTAGAAGAAAATATTTTTTATATAACACGCACATGAACTTTAATGGTACCCCAGTCTTAGTCCGTAGGGTTCAATATTGAGTTGGCCCCGCCCTTTGCAGCTATAACAGCTTCTTCTGGGAGGGCTCTGCACAATATTTAGGAGTTACTCTTTAACCTCTTTGCGTCGGTGCCTACCAGCCCTTTAAGAGGTTTATGACACCGGGAGGTGGGACCGGGCTTAAGATCACGTTGCTGCCGTGATTGGATGTCAAGCAGGGATCAGGAGCTTTTGGTTAGGCACTGGTAACTGCACTGCACAGCTCTAGTGTTAGAAATTCACGCAAATATGTGGCCTCTCGGCCCTAAGGACCAGGCGTAGAGAGGCCACATATTTGCGTGTGGCCGGCACCAAGTGGTTTTTATGCTGAATAGAGATTCTCAACTACTTTAGTAAGTCAACCTTTATTTTGCTCCTTATTTTAATATCATTTCCAAGCTGTCTGCGTCCCTGTTGGGAGATTCACTCTCTCTGTGGGTTCTGATGACCATTGCAGGGCCGGAGTGGGACTCATTTTCAGCCCTGGAGTTTCGTGCCTTAGACCAGCCCACTTTAGTTCACGACTATTAAAATAATGTAATTAAAACCTCAAAATATAAGTTTGCAATGGCGCACTGTTCTCTACAGCCTGTAATTCATTGTATTTTTCCAAAAATATTTCCAATTCAGTGCAAATACAGTAAGTTTTGCTTCACAATGAAGATTTATTAGAACAATAAATAACAGGACCCTCCTCGCATCTCTGTACCCTCCCCGCAACTCTGTATCCTCCTCATACCTCTGTACTCTCCCCGCACCTCTGTACCCTCCCCGCACCTCTGTACCCTCCCCGCACCTCTGTATCCTCCTCATACCTCTGTACTCTCCCCGCACCTCTGTACCCTCCCCGCACCTCTGTACCCTCCCCGCACCTCTGTACCCTCCCCGCACCTCTGTACCCTCCCCGCACCTCTGTGTTCCCCCTCTGGACCCCTCCCCCAATATCTGTTCTCTCTGTACCCTTCCCCACATATCTGTACCCCCCACCTCTGTAACTTCCTCCCCCACACCTCTGTTCCCCTCCGTACATATTGTAAATTACAATATAAACCTGACAGCAGAAAAAAAATGATTTTTTTTTTTTCAGGTTGGTTACTGGGTGCACTAAGTGTGCTGCCTGTTTTTCCCCTACCTGTGAAAATCTGCCCTGGCCGCTGCCATGTATCCGGCACCGAAGCCGCCCCCCCCCCCCCCCCCCCCACGAAAAAAAAAAAAAAGACCCCCGATCCGTCCTTTTATTTAATCGGCTCCTGCGGCCGCCTTTCGGCTCCCTTATAAATTTAGCCCCCGACGCGGCAGCCTGTAGCATGGCACTTGCGCCAGTGCATGGACAACCAGCGCCCAGGGCGAACATGCCGAGCTGCGCCCCCCCATAACCAATTATCTTACACACACACAAAAAAAATATAATATATATATATATATTGCAGAGGTCAGAATTGGATAAATTACAAGGATCAGGAGCATTGTGTACAGTGGTAGAGTATGTACAGTAATATACAATATCACATACATGTGGGACCAAAAACCCTCTGCTGCAAAAACATTTTGTGAAGGAGATAAGAACACACTCCTTGTACTGTAAAATACTATAACATATAATGTGAATAACTCCCAAATATTCAAATAACTCTAGTCAAATTCTTATGGTTCATTTTTACACAATTTAGTTTTGGAGTTACTACCAAACTCCCAGTGCTGCAAACAAACACACAGTGCAAAGTACTATTAAAGTGCACTTTAACCACTTAAGACCCGGACCAATACGCTGGTAAATGACCCAAGGTGTTTTTGCGATTCGGCACTGCGTCGCTTTAACAGACAATTGCGCGGTCGTGCGACGTGGCTCCCAAACAAAATTTGCGTCTTTCTTCCCACAAATAGAGCTTTCTTTTGGTGGTATTTGATCACCTCTGCGATTTTTATTTTTTGCGCTATATACAAAAATAGAGCGACATTTTTGAAAAAAAAAAACACTATTTTTTACTTTTTGTTAAAAAAAAATCAAATAAACTAAATTTTAGTCAAACATTTAGGCCAAAATTTATTTAGCCACATGTCTTTAGTAAAAAAAAAAAAAAAAAAAAAAAAAAAAAAAAAAAAAAAAAAATCGCACTAAAAAAAAAATAGCTACCTAGCGGGAACAGCGACACTAATACAGCGATCAGAAAAATGATCGCTTAGTGACGCTGGCAATAGGGAGTGAAAGGGTTAACTAGGGCGGTGATCAGGGGGTTAAAACTTTATTAGGGGGGGTGGGGGGGCTATCCTGAACCTAACACTAACTGCCTGTCACACTGACACTAAATGCAGTGATTAGATCACTGCATTCAGTAACACTGTGACAGGGGGGTGGGGGGGGGCGATCACAAGGGGTTAATATGCCTATGTGAGTGTGTGTCAGTGTTGTGTTGGTGCACACTTACTTGTGATGTCTTCTCTCATCAGCAGCGCTGGGAAACAGCGCTGCGATGAGAGAATACATCATTTCCTCCTTCCTGTGTAAACACAGGAGGAGGAAGTGACAGGCTGGGAGCGCGCTCCCATTGGCTGGGAGCGATCGCGGGGGGGGGCGGATATCACGGACATCCGCCCGCAGATCCCGGATCGCTCCCAGAGGTAGGGAGACCCCCGCACGCCGCGGAGGGGGTCCCGATGGGACCCCCGAACCGCACTCAGGCGGGGACGTAAATTTACGCCCTTGTGCCTGTACGTGCCATTCTGTGGCCGTATATGTGCGTGCGGGGGTCTTTAAGTGGTTAAACAAACAGTCCACTAGAGCAGTGGTCTCCAAACTGCGGCCCTGGGGCCAGATATGGTCCTTTGCTTGCCTTTATCCGGCCCTTGAGGAATAATTCCTGCCACTGACATCAACATTGGAGCACTATTCCTTCCAATGATGGGGCATAATTCCTTCCACTGACATAAAAAAAGGGGCACTATTCCTCCCAACGACACCAGATCGGACATTGTTAACTCCCACTGGGCACAGTTTGGCCCCCCTGAAGTCTGAAAGACATTAAACTGTCCCTTTCTTTAGAGAGTTTGGAGACCCCTGCACTAGAGAGCAAGTGCTCTTGTGTGGATGTGGGAAACCCCCTCACTGGGACATTGTTTTCTGACAACAGGGACTCCCCCCTATTAAATACACTGATTTAGCACTGCTTCTGTTTGGCTGCAAACAGCTAATTGAACAAGGATTTCCAGCAGAAGTGGATATAACAATAGGTTTGTCTAACAGAGAGGATTACACACCGATCTAAAATTCAGCCCCTGCTGAACCCAATTAATTCTGATGTGTGTACTCCGTTCTACCTTGTACTTTTCTTCAGGGGGCTCTCTGCAGTTCTGTTACTGGTCCCCTGTAGCTCCTGTGTCAGTTAGGAGTGACAGTGGTCACACTCCAGCCTCCACTTTGGACCATACAGGGTTAATCTTCCTCTATATGTGATAGGGAGGAGGAGAAGAGCACTGGAGCTGGCTGAAGCATAGAATTAAGTAAAAAAACACTATACAGTACCTCCATTCTCCCCCCTCCCCCACTGCAAGAGTGGACTTTCTTGAAGTTGGGCTGGTATAAGAAATCACATCCTTTGCTGTGTAATGCTTATATTCTTCAACAGGTTAGGAATTAGTGTTACATTTCATAGATGTAATCCACATACACATTATATCTTATTAATAATCATCATTTTTAGAAGATATAAAGTGTATGTGGATTACATCTATGAAATGTCACACTAATTCCTAACCTGTTCAAGAATTTTACTTTCACTTTCAATAAACCTGCAGTGAAAAGTGCAGGGCACATTTGTAATCACATTATGGAATTCAGAGCAGTGGGACTCACAGTAGAAGAGGATCCAGTCTGTCACACATGATTTACAAATCTTCACTCTGCCCTGGAGGAGCTCTCTGCTGTGTGCTGCTGGGCGGGAACCAAAGATCCATGCTGCAGTGTTGTGAGTTTCTCTTCCTGTTCCGCCCACATGCTCTTTCACTGGGACTGTACCAACTCCAATCGGGGGGGGGTTATATAGGAACTCAAGAAGGGAGCCTGGAAAGGAGTGCAACTGCTGCTGCAGAGAAGTGAGCAGGAGCGATAATCCTTGATGTAGGCAGGTAACAGGGGCATACAAGTTTTACAGCCATATTATGATATTTTGTGGACAGAGTTTTCGAACCGGCCCACAACCAGACCAGCCCATCTGGATACTTCCCGATTCTCCCGATTGGCCACTCCGGGCCTGTCTTTGATACAGAAACTATGGAGAAATTCATAAATTAAAGGGGTTGTAAAGGTACAACTTTTTGTTCCCTTAATATCTTCCTTTACCTTAGTGCAGCCCTCCTTCACTTACCTCATCCTTCCATTTTGCTTTTAAATTAAGGTGACCAGATTTTTCAAACGAAATCAGGGGACATATTTTTGTTTTACTAGTAATGGCGGCAATCAGTGACTCTGCCCGCCACCACCCCCTCACAGCCTGTCAAGTCTCACTCTCCGGGCCCCGGCTACTACTGGATGGGGAGCAGAAGAAGTAAACAGGCCGGCGGCTGGCCGAGGCATGAGCCAAGGCAGAAGAACATGCGAGCGGAGCTGAATGGGCATGCACCCGAAACTGAATATTCCCTCCACTCTAACCAGCACATGATTATCAGAAAGGGTCACAAATAATGGAAAAAGGTACACCCCTAAGCTACTAGGCGCAGCAGAGCGGGGGTGTGTAATTCCGATTTTTTTTTTTTATTCTGCACTGACTGTCTTAAATTGCCCCAGCCCCTGTTTAAATCCAATCCGGGGACAAAACTGGGGACAGATTTGGTCTGGGGACAGTGTCCTCAATCCGGGGACTGTCCCCTGAAACCGGGGATGTCTGGTGACCCTATTTTAAATGTCCTTATTTCTTCTGAGAAATCCTAACTTCCTGTTCTTCTGCCTGTAACTCCACACAGTAATGCGAGGCTTTCTCCCTGGTTTTGAGTGTCGTGCTCGTTCTCTCCCTTGGACTACTGGAGAGTGAGGTGGCGTACACACGGCCGAGGTTCTCGCCAGAAACCAGCGAGAACCTCTCTGGGAGCTGCATTCCAGCGAGAACCTCGGCCGTGTGTACGCACTCTGCGAGCCCCGCCCATCGGGAAACCCGTCGAGCAAATAGAGAACAGGTTCTCTATTTGCTCGACGGCCCGTCGGGATGAATGGCTGGTTGCCATTCCCGACGGGCGGGTCGCAGATTCTGACGGCCGGCAGAGAACCTCGACGGGCGGAACGATGTGTTCTGCCCGTCGAGGTTCTCTGCCGTGTGTACGGGGCATCAGGACGCCCACTAACACACAGCTCCTTTCTCTATCTGCAACGTAGAGAGTGTTCTGACTCTCCTGTAATCCAAGGGAGGGGGAAGCACGACACTCCACACCAGGGAGAAAGCCTTGCATTACTGTGTGGAGTTAAAGACAGAAGAACAGGAAGTGAGGATTTCTCAGAAAAAAAAAGGAAATTTAAAAGCAAAATGGAAGGATGAGGTAAGTGAAGGAGGACTGCACTAAGGGAAAGGAAGATATTTAGGGAACAAAAAATTGTACCTTTACAACCCCTTTAATCCAACTGAACCTCGAGCCAAACACTTATCTCATGGTTGCAATGCCGTAATTAAATGAAAATCGCTGTTAACCAATAAAAGCCCACAAAAAAAAGTGCTCGGGGCTCCTGGAACCTGTTGCTCTACCACCCTCCTCTGCAGATCACTTTTCAGAGGGGTGGTGGAGACTAAGTTTACCCAACAAAGGGTATTATTCCTCCCCACTTTATCCAAAGTCTTTTGTATTCTCCATAACATTGAGGCGCTCAGCCTGTGGCCCTCCAGCTGTTGCAAAACTACAAGTCCCATGGGGCATTGCAAGGCTGACATTTACAAGCATTACTCCCAGAGGCACGATGGGATTTGTAGTTCCACTGGAGGGCCACAGGTTGAGCACCCGTTTAACCCTTTAATTCAGTCATTAAATATACATCAGTAAGTAACTGAGACATGGTACATACAGTGGGTATTTCTTTTGTATATTTTTGGAAATTACCAATGACACCGTCTTCTCCTCCTGCAGATCTTTATTAATAACGAGTGGCATCAATCAGTGAGCGGCAGAACATTTCCTGTGCACAACCCAACCACAGGGGAGAAGATCTGCGATGTGCAAGAAGCGGATAAGGTGAGGACCGAGTGCTGCCCTTTGGTATGATATTGGGAGACCTCGATCATCTTCAGTTGAGTGTAATGATTTTTTACCACTTAAAATAAAAGTCTTCAGTAACCCACAGGAGCCCGTTCTGATAACGTGGAGTGCCTCTCTAAGCGCCAATGTTTCCACTTCTGTGATCCACTATAAGAAGTCATGGTTACATATGTAAAATAAAGACGCTGCATTTCCAACAGCCCAATGTGTAGAAGGAAAGTAAAAAGCGGCCTCAGGCTTCTCCCAGCCCATTGACTGACGCGTTTTGACTGTGAGTGGGTTTCGAACCAATAGGAGCCATTTAAAACCGTTTCTCACCCTCAAAAGCTGTCAAGATCCACCTTAAAATGGTTGTACAATCCGTACAATCACTTTTACCTATAAGTAAGCCTATATTAAAGGGGTAATTCCCCCAAAAACCTTTTTTTAACATTGATTGAGGCTCGTTATGTCAAGGGGAATAGGGTGTTTTTTTTTTAGAAACGAAGCAGTACTTACCGTTTTAGAGATGCATCGTCTCCGTCGCTTCCAGGTATGATCGTCTGGTCTGGGCGTGCCTATTTGATTGACAGGCTTCCGACGGTCGCATACATCGCGTCACGAGTAGCCGAAAGAAGCCGAGCGCCGGTGCGGCTCTATACTGCGCCTGCGCACCGTCGTTCGGCTACTTTCGGAAAATCGTGACGCGATGTATCCGACCGTCGCAAGCCTGTCAATCAAATAGGAACGCCCAGACCCGAAGACCATACCCGGAAGCGTCGGAGACGATGCATCTCCAAAACGGTAAGTACTGCTTCGTTTCTAAAAAAAAAACACCCGATTCCCCTTGACATAATGAGCCTCAATCAATGTTAAAAAAAAGGTTTTTGGGGGAACTACCCCTTTAAGGCTTACCTGTAAGTGCTGGAAATAGTTTTTAAACCTACACGTTTTAGGATATATATACAATGTCTCTGAACGCTGTCGTCTTCACTGTGCCGTTTCTAAAGGGGGTCATGCCATGACATGGCGGCTCCCACGCACATGCACGGGAGTGACGTCACGCGACTCCGGCCAGTCACAGAGCCGGAGTCTGCGGGCCCAGAAGGAAGAGGGCTGAAGATAAACGCTTCTAGCCAGCGGGGACATCGCAGGCTTCGGTTTCAGGTAAGTGACAAATAATGGGCTAACATTCCCTTCCTGATTCTCCTCCCGGCCAATCAGGTCTTGATTGAAGGGGAGAAGCGATCTTATTGGCTGCCTAGGAGAAGGAGGAGGGAGATGACGCACGGCCGGAGACGCACGGCGGAAGCCGCCATGTTGCCGATTAGGAGGAGAACCAGGGGAAGCTGGTGCTGACGCTAAGAGGAAGTGCTGCCCGCTACCTAGATGGGGTAAGTGCGGGGCTGGTGACCAACTGACCGGGGGGGGGTGGGGTGCGGGTTTAACTCCTCAACTTCACCTGATTGGGGTGGCAGCCAGCCATAACGTGACGGCTTCCCATGGGTTCCTCCCAAACCTTAGCTTATTACTACCTCTAAGCACAGCAGGGGACCAGGAAATAAACACTCATAGAAGAGTCTGTATCTTAGTCATGTGGAACATGAGGTTCCTTAGGGGTCAGTGATCTAGGCAGGTGTCAGTGGAAGGGAGTAAAGATGTAGGAAAAATGATCCCCACACCGGTTGTTGCTCTTTAAAAAAATCGTTGTTTTATTGAAAAGCCACAGTGAGCAAACGCAGATGAAATCAGTTGACGGGTTTCAGCCTATAAGGCCTTAGTCATAACTAGGCAGTAAAGATACATGTGAGTACTGGAGGAGAGGGGGTGGGGGGGTCTGCTAGGTAAATTGAGGTGGTTGCTGAGGACTTAATGATGTTTGGTGACGTTCAACAGGCTGACGTGGACAAGGCGGTGGAAGCTGCAAGGGCGGCTTTTCAGAAAGGTTCCCCGTGGAGAAGACTGGATGCCAGTGGAAGGGGAAAACTGCTGCACAAGCTTGGAGACTTATTGGAGAGAAACCGAGTGATCCTAGCGGTAAGACTGTCCATACATTATTTATCTTTTTATTTACTCTCCATGGACTGTTATATTATACGTCCTAAAGGTGGCGGGGTGTCACTGGGGGGTAGGGGGTAAACTGCTTTAACTACTTCCATACTGGGCACTTATACACCTTCCCGCCCAGACCAATTTTCAGCTTTCAGCATGGTTCCACTTTGAATGACAATTGCGCGGTCATGCTACACTGTACCCAAACTAAATTTGTATCATTTTGTTCCCAAAAATAGAGCTTTCTTTTGGTGGTATTTCACCTCTGGGATTTTTATTTTCTGCAAAAAAAAAATTAAAAAGACGGAAAATTTAGAAAAACAAATTATAATTTTTGTTTCTGTTACAAAACTTTGTAAATAAGTACATTTTCTCCTTCACTGATGGGCACTGATGGGGCTGCACTGACGGCACTGATAAGGCGGCATTGATGGGCACCGATGAGGTGGAATTCATGGGCACTATTATGCAGCACTGATGGGGCACTCATAGGCGGCACAGATGGGCACTGATAGGCAGCATGGATGGGCACAGATAGGCGGCACGGATTGGGCACAGATAAGCGGCACAGATGGGCACAGATAGACACAGATAGGCGGCATGGATGGTCACGGATAGGCGACACGGATGGGCACAGATGGGCACAGAGAGGCGGCACGGATGGGCACTGATAAGTGGCACGGATGTACTGTATTGTACTTATGGATGCCAATCAGTGCCAAACAACAATGCCTGCCAATCAGTTATGCCCATTGTGGGCACTGATTGGCATCAATTGTGGGCACTGAATGGCATTCCTGGTAGTCTAGGGTGGCATACCTGCTGGTGGGCATCCCTGGTGGTCTGGTGGCATCCCTGGTGGTCTAGTGGTATCCCTGGTGGTCTAGTGTGGGCATCCTTGGGGGGGGGGGGCTGTGCTAATAATTGATCAGCACAAACCCCCCCTGTCAGAGGAGCAGCCGATCGCTTCTCCTCTACTCGCGTCTGACAGACGCGAGTGAGGAAAAGCAGATAACCGGCTCTTCTTGTTTTTTTTTTCACAAGAAACCGGCTCTTCTTGTTTACATCGTGATCAGCCGTGATTGGACATGGCTGATCACGTGGAGAAGAGTTTCCGTCAGAGACTCTTTACGAGATCGGTGTTGCGGGGTGTCAGACTTGGCACTATGTTTTGTGTTACACCGAAAAATGGTGCAAAAGGTAGAGTTAAGCCTCGTACACACGCTCGGTTTACTAGGCAAGAACCAGTAAGAAAACTGCTGCCAGAGCTTTCTTGCCGAGTATACCGAGCGTCTATACGAGGCTTTCAGGTATCTCGTCAAGAAAACTGCCTAAAATCTCAACGAGAAAAATAGAGAACCTGCTCGCTATTTTATCGTTGTGATTCTCGGCAGTGTTTTCCCAAGAGAGTGTATGCTTACCTGTCGCCGTGGAAACCCGCGCATGCTCGAAATGACTTTGACGCATGCGCGGTAGCTTCCTAGGCATAGGTAGGGTGCAGCAAGATGGCGTGGGTGGCATCAGGGCTCAAGTTCTGCTGGACCGCGTGGGAACGGCGTCCCTGCACTTTTTTCACAGCAGGAACGCCGTTCCCTTTGCAGGACTCGAGCAGAGAATAGGTGGGAATGCAGTGTGTACTAAGTGAGGGGCGGGGGGGCACACACTGGGGGGTGTCAGGCCAGCGCCCCCCCTCTGACTGAAGCGGAGACTGCAGGCAGGTTAGGCAGCGGAGCGGCAGGCAACCCCCCGCCACTGAAGAGACAGCGAGGCTGAGCGGGCGGGTCCAGAGACAGCAGCGCGCAATTTCAGAAAACACGTGGAGAGAAGAGCCTGAGGTAGTGTGGCTTTGCGGGGGTGCGAACCGCACTGGAGTGACACCCAGCCGTCAGATCCCTCCCAGTCTCGGCACAGTGGACCGCCTCCCCCTCCTCCTGAAAGGCCAAAAGAGGGGGAGGGGATCCGAAAAGTCCACGAGTGCTGTCTGGCATGTCCCGATCATCTGAGGTACATTAGGGTACTGAATGGGGGGAATCTACACTTAATTGGGGGGGATCTGTACTGAATGGGGGGGTGGAATCTGTACTGAAAGGGGGGATATGAACTGAATGGAGGGGGGATATGTACTAAATGGGGGGATATGTACTGATTGGGGGGGATCTGTACTGAAGGGGGGGCTGTTCTGAATGGGGGGTGGAATCTGTACTGAATGGGGGGGGGACTGTACTGAAGGGGGTCTGTACTGAATTGGGGGGGGTCTACTGTAGGGGGGTGGGTCTGTACTGAATGTGGGTGTCTGCACTGTAGGGGGTCTGTGTAACATGCAGGGGGTCCATAACTGTTAGGGGGTGTCTGTGTAACATACAGGCGTCCAGAGCTGTGGGGGGCTGTGTAATGTAAAAGGATCCAGAGGGACAAGGACTGTGTAATGTAAAGGGATCCAGAGGTGCAGAGTGCTGTGTAATGTAAAGGGGCCCAGAGGTGCAGGGTGCTGTGTAATGTAAAGGAGTCCAGAGGTGCAGGGTGCTGTGTAATGTAAAAGGGTCCAGAGGTGCATGGTGCTGTGTAATGTAAAGGGGCCCAGAGTTGCAGGGTGCTGTGTAATGTAAAGGGGCCCAGAGGTGCAGGGTGCTGTGTAATGTAAAGGAGTCCAGAGGTGCAGGGTGCTGTGTAATGTAAAAGGGTCCAGAGGTGCAGGGTGCTGTGTAATGTAAAGGGGCCCAGAGGTGCAGGGTGCTGTGTAATGTAAAAGGGTCCAGAGGTGCAGGGTGCTGTGTAATCTAAAGGGGTACAGAGGTGCAGGGTGCTGTGTAATGTAAAAGGGTCCAGAGGTACAAGATGCTGTGTAATGTAAAGGGGTCCAGAGGTGCAGGGTGCTGTGTAATGTAAAGGGGCCCAGAGGTGCAGGGTGCTGTGTAATGTAAAGGGGCCCAGAGGTGCAGGGTGCTGTGTAATGTAAAGGGGTCCAGAGGTGCAGGGTGCTGTGTAATGTAAAGGGGTCCAGAGGTGCAGGGTGCTGTGTAATGTAAAGGGGCCCAGAGGTGCAGGGTGCTGTGTAATGTAAAGGGGCCCAGAGGTGCAGGGTGCTGTGTAATGTAAAGGGGCCCAGAGGTGCAGGGTGCTGTGTAATGTAAAGGGGCCCAGAGGTGCAGGGTGCTGTGTAATCTAAAGGGGTCCAGAGGTGCAGGGTGCTGTGTAATCTAAAGGGGTCCAGAGGTGCAGGGTGCTGTGTAATGTAAAAGGGTCCAGAGGTACAAGATGCTGTGTAATGTAAAGGGGTCCAGAGGTGCAGGGGGCTGTGTAATGTAAAAGGGTCCAGAGGTGCAGGGGGCTGTGTAATGTAAAAGGGTCCAGAGGTGCAGGGGGCTGTGTAATGTAAAGGGGTCCAGAGGTGCAGTTGTGGAGACCTAACCTACCTAAGACAGTGTTGTATCACAGTGGCTTAGCTGTGTTAACTGTCTGACGTTTTTGCTTCTTGGGGGGGGGGGGGGCGGGGGTGAATTTACAATGGTATTCAGCAAAGAGGGGGTTAATGTACCTCCACTGATGTATTGGTGACCAGTGGCAGGTAATTAACCCCTTTGTGCTGCATTAGTGACACCAGTGTCAGTGTTTATTACCCCTATTTGGTGCAGCATGAAAAGGTTCATAAACACTGACACTGGTGTCACTAATGCAGCACAAAGGGGTTAATTACCTGCCACTGGTCACCAATACATCAGTGGCCAGTGATGTATTTGATGCTACCCACCCCATACACTCCGTACCCCTCTCATCTACATACCACCCACCCCCATAAAAAAAATTGGTGGGAGAGTGGATCTTGGGTGGGAGTTCCCACACTTTTTTCCCCAGGACTTGACCCCTGGGCAGCATGTGACGAGCACATTCTCGTGGTACGCGATGACGTCACCACGTTTTTGCCTTCCAAAAGAACCACGGTTCTTTTGAATGGAGTGTCCTTTAGTGTTCTTGCCAAGATTCTGGCCCGTGTGTACAGGGCTTTAGCCTTTAATTAGAAAAGTGTCAATTGGCTGATGAGGTGAATGAGAATCATCTAGAATAGGGGTCCAAACTTTCTAAACAAAGGGCCAGTTTACTGTCCTTCAATCTTTAGGTTGGACTAAAGGCAGTGGGAGGAGAAAATTTCCTGGTGTCTAGTGGGAGTAAATGCATCATCGTTGTCAGTGGGAGGAATAGTCGCCAATTATTGATGTCAGTGGGAGAAATAGTGCCCCATCATTGGTGTCAGTGGGAGGAATAGTGGCCAATTATTGGTGTCAGTGGGAGGAATAGTGGGCAATTATTGGTGTCAGTGGGAGGAATAGTGCCCCATCATTGGTGTCAGTGGGAGGAATAGTGCCCCATCATTGGTGTCAGTGGGAGGAATAGTGCCCCATCATTGGTGTCAGTGGGAGGAATAGTGGCCAATTATTGGTGTCAGTGGGAGGAATAGTTGCCAAATATTGATGTCAGTGGGAGGAATAGTGCCCCATCATTGGTGTCAGTGGGAGGAATAGTGACCCATCATTGGTGTCAGAGGGAGGAATAGTGACCCATCATTGGGGTCAGTGGGAGGAATAGTGACCCATCATTGGTGTCGGCAGGAGGAATAGTGACCCATCATTGGTGTCAGTGGGAGGAATAGTGGCCAATTATTGGTGTCAGTGGGAGGAATAGTGCCCCATCATTGGTGTCAGTGGGAGGAATAGTGTCCAATTATTGGTGTCAGTGGGAGGAATATTGGCCAATTATTGGTGTCAGTGGGAGGAATAGTGCCCCATCATTGGTGTCAGTGGGAGGAATAGTGTCCAATTATTGGTGTCAGTGGGAGGAATAGTGTCCAATTATTGGTGTCAGTGGGAGGAATATTGGCCAATTATTGGTGTCAGTGGGAGGAATAGTGCCCCATCATTGGTGTCAGTGGGAGGAATATTGGCCAATTATTGGTGTCAGTGGGAGGAATAGTGCCCCATCATTGGTGTCAGTGGGAGGAATATTGGCCAATTATTGGTGTCAGTGGGAGGAATAGTGCACCAATTATTGAGTAAAAGAAGCAGCTGGCAACTCCATAACATCAAGCGTATTTATTTTGAAGTGAGTACAGTTAGCAGCAGACTAGTTTTGACGATAAGCCTTGTTCACAGCAGTCAGTGGGAGGAATAGTGCCCTTTCTTTGGTATCAGTGGGAAGAACAGCACCCCATCACTGGTGTCAGTGGGGGGGAATAGTGCCCCATTGCTGGTATAAGTGGGAGGAATAGTGCCCCGCTGTTGGTGTCAGTCGGAGGAATAGTACCCCATTGTTGGTGGGAGGAACAGCGCCCCATCACTGGTGTCAGTGAAAGGAATAGTGCCCTTTCAATAGTGTCAGTGGGAAGAATAGTGCACCATTGTTGGTGTCAGTGAAAGGAATAGTGACCTTTCAATAGTGTCAGTGGGAAGAATAGTGCACCATTGTTGGTGTCAGTGGGAGGAATAGTGCCCTTTCTTTGGTGTCAGTGGGAGGATTAGTGCCCCATCATTGGTGCCAGTGGGAGGAATAGTTTATTATCATTGGTGTCAGTGGGAGGAATAGTGCTCCATTGCTGGTATCAGTGGAATAAAAAGTGCCCCATTGCTGGTGTCAGTGGGAAAAATAGTACCCCATCGTTGGTGTCAATGGGAGGAACAGCACCCCATCTAGGGTGACCACTAGGGTTGTCCCGATACCACTTTTTTAGGACCGAGTACAAGTACCGATACTTTTTTTCATGTACTCACCAATACCGATACTTTTTTTAAATGTCATGTGACAGTTTTCAAACCACAAAACAGACTAAGGATATTTTCTTTATAATTATGAAGAACTCTAACTCAAGACATTATAAAAGAATAAAAATGAATAAAAATGTTTTATTTTCTTGTCACGCAGTAGTAAAAAAACTCAAAGAATTTTCACAGAACATGTTGATAAATACAAAAAAATCGGGAGCATTTGCGCGAGTACAAGTACTCCCGCAAATACTCGGTATCGGTCCCGATACTGATACTAGTACCGGTATCTGGACAACCCTACTGACCACATTTCCAAACTACCATTCAGGGACACCCCCTTCCCAAAAATCAGCTTGTGCTGCAACGAATCACAGCACAGTGATTGGACACAAGAGGCGGGATTTATGATTTCTCCAATCACAAGCAGGGGGCAGTATTGTGCTTCTCCAGGCATTCCCGGCCAGGACAAGTACTGTCAGTTAGTAAAGCGGTGATGTGGCGGCCTTTTTTGGGGGCATCAGATTGGCCCGGGGGGGGGGGGGTGGCTGTGTCAGGGTTTTTTCCGGGACACTGTATTGTCCTGGAATGAATGTGCCCGGGACAGACCTGTGGTCACGTGGTCACCCTAGCCCCATCACTGGTGTCAGTGGGAGGAATAGTGCCCCATCACTGGTGTCAGTGGGAGAAATAGTGCCCCATCACTGGTGTCAGTGGAGGAATAGTGCACCATTGTTGGTGTCAGTGACAGGAATAATGCCCCATGGTTGCTGTCAGTGACGGGAATAGTGCCCCATGGTTGCTGTCAGTGACGGGAATAGTGCCCCATGGTTGCTGTCAGTGACGGGAATAGTGCCCCATGGTTGCTGTCAGTGACGGGAATAGTGCCCCATGGTTGCTGTCAGTGACGGGAATAGTGCCCCAAGGGCCGGCTAAAGGCTTGTATAGGGCCACAGTTTGGAGAGCTCTGGTCTAGACCCTTACCTGTTATATGACTGTACACTGTATACCAACAGCAAACATACAGAACAGCTACAGTGTAATGCACAATACTGTTACTGATTAATCATTCATGTCTCAGCCAGACACCACTATTGTGTACAGGATCTTCCCACATTCACACTTTGTAATAATAATATCCTCCAAATGTTCCCTGAGCTAGCCCGGTACCAGGGCAGATATTCTCTGGATCTCTAACACTAATGTTTTTTTATTTTCTCAGACTCTGGAAACAATGGACACGGGGAAACCTTTCCTTCACGCGTTCCTCGTAGACCTGGAGGGCGTTATCCGAACCTTGCGCTATTTTGCTGGCTGGGCTGACAAAATCCAGGGGAAGACAATCCCGGTGGGTAAGTCACAGAATTCTTTCTTGCGAGAGATTAAATCACGTTCATGACAATTTAGGGGTAGCTAATGAAATCAAATGTACTTATATTGATACTAAAGTCTAAAAATCAATTCTTCAGCCACTTAAAGGGGAGTTCCAGCCCAAAATTGTGTTTATTAAAAGTCAGCAGCTACAAAAAGTGTAGCTGCTGGCTTTTAATAAACACTCACTTACCTGCTCCTGCGTTCCAGCGACGCGCCGACCGGGGCTCCGCTCCGCTCCCCCCCTCTCCCCAGCCGGCGTCTCCATCCCGACTGTGGGCACCCAGCCTTCGGCTTCACGGCCGGCCACCCACTGCGCATGCGCGAGCCGCACTGCGCATGCGCGCGCGGCGCGGCGCGGCTCGCCGCTGATTGGAGAGGCGATCGCATGGGACCTGTCAGTGTCCCATGTGATCGCCTACAGGGAGGGGCTGGTGTAGGAGATTAAGGCTTAATCGCCTAACCAGCCCCTCGGCGGAAGCAGGAAGTGGGACAGGAAGTCCCACTCCTACTGAAGCCCCCACTCCCCCCCCAAAAAAAATTACATGCCAAATGTGGCATGTAAAGGGGAGGGGAGTGGAACAAGAGGAAGTTCCAAATTTGGGTGGAACTCCTCTTTAAGGACCGCCGCATGACTATATACGTTGACAGAATGGCACGGCTGGGCACATAAACGTATATCTACATCCTCTTTAAGAGCCCAGCCGTGAGTCGCGAGCGCGCCGCCACGCTCACGACCCGGTCTGAAGCTCTGTGACCATGCCTGCGGGACCCGATCGCCGCCAGTGTCTCGCGATCGGTCAAAGGAGCTGAAGAACGGGGAGAGGTGAGTATAAACAAACCTTCCCCGTTCTTCATTGTGGCCTTGTCACCGATCATCTGTTCTCTGACATAGGGAACGACAATCAGTGATGTCACACGTCCAGCCACACCCCCCTACAGTAAGAAACACACATGAGGTCACACATAACCCCTACAGTGCCCCCTAGTGGTTAACCCCTTCACTGCCATTATCATTTTGACAGTAATCGGTGCATTTTTATAGCACTTTTCGCTGTGCAAAATGACAATGCTCCCAAAAATGTGTCAAACTTGTCCGATGTGTCCGCCATAATGTCGCAGTCATGAAAGAAATCGCTGATCGCCGCCATTAGTAGTAAAAAAAAAAAAAATATTAATAAAAATGTCTTAAAACTACCCCCTATTTTGTAAACGCTATACATTTTGTGCAAACCAACCAATAAACGCTTATTGTGATTTTTTTTATATCTTTTTTGGGGATATTTATTATAGCAAAAAGTCAAAAAATATTGCATTTTTTTTTTTCAAAATTGTCGCTCTATTTTTGTTTATAGCGCAACAAATAAAAACCGCAGAAAAACACCACCAAAAAAAAGCTCTGTTTGTGGGAAAAAAGGACGCCAATTTTGTTTGGGAGCCACGTCGCACGACCGCGCAATTGTCAGTTAAAGCGACGCAGTGCCGAATCGCAAAAAGGGGCCAGGTCCTTAACCTGTATAATGCTCCGAGTCTTAACCGGTTAAAAATAACAAACATGTTATACTTACCTCCTCTGTGTAATGGTTTTGCACAGAGTGGCCCCGATCCTCCTCTTCTCAGGTCCCTCCCTCCTGTCGAGTGTCCCCAGAGCAAGCGGCTTGCTATGGGGGCATCCGAACCGAGCTGCAGCTCCGATTGTCCATTCAGACACAGAGCCGTGATTCGCACCAGACCCCTGCGTTTGCACGCGTTTGTGCGCAATTTTTGTACGCTCAGGTGTGAATGGAGCCTAAGTGAATATCTCAAGGATTCGCACCTCCATCATCAATAATCCCTAGTAAGGAGCCTAATATGTTTACCCTATATACTCGAGTATAAGCCAAGTTTTTCAGCAAATATTTTTGTGCTGAAAAGGCCCCCCTTGGTTTATACTCGAGTCTCCTGCGGTGTCAAGCAGTCAATTGGCGACCGTCCGTCCAGTCCTTCCAGGAGGCAGCCATCCAGGGTAACAAAGCCCCGCCTCCTCCTCGTCCGTGATAGACGGAACACTGGAAAACTGAATCAGTTTTCCGTCTATCACGGACGAGGACGAGGCGGGGCTTTGTTACATTGGACAGTGGTGCAGAATACTCATTTGGAGAATTTGACAGGTTGGAAAATTTGACAAAACACGGGAGTGCCGACTGACTGCATGACACCGCGGAAGACTCGGAGGCTTTGTTACACTGGATGGAGATCAGGTACATATAGCAACAAAGATGCTGCAAATGGGCACAGTGAGGCATGCAAATGGGCACAGTGAGGCATGCAAATAAGCACAGTGAGGCATGCAAATGGGCACAGTGAGGGTGAAAATGGGCACAGTGAGGGTTCAAATAAGAACATTGATGCTGCAAATGGGCACAGTAAGGCTGCAGATGGGCACAGGGAAGCTGCAAATGGGCACAGTGAAGCTGCAAATGGGCACAGTGAAGCTGCAAATGGGCACAGTGAGGCTGCAAAAGGGCACAGTGATGCTGCAAATAGGAACATTGATGCTGCAAATGGGCACAGTGAGGCTGAAGATGGGCACAGTGAGGCATGCAGATGGGCACAGTGAGGCATGTAAATGGGAACATTGATGCTGCAAATGGGCACAGAAAGTCTGCAAATGGGCACATTGATACTGCAAATTGGCACAGTGAAGTTGCAAATGGGCACAGGCTGCATATGGGCACAGTGATTCAGATGAACATTTTTTACCCTCTTTTCCGCTTACAGTAGCTGCTGCATTTCTCACCCTAGGTTTATACTCGAGTCAATGCGTTTTCCCATTTTTTTGTGGTAAAATTAGGTGCCTCGGCTTATATTCAGGCCGGCTTATACTCAAGTATATACGGTATTTCATTGGATAATCATCTCCATCTAGTGGCCATAATTTTCCTGAAATACCTCAATCAGGAAAATACTTCACTGGCCTTTAGATGGAGTTGCTGATCATAGGAAATAAACATACTGGATACATACTGGAGATTATTGATCAGGGGCGGACTGACCATTGAGTCATTTAGGCACTGCCCGAGGGCCCCATGCTACTAGGGGGCCCCATAAGGGTTGCCAGGTTTAGTAAAACCAGGGACAGTATGTAAAAACCTATGTTTTTTTTACATCTGTCCCTGATATGTCCGAAACCAACATGCTTTTGATGTGAAAATCCCGAGATTTAGCCTCCTCTGCACTGCCTCCTGGGGACAGTGAGTCTTCTATTGCCCGGGGGCCCCATGAGTTGTCAGTCCGCCCCTGTTATTGATGATGGCTGTTGGAATGCTGAGGCATTGACACAGCAATATATTAGTGATAGGAAGTCCACATTATGGAAAATTCCAAATGTAAAAAAAATGTTACTGATACATTGATCATCAATTTAAAAAATAATTAAACCCTAATTTTTAATAATTACAGCCTATAAAACGCCATAAACCGCAGCAAATGATGAATGATGGAACTTCAGAGCTTCATCTCATTCACTAAGCTCCGGGGAAAAATTCCATTGGAAAGTGTAACTTCTCTTGTAAAGTAAACAGTCCATTTGCCTTTAGTACAGTGGGGATCGAAAGTTTGGGCACCCCAGGTAAAAAATTGTATTAATGTGCATAATGAAGCCAAAGAAAGATGAACAAGATTAGATTAGACATTCTTATAATATGCAAAAAAATATATATTTTATTTCCATCATTTACACCATGGGTCTTCAAACTACGGCCCTCCAGTTGTTCAGGAACTACAATTCCCATCATGCCTTGTCATGTCTGTGAATGTCAGAATTTTACAATGCCTCATGGGATGTGTAGTTCCGCAACAGCTGGAGGGCCGTAGTTTGAGGATCCCTGATTTACACGTTCAAAATGACAGAAAACAAAAAAATGGTGTCTGGAAAAGTTTGGGTACCCTGCAGAATTTATAGCATGCACTGCCCCCTTGGCAAAGCTGAGACCTGCCAGTGCCATGGATTGTTCTCAATCATCGTCTAGGAAGACCAGGTGATGTCAATCTCAAAGGTTTTAAATGCCCAGACTCATCTGACCTTGCCCCAACAATCAGCACCATGGGTTCTTCTAAGCAGTTGTCTAGAAAACTGAAAGTGAAAATAGTTGTCAATATCCTCTGTTCGGAATGTAATTAAGAAATGGCAGTCATCAGGAACAGTGGAAGTTAAAGCAAGATCTGGAAGACAAAGAAAATATCAGACAGAACAGCTCGCAGGATTGTGAGAAAACCCACGTTTGACTGCACGATCCCTCCAGAAAGATCTGGCAGACACTGGAGTTGTGGTACACTATTCCACTATAAAGAGATACTTGTACAAATATGGTCTTCATGGAAGAGTCATCAGAAGAAAACCTCTTCTACGTCCTCACCACAAAAATCAGCGTTTGAACTTTGCAAATGAACATGTAGACAAGCCTGATGCATTTTGGAAACAAGTTCTGTGGAACGATGAGGTTAAAATATAACTTTTTGTCCGGAATGAGCAAAGGTACGTTTGGAGAAGAAAGGGCACAGAATTTAATGAAAAGAACCTCTGTCCAACTGTTAGGCATGGGGGTGGATCAATCATGCTTTGGGGTTGTATTGCAGCCAGTGGCACAGGGAACATTTCACGAGTAGAAGGAAAAATGGATTCAATAAAATTTCAGCATATTTTGGGTGGTAACTTGATGCCATCTGTGAAAAAGCTGAAGTTAACGAGAGGATGGCTTCTACAAATGGATACTGATCCTAAACACATCTCAAAATCCAGGGGGGATTACATCAAGAGGCGCAAACTGAAGGTTTTGCCACGGCCTTCACAATCTCCTGACCTCAACATAATTGAAAATCTTTGGATAGACCTTAAAAGAGCAGTGCGTGACAGACAGCCCAGAGATCTCACAGAACTGGAAGACTTTTGTAAGGAAGAATGGGCAAAGATACCTCAAACAAGAATTCAAAGACTCTTGGCTGGCTACAAAAAGCATTTACAAGCTGTGATACTTGCCAAAGAGGGCAGTACAAGATATTAACTCTGCAGGGTGCCCAAACTTTTGCAGACGCCATTTTTTTGTTTTCTGTAATTTTGAATGTGTAAATGAAATCTAACTTTTTTTGACATATTATGAGAATGTCTAATGTGTAATTTGATGCCTTTTGGAGATTTTTCCATCTTTCCTTGGCTTCGTTATGCACATTAATACACATTTCTACCTGGGGTGCCCAAACTTTCGATCCCCACTGTAAATCATATCCCCGTGCTGTCCATGCACAACCCCCGAGTACCCATAATAAGGGCTTATAAATACGCTTTGTTTTCATTAGAATGGAGAACTGATAATACAATTATGTAATGGTTTTACAATTAGTTTGTTTGTACACTGAGCCAATTTTATAATAGTTTTTCCCCTTGTGTGTGTTATCTCATGCCAAGGTTCTGTGGACTGGAATGACTGGTGTCACACTGGTGCTTGCAGGTTATATTTAGCACTTATTGGCATGTTTAACAGTCACAATGGAAGTTTGTTCTTTTTCCACCCATCTGAATGGTTGACACTCCCCCTTGTGGTGTAATAGCAAACTGCAGACTTGCCAAAATCAATGTATTTATTCCAGATATTTACATACCGGAGCCCCCAAACTGTCCCGATGTTGGGACCAAATCCCTGTGTCCCTGGAGCTGCCTCAGCTGTCCCTCTTTTAGATCTGATGTGTACATCTCTATACAAAATGTACTATTTTACTACAAAAACGTTTTTTCTGCGCTAAACTTTTTATCCAATCGCTATATTACTGTGATTTATTATTTTTAAAAGCACTTGTGTGGTGAAGCCAATTGTTTCAGGGGGTCCCCAAACTGCAGCCCACGGGCTAAATGTGGCCCTTTGCTTGCTTTTATCTGGCCCTTGGGTCATTATTCCTCCCACTGACACCAATGATGGAGCGCTATTCCTCCCCCACTGACACCAATGATGGGGCGCTATTCCTCCCCCACTGACACCAATGATGGGGCGCTATTCCTCCCCCACTGACACCAATGATGGGGCGCTATTCCTCCCCCACTGACACCAATGATGGGGCGCTATTCCTCCCCCACTGACACCAATGATGGGGCGCTATTCCTCCCCCACTGATACCAATGATGGGACACTATTCCTTCTACTGATACCAATGATCTGGCACTATTCCTCCCCCACTGATACCAATGATGGGACACTATTCCTTCTACTGATACCAATGATGGGACACTATTTCTTCTACTGATACCAATTATGGAGCACTATTCCCCCACTGATACCAATGATCTGGCACAATCCCGCCCCCCATACTGATACCAATTATGGGGCACTTTCCTCCTACTGATACCAATGATGGGGCGCTATTCCACCCCTTGATACCAATGATGGGACACTATTCCTCCCACTGATACCAATGATGGGACACTATTGCCCCCACTGATACCAATAATGAGGCACTATTCCTCCCAGTGATACCAATGATGGGACAGTGTTCCTCCCAGTGATACCAATGATGGGACAGTGTTCCTCCCAGTGATACCGATGATGGGACACTATTCATCCCACTGATACCAATGATGGGGCACTATTCGCCCCACTGATACCAATAATGAGGCACTATTCCTTCCACTGATACCAATGATGGGGCGCTATTCCTCCCACTGATGCCAATTATTGGGCACTATTCCCCCACACTGATACCAATAATGAGGCACTATTCCTTCCACTGATACCATTGATGGGGCAGTATTCCTCCCAGTGATACCAGTGATGGGACACTATTCCTCTCACTGATACCAATGATGGGGCACTATTCCCCCCACTGATACCAATGATGGGGCAGTATTCATCCCACTGATACCAACGATGAGGCACTATTCATCCCACTGATACCAATGATGGGGCACTATTCCTCCCACTGATACCATTAATAGGACACTATTCCTCCCACTGACACCAATGATGTAATTTTTTTACTCTCACTGACTACCAAGCCTATGGTATTGTTTACTGCCATCAATGCCGGGACATTTTCTATTCCCACTGACCAGAGTCTAGCCCCCTAAAGTTAGAAGGGCAGTTACTGGGCCCTTTGTTTGAAAAGTTTGTGGAATGTAGAAAAATGTAAAATAATACATTTGGGTGGCAACAATATGAATGCAATCTATACAATGGGGGGAGAACCTCTGAGGGAATCCAGGATGGGAAAGGACCTGGGGGTCCTAGTAGATGAAAGGCTCAGCAATGCCAAGCTGCTACTAACAAAGAAAACAGAATATTGGCATTAAAAAGGAGATCAACTCCAGAGATAAAACGATAATTCTTCCGCTCTTCAAGACTCTGGTCCGGCCGCACCTGGACTATGCCGTCCAGTTCTGGGCTCCAGTCCTCAGGAAGGATGTACTGGAAATGGAGCGAGTACAGAGAAGGGCAATAAAGTTAATAAAGGGTCTGGAGGATATTAGTTATGAGGAAAGGTTGTGAGCACTGAACTTATTCTCTCTGGAGAAGAGACGCTTGAGAAGGAATATGATTTCAATTTACAAATACTGTACTGTACCCCACAATAGGGATACAACTTTTTCGTGGAAGGGAGTTTAACAAGACACGTGGCCACTCATTAAAATTAGAAGAAAAGAGGTTTATCTTTAAACTGGTTCTTTACTGTAAGAGCGGCAAGGATGTGGAATTCCCTTCCACAGGCGGTGGTCTCAGCGGGGAACATCGATAATTTCAAGAAACTTTTTGGATAAGTACCTGAACGACCACAACATACAGGGATATACAATGTAATACTGACATATAATCACACACATAGGTTGGACTTGATGAATATGTGTCTTTTTTCAGACTCACCTACTATGTTACTTTGTATCTCTTTCCAAGTTTTTATCTCTTGCACTTACTTTTTTTGTGATGTTTCTATTATTATTATTATTATTATTATTATTATTATTAATATAACCTATTATTGTCTTATAGATGAAAGTTTTCTCTGCTACACAGTACATGAGCCTATCGGAGTGTGCGGGGCCATTACACCGGTGAGTACCCCTTGTATATACCAAAAGAAATTACTAACACCTTAAAAATGACATAATATGATGATATCCCAGTCCTTGGTGTTACTTAGGTTCAGGGTGGATTTGATTTAACCACTTACTTACTGGGCACATATACCCCCTTCCTGTGCAGGCGAACTTTCAGATTTCGGCACTTGCGCGGTCGTGCGACGTGACTCCCAAAAAAAATTGACTTCCCTTTTCCCCACAAACAGAGCTTTCTTTTGGTGGTATTTGATCACCTCTGCGGTTTTTATTTTTTTTGCGCTATAAACAAAAATAGAGCGACAATTTTGAAAAAAAAAAAAAATTTTTACTTTTTGCTATAATAAATATCCCAATTTAACCACTTCAATACCGGACTTTTATACCACCTCCATACCGGGCCTATTCTGACACTTCTCTCCTACATGTAATAATCATCATTCTTTTGCTAGAAAATTACACAGTACCCCCAAACATTATATATGTTTTTTTTAGCAGACACCCTAGGGAATAAAACGACGGTCATTGCAACGTTTTATCTCGCACGGTATTTACGCAATCATTGTTCAAACGCCTTTTTTTTGTAAAAAAAATTGTTTAATGAATTAAAAAAATAACAAAACAGTAAAGTTAGCCCAATTTTTGTTGTATTATGTGAAAGATGATGTTACACCGAGTAAATAGATACCCAACATGTCACGCTTTAATTATGCGCACACTCATGGAATGGCGCCAAACTTCGGTACTTAAAAATCTCCATAGGCAACGCTTTATTTACACGTGGCGATAATACCTCACTTATGTGGTTTAAACGGCGTTTACATATGTCGGCGGGACTTATGTGTGCGTTCGCTTCTGCACGCGAGCTATCGGGGACAGGGGCGTTTTAATTTTTTTTTTTATCTTTTTTTTTTTTTTTTTTACTTTTTTTTTTACACTTTTTTTCATTTTTTTTTTTTACACTTTTATTCCTATTACAAGGAATGTAAACATCCCCTGTAATAGGAAATGTGTGTGACAGGTCCTCTTTAAGGAGAGATGCGGGGTCAATAAGACCTCACATCTCTCCTCCAGGCTGGAAACCATGAGATCAGTGAAAAAAAATTCACCAATCTCATGAATGGTTGCTTACAGCCGCAATCGCGGCTTTGTTTACTTACGGGGACCCGGGCGTGACGTCATCACATCGCTCCCGGGTCCTCCGACGGTCATAGAGATGATTGGCGACGATTCGTTCTCCTGGCCCCCGAAGGCACGGGAGAGCCCGGAGAAGCACCGGATGGCGGCGGGAGGGGGGGGGATGTCCCCTCCCGCGGCCTGTAAGAACGATCAAGCAGTGGAACCGCCGCTATGATCGTTCTTATGTCGTTCAGAATCGCCGGCTGAAGAAGAGGATATCTGGATGATGCCTCTGGCTGCAGGCATCATTCAGATATCCACCCGCAAAGCCCAGGCCGTCAATTGACGGCCACTTAGGATGGTAAATCCCATCTCTGGACGTCAATTGTCTATGGCCGGGTATTGAAGTGGTTAAAAAAAAAAAACTCTCAGTTTAGGCCGATGCATATTCTTCTACATGTTTCGGGGGGGACCCGCAATAAGTGTATAGTGATTGGTTTGCGCAAAAGTTATAGCGGCTACAAAATAGGGCATAGGATTCTGACTTTTTTTTTTTTTTTACTAGTAATGGCGGCAACAGGCTGGCAGGTGATGGGCACTGATTGGCAGCCAATAGGCACCTTTTGATGGGGGGCTGTGCTGATATTCAATGACAGGGAGAGCCACTCCTGGTTCACGCAATGATCAGCTGTGATTAATCACGTGGTAAGAAGCCTCTGACAGAGGCTCCTTTTCACCATCAGAGATGCGGCGTGTCCGACTGACACACAGCACCTCCGATCGACGCGCTGCGCCTGCTCTGTTATCCTGATCACGTCATATGACATCCGGACAGGATAACAGAACCACTTTGCCGCCGTCATTTTTCTATACGGTGGGAGGCAAGTGGTAAATATATTGGGCCAGATTCTCATAGAATTCCGGCGGCATAGCGTAAGCCATTTACACTACGCCGCCGCATCGTACTAGAGCAAGTGCTTTAATCTCAAAGCACTTGCTCCGTAGTTTTCGCCTGCGTCGCGTAAATCGCCCAACGTAAACCCGCGCAATTCAAATGGGGCAGCTTGTATTTAAATTAAGCGCCCCCCCGCGTCGAATGAACTACGCATGCGCCGGCCGGGGAAAAAGCCCAGTGCGCATGCTCCAAAGGTGGTCACGCCAGCCCCATTGAGAATCGACGTACACAAACAACGTAAACGACGCACAACACGACGCGGTCCCGAGGCCATACTTAACATGGCATCTGACGGCACCCGACGGCACTTCGTAAGGTTACTCCACATGGAAGCTGGGGTAACCTTACGTGGACGTAAACGACGTACGCAACGACGGGGCGGCGTAAAAGCGATCGGGAATCGGCGTACTACCTCATTTGCATATGCAAATGAGAAAACAACGTAAAGGCCACCTAGTGGCCGGAGTTGTCATTACAACTACGATCCGCAAGTGTAATGGTATTACACTTGTCGGATGTAGAAGCGTATCTATGCCAAAGTGATGCTAAGCATCACGCGCATAGAT